>JAMPIV010020242.1:0-10966 GCA_024509875.1 Oreohelix idahoensis | reverse complement strand
CGGTGGTTCAAGAATTTAGAAACATCCCCAAATTAAAACGGACTAACAACGGTCATCATCAAGTAAAAACGGTACCGGTGGTTAAAGAATTTAGACATCCCCATATACTGACTACACTCGGTCATCATCAAGGAAACGGTACCCGTGGGTTCAAGAAATTTAGACTCCTCAATAATACTGACTTACATCATGGTTCTATCATCATAGTTAACGGTACCCGGTGGTTCAAAGTTTTTAGACTTCCCAAATACTGACTACACACGGTCAATCATTCAAGTAAAACGGTACCCGGTCGGTTCAAGAATTTAGGAACATCCCAAATACTGGACTAACAACTCGGTCTATCATCAAGTATTCGGTAAACGGTGGTTCAAGGATATTTAGACATCCCCATTTCTGGACTACACATGGGTCTTTTCAGCATGTAAACGGTCCCGGTGGTTCCAGTATTTAGACATCCCCTAAATACTGACTACACTCGTCGTATCTTTAAGTAAACGGTACTCCGGTGGTTCAAGAAATTTAGACATCCCCAAATAATGGACTACACTCGGGTTTTCATTAAGTAAAACGGTAACCCGGTGGTGTCAAGGAATTTAGACATCCCCCAATTACTGACTTACACTCGGTCTATCATTAAGTAAACGGTAACCCGGTGGTTCAAGAATTTAGACATCCCAAAATACTGGAATACACATCGGTTCTATCATTTCTTGTAAACGGTAACCGGGGGTTCAAGAATTTTAGGACATCCACAATTTACTGTACTACACTCGGGTCTTATCATTAAGTAAAACGGTACCGGTGGTTCAAAGAATTTTAGGGACATCACCCAAATTACTGACATACACTCGGTCTAGTCATAAAGTAATACGGGTACCCGGGTGGTTCAAAGAAATTTAGGACATTCCCAAATACTGACTACACTCGGTCTATCATCAAGTAAACGGTACGGTGGTTCAAGAATTTAGACATCCCCAAATACTGACTACACTCGGTCATATCATCAAGTAAACGGTACCCGGTGGTTCAAGAATTTAGACATCCCAAATACTGACTACACTCGGTCTATCATCAAGTAAACGGTACCCGGTGGTTCAAGAATTTAGACATCCCAAATACTGACTACACTCGGTCTATCATTAAGTAAACGGTACCCGGTGGTTCAAGAATTTAGACATCCCCAAATACTAACTACACACGGTCATCATCAAGTAAACGGTACCCGTGGTTCAAAGAATTTAGACATCTTAAAATACTGACTAAACTCGGTATATCATTAAGTAAACGGTACCCGGTGGTTCAAGAATTTAGACATCCACAAATACTGACTACACTCGGTCTATCATCAAGTAAACGGTACCCGGTGGTTCAAGAATTTAGACATCCCCAAATACTGACTACACTCGGTCTATCATCAAGTAAACGGTACCCGGTGGTTCAAGAATTTAGACATCCCCAAATACTGACTACACTCGGTCTATCATTAAGTAAACGGTACCCGGTGGTTCAAGAATTTAGACATCCCCAAATACTGACTACACTCGGTCTATCATCAAGTAAACGGTACCCGGTGGTTCAAGAATTTAGACATCCCCAAATACTGACTACACTCGGTCTATCATCAAGTAAACGGTACCCGGTGGTTCAAGAATTTAGACATCCTCAAATACTGACTACACTCGGTCTATCATCAAGTAAACGGTACCCGGTGGTTCAAGAATTTAGACATCCCCAAATACTGACTACACATGGTCTATCATCAAGTAAACGGTACCCGGTGGTTCAAGAATTTAGACATCCCCAAATACTGACTACACATGGTCTATCATCAAGTAAACGGTACCCGGTGGTTCAAGAATTTAGACATCCCCAAATACTGACTACACTCGGTCTATCATCAAGTAAACGGTACCCGGTGGTTCAAGAATTTAGACATCCCCAAATACTGACTACACTCGGTCTATCATCAAGTAAACGGTACCCGGTGGTTCAAGAATTTAGACATCCCCAAATACTGACTACACTCGGTCTATCATCAAGTAAACGGTACCCGGTGGTTCAAGAATTTAGACATCCCCAAATACTGACTACACTCGGTCTATCATCAAGTAATCAAGAATTTAGACATCCCCAAATACTGACTACACTCGGTCTATCATTAAGTAAACGGTACCCGGTGGTTCAAGAATTTAGACATCCCCAAATACTGACTACACTCGGTCTATCATCAAGTAAACGGTACCCGGTGGTTCAAGAATTTAGACATCTCCAAATACTGACTACACTCGGTCTATCATCAAGTAAACGGTACCCGGTGGTTCAAGAATTTAGACATCCCCAAATACTGACTACACTCGGTCTATCATTAAGTAAACGGTACCCGGTGGTTCAAGAATTTAGACAATACTGACTACACTCGGTCTATCATCAAGTAAACGGTACCGGTGGTTCAAGAATTTAGACATCCCAAATCCTACTGACTACACACGGTCACATCGGTACCCGGTGGTTCAAGATTTAGACATCCCCACTGACTACACTCGGTCTATCATCAAGTAAACGGTACCCGGTGGTTCAAGAATTTAGACATCCCCAAATACTGACTACACACGGTCATCATCAAGTAAACGGTACCCGGTGGTTCAAGAATTTAGACATCCCCAAATACTGACTACACTCGGTCTATCATCAAGTAAACGGTACCCGGTGGTTCAAGAATTTAGACATCCTCAAATACTGACTACACTCGGTCATCATCAAGTAAACGGTACCCGGTGGTTCAAGAATTTAGACATCCCCAAATACTGACTACACACGGTCTATCATCAAGTAACCGGTACCCGGTGGTTCAAGAATTTAGACATCCCCAAATACTGACTACACTCGGTCTATCATCAAGTAAACGGTACCCGGTGGTTCAAGAATTTAGACATCCCAAATACTGACTACACTCGGTCTATCATCAAGTAAACGGTACCCGTGGTTCAAGAATTTAGACATCCTCAAATACTGACTACACTCGGTCTATCATCAAGTAAACGGTACCCGGTGGTTCAAGAATTTAGACATCCTCAAATACTGACTACACTCGGTCTATCATCAAGTAAACGGTACCCGGTGGTTCAAGAATTTAGACATCTCCAAATACTGACTACACTCGGTCTATCATTAAGTAAACGGTACCCGGTGGTTCAAGAATTTAGACATCCCCAAATACTGACTACACTCGGTCTATCATTAAGTAAACGGTACCCGGTGGTTCAAGAATTTAGACATCCTCAAATACTGACTACACTCGGTCTATCATCAAGTAAACGGTACCCGGTGGTTCAAGAATTTAGACATCCTCAAATACTGACTACACTCGGTCTATCATCAAGTAAACGGTACCCGGTGGTTCAAGAATTTAGACATCTCCAAATACTGACTACACTCGGTCTATCATTAAGTAAACGGTACCCGGTGGTTCAAGAATTTAGCCATCCCAGAATACTGTCTACGCTCAGTCTAGCATTAAGTAAACGGTACCCGGTGGTTCAAGAATTTAGACATCCTCAAATACTGACTACACTCGGTCTATCATCAAGTAAACGGTACCCGGTGGTTCAAGAATTTAGACATCCCCAAATACTGACTACACATGGTCTATCATCAAGTAAACGGTACCCGGTGGTTCAAGAATTTAGACATCCCCAAATACTGACTACACTCGGTCTATCATTAAGTAAACGGTACCCGGTGGTTCAAGAATTTAGACATCTCCAAATACTGACTACACTCGGTCTATCATTAAGTAAACGGTACCCGGTGGTTCAAGAATTTAGACATCTCCAAATACTGACTACACTCGGTCTATCATCAAGTAAACGGTACCCGGTGGTTCAAGAATTTAGACATCTCCAAATACTGACTACACTCGGTCTATCATCAAGTAAACGGTACCCGGTGGTTCAAGAATTTAGACATCTCCAAATACTGACTACACTCGGTCTATCATTAAGTAAACGGTACCCGGTGGTTCAAGAATTTAGACATCCCCAAATACTGACTACACACGGTCATCATCAAGTAAACGGTACCCGGTGGTTCAAGAATTTAGACATCCCCAAATACTGACTACACACGGTCATCATCAAGTAAACGGTACCCGGTGGTTCAAGAATTTAGACATCCCCAAATACTGACTACACACGGTCATCATCAAGTAAACGGTACCCGGTGGTTCAAGAATTTAGACATCCCCAAATACTGACTACACATGGTCTATCATCAAGTAAACGGTACCCGGTGGTTCAAGAATTTAGACATCCCCAAATACTGACTACACACGGTCATCATCAAGTAAACGGTACCCGGTGGTTCAAGAATTTAGACATCCCCAAATACTGACTACACTCGGTCTATCATCAAGTAAACGGTACCCGGTGGTTCAAGAATTTAGACATCCTCAAATACTGACTACACTCGGTCATCATCAAGTAAACGGTACCCGGTGGTTCAAGAATTTAGACATCCCCAAATACTGACTACACATGGTCTATCATCAAGTAAACGGTACCCGGTGGTTCAAGAATTTAGACATCCCCAAATACTGACTACACTCGGTCATCATCAAGTAAACGGTACCCGGTGGTTCAAGAATTTAGACATCCCCAAATACTGACTACACTCGGTCTATCATCAAGTAAACGGTACCCGGTGGTTCAAGAATTTAGACATCCTCAAATACTGACTACACTCGGTCATCATCAAGTAAACGGTACCCGGTGGTTCAAGAATTTAGACATCCTCAAATACTGACTACACATGGTCTATCATCAAGTAAACGGTACCCGGTGGTTCAAGAATTTAGACATCCCCAAATACTGACTACACACGGTCATCATCAAGTAAACGGTACCCGGTGGTTCAAGAATTTAGACATCCCCAAATACTGACTACACTCGGTCTATCATCAAGTAAACGGTACCCGGTGGTTCAAGAATTTAGACATCCTCAAATACTGACTACACATGGTCTATCATCAAGTAAACGGTACCCGGTGGTTCAAGAATTTAGACATCCCCAAATACTGACTACACACGGTCATCATCAAGTAAACGGTACCCGGTGGTTCAAGAATTTAGACATCCCCAAATACTGACTACACATGGTCTATCATCAAGTAAACGGTACCCGGTGGTTCAAGAATTTAGACATCCCCAAATACTGACTACACATGGTCTATCATCAAGTAAACGGTACCCGGTGGTTCAAGAATTTAGACATCCCCAAATACTGACTACACTCGGTCTATCATTAAGTAAACGGTACCCGGTGGTTCAAGAATTTAGACATCCCCAAATACTGACTACACTCGGTCTATCATTAAGTAAACGGTACCCGGTGGTTCAAGAATTTAGACATCCCCAAATACTGACTACACTCGGTCTATCATTAAGTAAACGGTACCCGGTGTTCAAGAATTTAGACATCCCCAAATACTGACTACACTCGGTCTATCATCAAGTAAACGGTACCCGGGGGTTCAAGAATTTAGACATCCCCAAATACTGACTACACTCGGTCTATCATTAAGTAAACGGTACCCGGTGGTTCAAGAATTTAGACATCCCCAAATACTGACTACACTCGGTCTATCATCAAGTAAACGGTACCCGGTGGTTCAAGAATTTAGACATCTCCAAATACTGACTACACTCGGTCTATCATCAAGTAAACGGTACCCGGTGGTTCAAGAATTTAGACATCCCCAAATACTGACTACACTCGGTCTATCATTAAGGAAACGGTACCCGGTGGTTCAAGAATTTAGACATCCCCAAATACTGACTACACTCGGTCTATCATTAAGTAAACGGTACCCGGTGGTTCAAGAATTTAGACATCCCCAAATACTGACTACACTCGGTCTATCATTAAGTAAACGGTACCCGGTGGTTCAAGAATTTAGACATCCCCAAATACTGACTACACTCGGTCTATCATCAAGTAAACGGTACCCGGTGGTTCAAGAATTTAGACATCCCCAAATACTGACTACACTCGGTCTATCATTAAGTAAACGGTACCCGGTGGTTCAAGAATTTAGACATCCCCAAATACTGACTACACTCGGTCTATCATCAAGTAAACGGTACCCGGTGGTTCAAGAATTTAGACATCTCCAAATACTGACTACACTCGGTCTATCATCAAGTAAACGGTACCCGGTGGTTCAAGAATTTAGACATCCTCAAATACTGACTACACTCGGTCTATCATTAAGTAAACGGTACCCGGTGGTTCAAGAATTTAGACATCCCCAAATACTGACTACACACGGTCATCATCAAGTAAACGGTACCCGGTGGTTCAAGAATTTAGACATCCCCAAATACTGACTACACACGGTCATCATCAAGTAAACGGTACCCGGTGGTTCAAGAATTTAGACATCCTCAAATACTGACTACACTCGGTCTATCATCAAGTAAACGGTACCCGGTGGTTCAAGAATTTAGACATCCCCAAATACTGACTACACACGGTCATCATTAAGTAAACGGTACCCGGTGGTTCAAGAATTTAGACATCCCCAAATACTGACTACACACGGTCATCATTAAGTAAACGGTACCCGGTGGTTCAAGAATTTAGACATCCCCAAATACTGACTACACACGGTCATCATTAAGTAAACGGTACCCGGTGGTTCAAGAATTTAGACATCCTCAAATACTGACTACACTCTGTCTATCATCAAGTAAACGGTACCCGGTGGTTCAAGAATTTAGACATCCCCAAATACTGACTACACACGGTCATCATCAAGTAAACGGTACCCGGTGGTTCAAGAATTTAGACATCCTCAAATACTGACTACACTCGGTCTATCATCAAGTAAACGGTACCCGGTGGTTCAAGAATTTAGACATCCCCAAATACTGACTACACACGGTCATCATTAAGTAAACGGTACCCGGTGGTTCAAGAATTTAGACATCCCCAAATACTGACTACACACGGTCATCATTAAGTAAACGGTACCCGGTGGTTCAAGAATTTAGACATCCCCAAATACTGACTACACTCGGTCTATCATCAAGTAAACGGTACCCGGTGGTTCAAGAATTTAGACATCCCCAAATACTGACTACACTCGGTCTATCATCAAGTAAACGGTACCCGGTGGTTCAAGAATTTAGACATCCCCAAATACTGACTACACACGGTCATCATCAAGTAAACGGTCCCCGGTGGTTCAAGAATTTAGACATCCCCAAATACTGACTACACACGGTCATCATCAAGTAAACGGTACCCGGTGGTTCAAGAATTTAGACATCCCCAAATACTGACTACACTCGGTCATCATCAAGTAAACGGTACCCGGTGGTTCAAGAATTTAGACATCCCCAAATACTGACTACACACGGTCATCATCAAGTAAACGGTACCCGGTGGTTCAAGAATTTAGACATCCTCAAATACTGACTACACTCGGTCATCATCAAGTAAACGGTACCCGGTGGTTCAAGAATTTAGACATCCCCAAATACTGACTACACACGGTCATCATCAAGTAAACGGTACCCGGTGGTTCAAGAATTTAGACATCCCCAAATACTGACTACACACGGTCATCATCAAGTAAACGGTACCCGGTGGATCAAGAATTTAGACATCCCCAAATACTGACTACACACGGTCATCATCAAGTAAACGGTACCCGGTGGTTCAAGAATTTAGACATCCTCAAATACTGACTACACTCGGTCATCATCAAGTAAACGGTACCCGGTGATTCAAGAATTTAGACATCCTCAAATACTGACTACACTCGGTCATCATCAAGTAACCGGTACCCGGTGGTTCAAGAATTTAGACATCCCCAAATACTGACTACACACGGTCATCATCAAGTAAACGGTACCCGGTGGTTCAAGAATTTAGACATCCCCAAATACTGACTACACACGGTCATCATCAAGTAACCGGTACCCGGTGGTTCAAGAATTTAGACATCCTCAAATACTGACTACACTCGGTCTATCATCAAGTAAACGGTACCCGGTGGTTCAAGAATTTAGACATCCTCAAATACTGACTACACTCGGTCATCATCAAGTAAACGGTACCCGGTGGTTCAAGAATTTAGACATCCTCAAATACTGACTACACATGGTCTATCATCAAGTAAACGGTACCCGGTGGTTCAAGAATTTAGACATCCCCAAATACTGACTACACATGGTCTATCATCAAGTAAACGGTACCCGGTGGTTCAAGAATTTAGACATCCCCAAATACTGACTACACACGGTCATCATCAAGTAAACGGTACCCGGTGGTTCAAGAATTTAGACATCCCCAAATACTGACTACACTCGGTCTATCATCAAGTAAACGGTACCCGGTGGTTCAAGAATTTAGACATCCTCAAATACTGACTACACTCGGTCATCATCAAGTAAACGGTACTCGGTGGTTCAAGAATTTAGACATCCCCAAATACTGACTACACATGGTCTATCATCAAGTAAACGGTACCCGGTGGTTCAAGAATTTAGACATCCCCAAATACTGACTACACTCGGTCATCATCAAGTAAACGGTACCCGGTGGTTCAAGAATTTAGACATCCCCAAATACTGACTACACTCGGTCTATCATCAAGTAAACGGTACCCGGTGGTTCAAGAATTTAGACATCCTCAAATACTGACTACACTCGGTCATCATCAAGTAAACGGTACCCGGTGGTTCAAGAATTTAGACATCCTCAAATACTGACTACACATGGTCTATCATCAAGTAAACGGTACCCGGTGGTTCAAGAATTTAGACATCCCCAAATACTGACTACACACGGTCATCATCAAGTAAACGGTACCCGGTGGTTCAAGAATTTAGACATCCCCAAATACTGACTACACTCGGTCATCATCAAGTAAACGGTACCCGGTGGTTCAAGAATTTAGACATCCTCAAATACTGACTACACATGGTCTATCATCAAGTAAACGGTACCCGGTGGTTCAAGAATTTAGACATCCCCAAATACTGACTACACACGGTCATCATCAAGTAAACGGTACCCGGTGGTTCAAGAATTTAGACATCCCCAAATACTGACTACACATGGTCTATCATCAAGTAAACGGTACCCGGTGGTTCAAGAATTTAGACATCCCCAAATACTGACTACACATGGTCTATCATCAAGTAAACGGTACCCGGTGGTTCAAGAATTTAGACATCCCCAAATACTGACTACACTCGGTCTATCATTAAGTAAACGGTACCCGGTGGTTCAAGAATTTAGACATCCCCAAATACTGACTACACTCGGTCTATCATTAAGTAAACGTTACCCGGTGGTTCAAGAATTTAGACATCCCCAAATACTGACTACACTCGGTCTATCATTAAGTAAACGGTACCCGGTGGTTCAAGAATTTAGACATCCCCAAATACTGACTACACTCGGTCTATCATCAAGTAAACGGTACCCGGTGGTTCAAGAATTTAGACATCCCCAAATACTGACTACACTCGGTCTATCATTAAGTAAACGGTACCCGGTGGTTCAAGAATTTAGACATCCCCAAATACTGACTACACTCGGTCTATCATCAAGTAAACGGTACCCGGTGGTTCAAGAATTTAGACATCTCCAAATACTGACTACACTCGGTCTATCATCAAGTAAACGGTACCCGGTGGTTCAAGAATTTAGACATCCCCAAATACTGACTACACTCGGTCTATCATTAAGTAAACGGTACCCGGTGGTTCAAGAATTTAGACATCCCCAAATACTGACTACACTCGGTCTATCATTAAGTAAACGGTACCCGGTGGTTCAAGAATTTAGACATCCCCAAATACTGACTACACTCGGTCTATCATTAAGTAAACGGTACCCGGTGGTTCAAGAATTTAGACATCCCCAAATACTGACTACACTCGGTCTATCATCAAGTAAACGGTACCCGGTGGTTCAAGAATTTAGACATCCCCAAAATACTGACTACACTCGGTCTATCATCAAGTAAACGGTACCCGGTGGTTCAAGAATTTAGACATCCCCAAATACTGACTACACTCGGTCTATCATCAAGTAAACGGTACCCGGTGGTTCAAGAATTTAGACATCTCCAAATACTGACTACACTCGGTCTATCATCAAGTAAACGGTACCCGGTGGTTCAAGAATTTAGACATCCTCAAATACTGACTACACTCGGTCTATCATTAAGTAAACGGTACCCGGTGGTTCAAGAATTTAGACATCCCCAAATACTGACTACACACGGTCATCATCAAGTAAACGGTACCCGGTGGTTCAAGAATTTAGACATCCCCAAATACTGACTACACACGGTCATCATCAAGTAAACGGTACCCGGTGGTTCAAGAATTTAGACATCCCCAAATACTGACTACACACGGTCATCATCAAGTAAACGGTACCCGGTGGTTCAAGAATTTAGACATCCCCAAATACTGACTACACACGGTCATCATCAAGTAAACGGTACCCGGTGGTTCAAGAATTTAGACATCCTCAAATACTGACTACACTCGGTCTATCATCAAGTAAACGGTACCTGGTGGTTCAAGAATTTAGACATCCCCAAATACTGACTACACACGGTCATCATTAAGTAAACGGTACCCGGTGGTTCAAGAATTTAGACATCCCCAAATACTGACTACACACGGTCATCATTAAGTAAACGGTACCCGGTGGTTCAAGAATTTAGACATCCCCAAATACTGACTACACACGGTCATCATTAAGTAAACGGTACCCGGTGGTTCAAGAATTTAGACATCCTCAAATACTGACTACACTCGGTCTATCATCAAGTAAACGGTACCCGGTGGTTCAAGAATTTAGACATCCCCAAATACTGACTACACATGGTCATCATCAAGTAAACGGTACCCGGTGGTTCAAGAATTTAGACATCCTC
>JAMPIV010020240.1:0-334791 GCA_024509875.1 Oreohelix idahoensis | reverse complement strand
TAGGAAATGGTTGTTATCGCTTGTACTTAGATTGGTGAAGGGGATAGACGGGAGATGTATTTATTTAAGGGAGTTAGGTGTTAGAGATGAGTATATTTTGATGTGTTGTATATCTGTTGTTATTATTTGTTTCACAGCATTTTTCACGGCACACAGGGAGGGTGAAAATTTGCCTTACAGCTTGCCAAGATATTCGGCCAATTCTCAGGAGGAGAAGGGTCGAGGCATCGCCAGAGGTGAAAAGAAAATTGGTGACTCGGTAGTTACCGGCACCAAGTACGTCTGCACCAGAGTAAGATAGCAGTTCTCTTGCAGTGAAGCCCCATGCTTCAGCAGGAACGAGTTATCTATAAAATCCAGAGCTCTAAGCTCGTTATACCACTCCAAAGAAGGCGCGTGGCCGGGAGGTTGGGTCTATGTTTACACAGCCATAATAATGCTGTACGTCCCTAAATCCAAAGAGGGGTTAAATCGTCTGTAAGAAATTGTCAGTAGCCGTGTAGTCTATACATCCCAGTCAAGTACCTAGTTCTAGAAGCCAAGGCACCAGCTGCAATATTCGTGGGAAGAGATAGGGTCAACATTCCTTCCGAATGCTTTAGACAGGAGAGACATAATTTATGAAGTTAGATAGTCAGAACAGAAACAGAGGAGAGACAGAATTTATGAAGTTAGATAGTAAGAACAGAGGACTGCCTCTGAGGTTGCACTGAAGAAGTCCGTTAGTGGATCAGTGTTTGTGATTTGTGGTGTAGGACTTCAGAAAGTTCAGTCAGATTTGGTGTAGGCAGGTAGATACGTCTGCAGTCGGACAGTGGTGTTAGAGTTTAATAATTAATAATAAGATAGTTAGGAGTGGTGGCTCTAAGGTTAGAGACCCCACCGAGTAAATTCTTTTGTTTAATCCTTGACTTTCTTCCCTGCAGGTTGAGGGGGAGGGTGACATTGTGGGTTTACATTTTGTATGTCATTTTAATTGTTTGGGTTCTGCTTCAGGGTTTTGCGACCTTGCACGTTATTTATTTTTACTGTGTTATCTGATTTTGTTGTGTAAATAAACTATAAACGGTATACTGGATCAGTCTCTATAACTATACTGTACGTATATGTTGTCTGTATAGTTGTGTATGTGGAACTTTAGTGAAACCTTATCTCCTTTATTGGTAGTCAGAGGTGGTGAGTCTTTAGCTCTTAAAGAGTCACGAGTGGCGAGGGAGAGTCAATCTAGGTTCTCACCCTCGAAGCTATAAGACTCATCTTTCCACATTCACTGTCATTCTCATACAAATCTATCTTCTCAGTCTTTCTCATACTAGGGTCTTGTCTACATACACTCAGACATAACTCTATACTTAAATCCACTTCGTGACAATACTATACAATATGTAACTCTGAATTACTGGATACGTCTGTAAATTTAAAGAAACTTGTATTGCTGGAATTTAATTTGACTGAATTCCTTGCTGACAGTGAAAGATGAACTGTATTATAATGTAATAACAGACCACAAGGTCCTTTTTATTTGGACATGCGCCCTAATTCAACTGAAGGACCATGTGTCTACATAGAATGGAGCATGCTTAGCCAAAATGAGGTAAGAACTATTTTTTAAAATTTAAAAACAACAGATGAGCCATTTCCCACCTGAGAATTTCTGTTGTCATAATTAGGCAAGCTGCTTTCTGATTCAGTTGCACGTCGCCAGTGACAAGACCAACATCTACAAACGTTTGTTTGACATTTTGTACCATTCATTACAATGTAAACCAGAAATATTTCTTGCATGTAGGCGGCTATTTATACAATATTATCCTGTAACTGAAACCACAAATAAAATAAATAAATGAACTAAATTTAATTATCATTAAAAACAAAAATTGTTCCTGATTTTTAGACCATCCCACATTATCCTAAGTATAAGACAGAGACATAGACAATTCAATTCCCTAACTTAAAATTTACTGGGATTTATCTAAGTGACCAAAAAAAATGTAATTTTTTTTTTTTTTAATGCATTCAGATTAGTTGTCTTGTTTTTCTCTATTTTGTCTCCCTATGGAGCACAGAGCCACCACTTTAACTGACCCCTTGCAAGAAGCCTGCAAAAAACATCCACACTCTTGCCGTGACGGTATCTGTAGCAATTTGTTTGACATGATGAGGTTGGGAGATCTATGCATGACGTCATGTTAGTTGCCTGGTACACCATGCCTGAGGGAGCAGTTATCCTGTTTTTTCTTTGTCTCAAAAGAGCCCCCCCCCCCCCCCCGGGAAATTCACAGGAGTAAAAAAAGGTAGTCCCATAGCAGATACTGCTGTAGGGGAATAAAGTGTTAGAGACTGCACCATACTAGGTCCAGCATCGAGAGGTGGAGTGACCAGTTCCCTTCCTCACTGCCTTTTCATTACCTAACTCAAAGAGCATAGTCAGGTACCCATTTACAGCTGGGCAGACTGTAGCATGTCGCTACTGTGATTCAAACTCGACACCTTTGCTATGAAAGACCAGCGCTCTAACCACTCTGTCAATCGAACTTTTCACAGGAGTAGCATGACTTAAACCACCACTTTTAATTCATTTCACCATAACTTAAAGTTACTGCCAACTGTATCATCTGTCGTAATCTTTAACAGGGACATGGTGTTAATCATATTACCTGGTTGATCCCTCTATGTACATTTACTGCACAATTGCTAATGGATAAAGTATCTGTTCTATTCACAGCCAAAGGGTTAACTGGTACAGGTAATTAGACTTTGGTCTTTTATGCTGTTTTCAACATTACCAGCCATTAAATGAAACAATTTATTGGCGCTCATGTCGTGTTAGATCAATTATCCTCCACATTTACTACTAAAAGTTACAAATATAGTGGAAAAGAAACAACGTCTGAAAGGAAGCCACCAAAGGCTTTATCAATAACACCAGCTGATGGAAATAATTTTATAAAATACAGAAAGCAAAAATGTTACATTGAATTTTCAGGAAATATCCTGCTATCTAAAATAAGTCAACTTTGAATTTGAGTGAACCAGCTGATGACTTGGTGCATCATCATATCAACCAATATGGTTCATTTTTCATTTCCCCTTTTTGCTCACTACAGAACCACAGTTACCCCCCCTTGCAGGAAGCCTGTACCAAAAGTGTTCATGTGGTCTTGCTGTGGTGGTTTCTGTAGCCATCTGTTTTACGTGATGAGGTTGCCAGCCTCAACCACAGCTTCACATTAGGCACCTTTTACGACATGTATGAGGTAGCAGTAGCCCTTTTCTTTGCCTCCTTAGACGTCCAGGAACTATATGGGGGCAACCAACAATGATCCTCATTGTAATCATCGTCCATTTCCTTTTCAGTCCTTATGGTACGTGAACCACTACTGCAGCTGGCCTTTTTGCAGACAACCTGCACCAAGCATTCATGTGCTCGTGCCGTGGTGGTTTCTTTAGCAATCTGTTTTACATGATCTTCTTCTTCGTTCATCCTGAAAAGGACGTTGGGTGTGTTGTGTCCGCTTACAGCAAAGCTGCGATACTTGCGCATTTTGGCCAACACATCCGACTTCAGCACGGCATTTTTTGGGACCGGGTTAGCCTTCCCTCTTTGATCCCTACTCACTCAGTTAGGCTGCAGTGATGCAGCCTGTTTGCAGGACCACCACTTGGAGGTGGAGTAGGGTCTTGGTCAGCTCTGGTTCGCTGATACTGATGTATGCAGTCTAGCTATGGGTCGCGGACTGCATTCCTCACTGTTGACGCGTCTTAGGTCCCGTTTTACATGATCAGGCTGCCAGCCTCATGCATTACTCGCTTTGATGGAGATCCTATAATAGCTTATAGCTTTTTATCAAGCTTTCACTCACTTTGTCATATGCTTGAGTGACAGTGCAATAGCATACTCAGCCACGACTGTTTTCCCTGCTGAGGTGTGAGCAGCCACAAACACACTATCATGACTTTCTAGTTTCAGAATCGCTTGTTTCTGGAAGATGTCCAGCTCAAATGGCCACTGGTGTGGATAAAACAATGGTAAAATAATTAGCAACAGGCTCAGAAATCAGCCAGCAAGAAAACAATCAGACATACAAAGAGATAAAAAGACAGAAAAATGGCATTTTAACTAACCAGGTAGAGAATGAAGAAGACAAATGAAGGAGCTGAAATATTTTGACACGAAAAAAGACTATTAAAGACTATTAAATTACTATTGTTACTAGCAACAAAGAGTAGGAAGAACAGACAAAAAATAACAAAATAGGAATATGTAAGACGGGTTTTCATAGAAATGAGAAATATGTAGAAATCAAAAGGGGTAAGTTCAATATTAAAATTACAAATGTTCAACTCATAAGTAAGGGCCTAAAATATAGAAAACAACAAAAAGAGGTTACAGACTTTCATAAATAGGTGCTTGCATGGAAAAGAAGAATTAAATGGTATTATAAGATCACCAATATGGAAATAATAGTATCAACCAGAGAAATACCGGTGGCAGTAAAGGAAAAGATGTTCGTGATCGATAGGACACACAGTGAAAAAACTAGCTAAATAACATCATAAGGCAGTCTCTGTTCCAGAATCCCCTTGGTAAAAGAAACAGAGGGAGGAATAAAATAAAAACATATGGAGAAGAGAACAGGAAAGGCACATAAAAAAAAGACCATACAGAAACCCGGAAAGTACTAGAACAGGTGAAGCGAGACAGCAGGGCTAGGCAATGGACTAACTGAAGGCCAATCCTCCATGAGAAGCTGAAAGGAAAACAGGGGAGGTAGATCACTTGAATAAATGAACTATACTAAACCAAACAAAGACCTGTTTAAGACACATAAAAGGAACAAGAGAAAGAGGCAATTTAGAAAAAAAATAGAACAGAGGGAAAAAAAATAATTAGTAGGAAAAAACTTGACAATCAAGAACTTTAAAAAGTTTTTTTTGGGGGGGGAAAAAAAGGGAAACTCAGTATGAAAGGAACTGAAAAGATGTAAAAGAAGTAATCACAAATAAGGGGGGGAGTGTGTATTGAAACAGAGATTAAAGATAAATCTAGAAAAGAATATTCTAGATCTCAAGGGGAAAATGAGAACAGAAAGACTGGAGAGGGGCAATGAAGAACCGTACAAAATTAATATTTTGTTACACACTCAGAATGAAAGTAAGTGCAAAGTTTTTCTGAGGTAGTTAACAAAATAAAAATTAAGGCAAACAAAAATTAAACAAATAAAAAAACAGAGAAGATAAATGAATCTGGATAGAAATATTCTAGATCCTGATGGAAAAATGAGAAGAAAAAAATAAAGACTAGAGAGAGAGAAATAAGGACCTTATAAAATTAATTTAAACAAAAAAAAAAAAAAAAAGACAGAATGAAAGTAAGTGGAAAGATACTGAGAAGTAGTAAAAACAAAAAAATGATGGGAAAAAAGAAACTGAGAAGAAAAATAAACCTGGATAGGAATATTGTTGATCCTGAGGGGGAAAATGAGAAGAAAAAGACTGAAGTGGAGTAGTCAAGAACAAAGAGGGATAAAGAAAATTCTGTTTATGACATAAAATCTGGACAAACTGAACATGATAATTACGATGAAGCCAATTTAACTAAAAGTAACTAAATGTCATATTGTAGTTTCCAAACCTTGTATGCCATATCTGGAATCCTCTTGTAAAAGTCGTGAACTGGAGAGCTGACATCTATTTGCACCGCCCACTGTTCTTTGGGAGCTATCTCTGTTTTTGATGGAGGCGATTCCTCTTGCTTTGTTGAATTTTCAGTCTGCACAAAGTTTGTTAAAGGAAGTGCATAAAATTACACATAAGCAATATTTAAATAGAATAATAATGCTTCAGGATGAAAAAAATTCAACAAATCAAATTAGTGAGATTTCCATGAATTCAAATTTCTCACGTATGACTTTTATATGTACTCCATAAATCTGTAATGTCCTGATGAACGTGAAAAGAATAGTCTAAATGTATCATCATCATGTCCTATTTTGCCCCCTATGGATCATGGAGATACCACTGTACCTAGTCCCTTGACCCCCTTTGCAGGGCAGAGAACCATCCTCGTGGCATTGCACACACGCCAATAGTGGGTCTGATGTGACCTCCACCAGTTATAGCCTGCTGAGTCGGGGAAGTTCTCTGGGGTTGCAAGAAAGCCCAAAACCAATACCCAAAATTTTGTTGCAAGGGTAAAGAGTGGACAACTCAAACCCTAGGGGTTTGTAACAAACGAACGAACCTAGACTCTTGCAAGAAGTCTGCACAAAAGCATTCATGTGCTCTTGTAGCAGTCATTTCTGTAGCAATCTGTTTCACATGTCAGCCTAATACATCAACATCATCTCCATTTTTTTTCTCCTTATGGAGAATGAACCTACCACTGCAGACAATCCTTCTGAGGAAGCCTACACCAAAGCACAAACTCTTGCACTGGTGAATTCTGTAGCTATTTGTTCGGTACTTGTGTATTTTATCACCCATTCTGAAATTCAATGACCACACCGGTTTCCTTACATTTGCCTGCGCTGGTTTAGTCTACTATGCATTTCGCAAGTAGGGGTGGCAGGATAACTGTGTCAACATTTGACAAGGATCAGTGCGTAGCGAGGGGACCCCTCCCCACCCAGCCCTCCTCCACCCAGCGGCGAAAACAAATAAAGGATCAGTGCGTAGCAATTTCTTGTCAGGGTACAGTTTTGTTGGTTTTGTGGGCCCTAAACAGGACCGTGGTGCAGTTTTGTGGACAGTTTTGTTGGTTTTGTGGGCCCTAAACAGGACCGTGGTGCAGTTTTGTAGGTTTTCTGGGCCACGATCTTGGCGAACTGTGAGAGACAAACTCATGACATGATTGTTAGCACACAGTCAGACAGTGTGTATAATTCCTCGTTCCTGCAAAAACTGCACACAATTCTTTTTGTTGCGTGTAAAATCTGACAACTCCAAGAGATTCATCTTCCACAGCCTTGACACAGCGATTGAATGACACGGTGTTAGATTTGCCGCGCGAATTTAAGAAAAAGTATGGTGCTTCGTGTGGCTACTAAATTTTAACAATTATAATCTGTGGGTGATAAAAGACACATGTACCATTTGTTCTACTTGATGTTGCCAGCCGTATGCAAAAACCTCATATTAGTTGTCTTGCATGAAATGTCTGAGGGCTTAGAGGTCCTTAGGAACTACACGGGGCAGCCCCATACACAATCCCACATTAGTCGACCCATATGACATGATTGACGGAGTTGTAGTTATCCTATTCTTCTGTTGTCTCCTAAGAAAACTACAACAAACTAGCAAAGGAGCATCAGCACCCAGGTGTAAAAATCACATTAATAAGACGGCAGCTCACTGTTACTGAAAAATACTCTCAATCTAGCAACTTTACAGTAACACGGCAATCCTTGCAGCAAACCCTGACAACTGTTAACAGCAATTCTGGCAACCTTCACAGCATTCTAGCAATCTTACATACAGACAACCTTAACAGCAGTTTAGCAACCCTGCAATAATCATAAAACAACCATAACAGAAATTCTGCAACCTTAGAGCATAGCATGCTGGCATTCTTAAAAGCAGTTTAGCCACCTTGCAATAACATAATCAACCCTATCATAATACTGAAAATTCAGCACTATACCATCATCATTATTTTCCTATGTGCTCCTTGAGGAGCATGGAACTATAGCAACTACCACTATTGCTCGTCCCCTCACAGGAAGCTTCACGTGCTCTTAAAGTGGTTGTTACTGTGGCAATTTGTTTTACACGATGAGACTGTTTTCATGTTAATCGCCATGTATAACAGGCCTGAGGGTGCAGTGGTCCTATTCTTCCATCTTCTCTTCAGAGACCCCCCCCTTTTCCCGAGAACTACACAGGGCAGCAACACAACAGCAACCGTCACAGAATGGTTTCATATGGGTGAATGTTGGAGTGACAGTTATTAAGGGTCACTGAGGTTGTCAACACTTGATTAAGTAACTCAGGTACTGAGTTCATGTCTGACTGAGAGTCAGTGATTTGTGACTTGTGCATGCGCTTGGGGAATGCTGTGTTCTCGTATTAATGACTGTGGAAAATCACGGCTGTGATTATTATAAATGTGATGGTAGAAGTCCTATCCTATTTTCATACAGGTAATGCTTTTCCTGCCTAGGAGCATTTTTGGAGGAACTTGATACAGGTTTTCATGAAGAACTTGTTCAGGCGTTGAATCTGTCCTGCCTTGGAGCTACCATGGATATGCTTTCAAATCTTTCCCGCCTAGCAACTATGATGGAGAATATACAGGTGTTGTCTCTTTCCTGTCTGAGCGCGATTCATGGAGAATCCAAGTGGCAATGATACATGCCGCCAATCAATGATATATGTGATTTACTTCTGAATGGTGGATTTACTGGTGCGTGGTTGTATGCCGCACCTGGGGACATTTAGCGTTTACTGTTGTTGTACATCAGTTTAGCAATCTTGTAATTATTTAACCTTTAGCACGCTTCCGGCGAGACATCTCGCCGAAGGTAACCTATGTTCTGCCAGCTGGAGGCGAGATGTTTCGCCTTGCGGCTGTCACCGTTTCTAGCATGAGGACTTGTGTACACGTGATTTTCAGCCCCGGATGTTAAGTTGTAATTTTATTTGCAAGAGAGTTAGCTTCCGTTTCCGATCTTAAAAAAGTGATGGGTGTATCCGCGTTTATTTTTTGTAAATTTTTTAAATCGAAATGAATCGGCATCAGACGCGCGGCCATTTCGCTCTAATTTTATTGCATTCTGACGCCATGCGGTGGGGATGAAATTTTTGTCTTTATAAGCGCTGAAATCGGTTCTCAGAATATGTTTGATGGCTGAGATGGAAACGAAAGTAAAATGGCCTTTCAAGTATGTATAATTTTCGGGGTTAGGATTAGGAATATCGGAAAAAATAGGATTACGGCCGAATGTCACGGCTGGCTAGGGAGTTTGTTGCTTTGCTACTGATGATGGGTGTAACGAAAAGATCGTCATTTGATTTGTATTGCTCTATTGGTCAAATGACTTTCATTGAGATGCAAGGGATATGGACGCTTCGTTCGTTGGTCATTTTTTTAATTTTTTTTTTTAATTTTAAAATTAAAAAAAAAAAATTTTTTTATTTTTTTTTTATTTTTTTCGTTTTTTTCATCTTTCCTTTCCTCTCTTCCTATCACATCTAACATGTACACAAATTTTATATCATAGATTCACCATTCATTTATTTACATAAATTCCAAAAATGATAGCAATTGACCAAGAAACACAAAAACTATAGACATTACAAGTCGCCCACTATAAAAACGGGGGGTTGTGAAAAAGAATGCAGCTGTAGGGCAAGTTTTCTGAAATTTTATGCAGCGTGCTAAAGGTTAAGTAACCCTAATAGCAACTCTGAAGCTTTAGCATAACATGCTGGGAACCTAAAAAGCAACTTTGGCTTGGCAACCTTAGCACAACACACTAACAATCTTAAAAGCAATTCTAGCAATGTTAGTGTAACAAAGCAACTTTGTCAGCAACTCTACCATGTTTAACATCACCGCTATTGTGCCGATGGTCAAGAAAATATGGGCCTAACACCATGTTCCTAATATGCTTCAATAGGCGTGTAACGGGATCCTTTACCTGCCACATTTAACTGATTACATAAAATGATCCTGGGTCACGCTAAACCTGAATGAGTAAATAATAGTTTTACCGCCGCTACATTGATGATGGTATTGGCATTACTGACATGTCTGAGGTAGACCTCCGTCGATTTATCGACTATGTTGGTAATTTCAATCCTGCCATCAAATTCACTTCTGAAATTTCTACGACCTCAGTGAACTTCCTTGACATCACTGTGACTATTAGCCCTATTGGTCTTAAAACGTCTGTCTATTATAAGGCTACTGACGCTCATGGTTTCCTTCTTTATACTTCATCGCATCCTCTTAGCTGTAAAAATTCCATTCCCTTTTCTCAACTTCTTCGCTTGCGTCGGTTATGTCACGATGACGAATCGTAAGGATAGGAATTTTAGGGATATTCTTGTACACAGTCGCTTGCGACATTCTAGCCCATCTTACTTTGGTACTAAACCGTGCCAACGCCGGATATGCAAGACCTGTCCGTTTGTACTCCAAGCTCAGACAGTCACTTTTCCTAAAGGAAAATTTATTATTAGAGAGTCTTTTACGTGCGAATCCAGAAACCTGATTTATGCTATCATCTGCAAGAGATGTGGCATGACCTATATTGGTGAAACTGGTAGGCGTTTGGCAGACAGGTTTCGTGAGCACTTGAATGACATCTATCAGGACAAACATTTACCGGTGGCCCTTCATTTCAATAGACCGGACCATTCAGGTAATTCCGATATACATGTCACTGCCCTGCGTTCATGTGCCGGTAATGACAAGACTCGCTTTTCGTTGGAGAACCGCCTTATTTTTAAAATGGGCGTTCTAGCTCCCGGCGGTTTAAATATACAACATCATTTTGCATAAATTCTGGTACGTCCCTTGTCTCATGTGAACTGTTATTAGTAAAACTGATTAAATACCGTTTTATTAGTTTATAAACTTATAAACCTGAATGAGTTTTACACAGCATGAACACACACAACTACAGAACACAAACGGTCAAATTGAGGTTTCTTCCAGTTTGTCACATACCTGAACCAATTTTTCAAGACTTGCACTTCTGGGAAGTTCTGTTCTGGTGCCCTTTTAGCAAAAATTGAAACAATTTTTAAAAATTTTTAAATCACGCTTTTGTTGCAAGTATACAGCATTGTAAAAAAGATAACATTTTATTTTAAGAAAATATGTTTAAAAAAATTCATCTTTTATTTCAGGAACTTAAAAAAATCTATAAAAAAAATTTATAAAAGGACCATACTTTCAATTCAGACAGCTGGACAGAAACACTGGAACTTGCTTCTTCTTCTTTCACCTTTCAGCTCCTAGAGGAGCATAGGCCTTTAACAAACTCATGCTAAGTATTCCCATCACCTTGACGTCTGTCCATGTCTTCGCCATCCCCTTCATGTCTGTCTCCAGTTCTCTTCTCCATGTGTTCTTTGGTCGTCCTCTGCCTCTCTTACCCTGGGGATTCCAGAACAAGGACTGTCTGGTAATGTTGGCAACAGGTTTTCTCAATGTGCGTCCTTTCCATCTCCAACGTCTTCTCATTTCTTGTTCTACTGGCACTTGTCTAGTTCCAAAGCCAAGTCTGTAACTTTCATCATCATCAGCTGCCATCTCCACAACGAAGGTTGGCTGTAATGGATCACCAACGTCTTCTGTCTCTTGTCTTGGTGGTGCACTCTGATAGACTCTTTCCTGTCCATCCCTTGATGTTATCTTCCCACTTAAAGCGTTGTCTTCCCCTTGCACGTTTGCCTTCACCTCTCCCTTCTACAGTTGACATTCAAAAATCCGGCCATCGATAATCCGGTTCCTTCAGATTTCCGGCATGGATTTCGGAGCGCATTTTTAAATTTACCGCGTTGGCGCGCCACTGTTTTCTGGAGCCGTTTATGTTTTGATGCAGCTGTTGGGTCTTGCTTGCACGTGTTAACAGGCATTCCTGCTCATTCCTTCTCATTTTATCATTTATTTGCTGCTGTATAGCCCCATTATGGATTCAGCAAATAAAAGAAGTGGTGTAAAACGTAAACATCGTGTGTTGTTGATCGCAGATAAAGTGGAAATGCTAAAAAAAAACTTGATAGCATATATAACCATAAAAAATCCGGCATTTTCAAAAATCCGGCACTCCTCAGGTCCGGAGGTTGCCGGATTTTTGAATGTCAACTGTATTATGGTCTTCTGCCAGGTGTTATGCCTTTTTATGTGGCCAAAGTATTTTAGCTGCCGAACTTTGATCTCCCTCATTAATTCTCTTTTCATACCTAGATTTTCTAGGACCTCCTTATTTGTTTTCTTCTCTTTCCATGAGATACGCCCCATTCTTCTTATATATATCTACATTTCAAGAGCCTCAATTCTTTCTTCCAAATGCTTATTCATCGTCCATGTTTCTGCACCATACAGAAATGCAGAATATATATAACACTTTATGATTCTCAGTTTTAATATGTGAGATAACTTTACTCCACTATAAATAATTGTGCACACATCCCCAAAAAATTTTTTTTTATCTTTTGTAGTAAATTTTACAAAAAGCGAAAAGAACATCAATCTGAAAAATGAAATTTAATATTAAAACAAATTTTGTTATACCACATAAAAGGAGCTTGTTTTTCTTCAAGAAGCATCCACTGAGTGATAGTAGCGGACTGAATTTAGAGATATAGAAGTCAGTTACTAAGTAAGCAGCAGACAATCAATAATGATGGTGGGTACTGAGTGAAATGAACAGCAAGTGAAATGACTACCCTTGTAAAATGCCTTTAAAATTCAATTGCAGAACTATCAGTGAAAAAGAGGTGCCTTAACCCATCCCCTCTCTGGAGTACTAGCAGGTAACTTTTCAGTAAAAAGCTATTGACACAAACTAAGTATGAGGAACCTGAAGGCAAGGGTAAACCACCACTCTAATAACCCTATAACAGCCATGAATCAAAAGAACATCAGTTAATAATAATATGTAAAAAGATTACCCCTCTCCCCCCACCCCAATAATCCATAAAAATGTGACGCTGAAGTAAATATTTGAGGAACAGAGCAAGTCTTTCTTCAGCAGCATCTTAATGTACCTCTTTTTCATTCACATCCTCCTTTTTAATCTTCTCATCCATCTTTTCATCATCGCTGTACTCAAGGTCAAGGTCATCTACTCCAGCCATGATATCAGCCAAGCTAATAAGTCCTGGGGTGGAACTAGGGTCAAGAATGGTAGAAGTCATTTCTTGTGTACAGCTACTCCTATTGTCGCTGCTCGACGACTGTTCAAATGTCATGCCAGACAGGAAATCGGGTGGAACAGAAAGATACTGGGTTTCTAAAAAAATTTTTAAAATGTCAGAAATAAATTCATAAATTTTTTTCTTTTATGAACTCGAATATACAAACTGTTTTGTAACGAAACAAATAAATCCAGTACACGAATGAACACTTCAATAATAATACTAATTACAGCTTCCACTATAAACATCACCTTTCTCTTACATGTGCATCTGTTTAAGCATGTATGTATGTGTGAGAGTGTGTGTGCATGTGCGCATAAGTAAGAGCAAGACAGTCCCTGACATCTCAAAAAGATATTCCGACATTAATTTAAAAGATCATCCCAAAAAAAATTTTTTTATTCACAGAGATGTTGAATATTTCAAAGCATGGTTTTATAATATGCTATCTCATGTTCTTATAAATGACGTGACAGGCAATGGCCTGGACTCCAAAGAAATATTAAGGATGAGGTTAGTCCAGGGGACCCCACCCTGTAGAAACTTTAAGCCAAAAAAAACTTCAAAGAATATGAACAAGTCATGGGACCCAAAGATGCAGCAATAGAGAATGGAGTCAGCGACCCATAGCTTGACTGCTTGCATCAGGGTCAGCGAACCAGAGCTGACCAAGACCCTACTCCACCTCCACGTGGTGGTCCTGGAAACAGGCTGCATCACTGCAGTCTGGCTGAGAAAGTAGGGATCGCAGAGGGAAGGCAAACCCGGTCCCAAAAAATGCTGTGCTGAAGTCGGATGTGTCGACCGAAAGGTGCAGATATCACAGCTCCGGCGTAAACAGACACAACGCAACCACCGTCCTTTTCAGGACGAACAAGGAAGGAGGAAGAAGAAGAACAAGTCATCAAAAGTAAGTAATTCACTTAACTCAGTTCAGCCATGCAGGACGGAAGAAGGTCTTCTATCAAGGGAGTTAATGACGCAGTCCAGAGAAAGCTGAAATGAGTCTGGGCTGCTGACTCTTCTCCGATGATAATGTCCTAATTGGCACCTGGTATGTTCATACGCTAAACAAAGAAGGACTGCATGGAGGCATATCTAGAGTTATCCTTATAGGACCAGCATCTAAGTACAATGCTACAGTATTCCAATGTGGAAGTGAAACTGTCTGTGAGTGTGATTACACCCTCACTGACTCTTGAAATCATCCACACACTTCTAGGGATTCCCTATGTGGTGAAACACGTTGAGAACCCAACATTGCACACTGAGCTTGGAGGAGTCACTTGAGCCCCAGGCATAACTCTGGCTTTTTACCTGGTTGGCTGCATGCAGGAGGATATCACTATGGACCCCATGATAGGCAGGAGGAGCTGAGAAGTGGCTCTGTGTAGGATGTGATGATTCTTTGGGAGAGCCCAGAACCAGAGCACAGTATTTTAACTCTGCATATTCAGAGAGCACCCTTGGACAGTGGGGAATGCACAGTATGCCATGTGCTTCTTCCTCCTAGCTTGGGACCAGATGTGATGACCCATTAAATGCCAGCCAAGCTGGAGAAACTGGAGCTCATGACTTCCGCTCAACACGTTTCAGAATGGCAGAAAAACCACAGGAAAAGCCTAGATATACAGTGTAGATAATACCAAGAACTCTTCAACTTGATACCTCTGCAAAAGAGTGAGAGGCTCAGCAGTCCTAGTTAAACAACAACAAACAGACATGGAAAGACTGCAAAGGTGACAACAGACATTGAGGCAGCCTGCCGACAGCATTACAAAGTAGTGCTTGTTCTGGAATCCTCAGGGTAAGAGAGGTATAGGGAGAACAAAATACACATGGAGAAGAGAACTGAAGACAGAATGAAAGGGATAAAGAAATGGAAAGACCAAGAGCAGACGGCACGGTACTTATAAACTCTGCTGAAGGCATATTCTCCTTGGGTAAATCAATTAATGAATGAAAGTCCAGGGGCAATTGAAAATGAACCTCAGAGGCACAACTCCAAAGAAAAAAGCTTCTAGGCTAAAGATCTGGTTGGATGCAGAAATGTTGTTGCTGCCTTTTGATGATCTTATCATTTCAAAGACAAATGTTGTAGTTTTTTTTTCATTCATAAAAATTATCAGTGAGTTTGTTTTTCATTTCTTGTCAGTTTTACAGAGGAATCAAACTAAATAATGGTTTTTATAAATATTTGTGGCATTTTCCTCAAATCCACCCCCTTTAAAAACTTCTTCTGAAACACTGGTCACTGTTATTGTTGTTCAGAATCAGCATCACTGTACTCTGGGCAAACCCATAGGTGCGCACTCTCCCCCAGCAATTATGAAGTATGTTAACTCTTAGTATACGAGCGGCCTTTCATGACTACCATTACAGATTTTGCAATAAATAATTTATTTATAAAGATAACATATGTGTTATATACCAAAATGTGAAGAAATGAAACCCCTATATCATGCACGTAACTAAATTGTTCAGTGGTTTTAAACATGCATTCAGCTATAAATTTTCGCTATTGACGGGGATCGATCATCGGCCTCTCTAGAAGGCCGCTCGTATACTAAGAGTTAATGCTGACTGTTCCTATAGCAAACTGGTTATACACATGTCTGGTGTCTCCTTCACACGTCCATCCCTGATAGTCTTGTGTTTTATGTCAAATTCCAGAAGTCTTGGTCTTGGTGATTCATCGATGGCAGTGTCATTCTCTAGCAAGCGATTGCCAACACTTCTTAGTATCTCTCCCTTATCCATATCCAGTGTCCTCACTATGGGTGCTCTTGAGGCTAGTCTGTCAACTGTCTTATTGCCGCATGCCCCTGCATGAACAGGACAGTAGATTCACACCAGATCCTGTAGGTTTGAGGCCTATGTGTGTGTTCTCCACTCATATTCCTCTTACTGGTCACTGACATTTGGAGAAAAACCTATTTATAGCATTACAAGGCAGTCCTTGTTATGGACTTCCCAGGGTAAGAGAGGTACAGGATGACTGAAAAACACATGGAGAGGAGAACTGGAGAGAGAAATGAAAAAGATAAGATCTTGAGTGGATGGTACAGGTCAGAGGACCTTGCACAAATGTGTTGAAGGCATATGCTTCTTGAGAAAACCATCTAACAGCATCACAAGCGGTACTTTTTCTAGAACAGCCCAGAGCAAAAGAAATAGCAGGAGACCTTAAAGCACACATGGAGGAGAGAACTGGAGATAGACACAAGAACACAGCATTCAAGTCTTACCATCATCCAAGTTAACGGCTGGAGAGGAACCACTAGTGTTTTGTGTTTCCTCAAGAAGGACATCAACTTCCAGACCACCTACACAAATAATAAATACAAATTAATATACCAGTTTAAAAATATTAACTTTAATACAAAGTAGGGGGAAACAATTTAATGGAAAAAGCGTGCAAATTTTGTTTTCTGTTTTGATTTGTCACCAGAAACATACTTGAATAACAAGAGGTAGTTTACGTCTTACTAGTTTAAAAAAACAGAAATGACCTACCTTGCCCCATGTAGTTTCTGGGGATCTCTGATCAGACAAAGAAAGGATAGTACTACTATGTCCTCGGACATATCATATCTAATCTGATTATATCATACTAATATGAGGTTATGCCTCACAGACCCTGATGACACCACAGGAACAGCTTTGCTATGGACCCATGAGGAAAGCAAAAGAAAGGCTGACCAAAAACAACTTGGTGGAGGCCAAGATGCAAAGAATGAACCAGAGCTGGGGCACTGCACCAAGGATGGCCGCCGACTAAGCAAAGTGGAAGCAGTTTTTTGCTGCCCTACAAGACGCCACTAGGCGTGATGGCCACCAACTGCTTTGACAGTCAGTGGCTAAGGATCAAAGAAGAAAAGAAAGAAGAATTTAAGGTTATGCATGGAGCTAGCAACCTCATCATGACAACCACAATGCTACAGAAACTACCACTACAATAGCACGTGACTGACTGGTGTATGCTTCCTGCAAGGGGGAACCAGCTGCCATGGTGGCTACGTGCTCCATAAGGAGCGAAAAGGAAAATGAATGCATGACCAATGTTACAACCACGTGGTCTTTGTCAGGGACAAGATGTAGAATAGAATAAAGGTAGAGAAAAGAAAATGAGAACTAATCCTTTTTTTAATGATATGTTGTTGTTCTTGTTGTTATTGTTTAACTAGGACTGCTGAGCCTGTCACTCTCTTGCAACCAGTGGCCAGCTGAAGAATTTGCACGTGTTCTGATGTGAATCGCTTGATATACTCGCTGTCATCTTTCTCGCTAATCTAAGTCTGAAGTAAGGATCCCTTTGCACGCCCATTGAGGCATATTGGGAATATGGTGTTAGGCCCATATTTTCTCGACTGTCGGCACACTAGGGGTGATGTGGTCAGCATCACGCCGGCCGCCTTAACCTTCCCAGAGTTGCTCTGGTACCCATTTGGGGCTGAGTTGACCAAGGAGCCGTTTGCAGCCTAAAAAAATCCCACAGCATCTGGGGATCGAACCATAGACCACTGAGCTAGGAAGCTAGTGTACTAACCACTATGCTACCGCGGCTGTTAAGTAATTTAACTGTTTGTAGATGTGCTGCACTGGATCTCTAAGAGTGGCAGAGAAAGAAAGTAGTATTCAGCTGACATAGTGAAAGACAACCAACTACTTCACCTGGCCAGAATGGTAGATTAATATTGGATCCTCGGATATCTTGTTTGGATTTTGACACGTTCACATCTGGGGCTCTCCTCAATGACAAAGAATTTCTGGATGTTTCAGCACTGTCCGGAATCAGTTCCTAGAAAGCATTAATTAAAGGCAATGTTTTACAAGAACTAATGAAATGAAATTTTTATAAGAAAAAAAGACATACAGTACTTTCAAAAGATACGGACAAAATAAGTTGCATTTACAAGGAAATAACTTGCTCAGTGAATGTGGGTAACATGACTTTTGTAGAGCTGCTCCCTTGGAAGTATGCATCAAAAGGTTTCACAACCCTCCTTCGCAATGACACACTAGAATGGGCTGTGATCTTGGCTACATTTACCTAGTGTTGCATTATACTTATTTTTGTACTGGAGTAACACCGAACACATACTAACACAAATACAGAAAAATCACCCCCAACTCTATTTTCCAACCTCCAAGAACAATGTATTCCACTAGCCTGGGTAGTAACATAAGCATATGAAAATCCTATCTCTAATATGGTAAAACAAACCCCCATCTCAATACTGAATGCCAGCAAACAACTACAAAAACTATTGACACAGTCTCTCTTGCATTCAAAATGACCAAGCTGTCAGTCCAAAAAAACCAACGCTCAAATGCCTCGTTCAAATTATATATTTTCCCTCACCACCAGCTGAACACTTCTCAACACACAGCCAACTACTAACATGTACCCAGAACTCACAACATTGAACACACTCAAAATAAACCCTGACCCGTTCATGATCATTTCATAATACATGCAGCACAGAGGAAGAGCATCTGTAAGATTTGTATGCTTCAAAAGGATCATTTCCAACAGTGCCCTAGAACCAAAATATACTAAGGGGACCTGGGAGTGTGTCCAGCAAGTTTTATTTGAAAAAAGTTAAAGATAAGTAGACATTTCTGTTTTTATGTTAATGCATGCTTAAAACATTATGATTTCTGTGAAATGTCAAGAAAATGGTGTACTGTAAAGGAAAATGTAGAAGTGATGACAAGAACCAGACAAGCACCTGTAGAACAGGAGATGAGAAGAAGACACTAGAGATAGATAGGACACACACTGAGGAGACTTGCTGATAGCATTACCAGGCAGTCCTTGTTCTGGAATCCCCAGGGTAAGAGAGGTAGAGGAAGACCAAAGAACACATGGAGAAGAGAACTGGAGACAGACATGAAGAAGACATAGAAAGACCTTGAGCTGATGGCATGGGACAAAAAGACTTGGCATAGGTTTGTTGAAGGCCTATGCTCCTTGGGGAGCTGAAAGGTGAATTGATGAAGAAAAATATGTGTTAATGGAATAACTCTATGCACAAAACATAATATGTTCTATACCCGTAGTAGAACAATTCATTGCAACGAATACCTCAGTGTACCCCAGGAGCTGACCTGTGGTGCGATTTCTCTCTACTCGGATGGTAGTCTGAACTGGGCATGTATCAACATGAAACAGTCTCTCAACTTCTGGCTGGCGAGGGATTTGTCTGGAAACAGAAAAAAGGCAGCAATGTTGCAGTTACTGCATACATGGACAAGCAGCAATGTTGCAGTCACTGCATACATGGACAGGCAGCAATGTTGCAGTTATTGCAAACATGGACAAGTAGCTATGTTGCAGTTACTGCATATATGGGCAAGTAGAAATGTTGTAGTCAATGTAAACATGGACAAGTAGAAATTTTGCAGTTACTGCAATGCAGACAAACAGCAATCTTGTAGTCACTTTAAACATGGACAAGTAAAAATGTTGCAGATAATGCAAACATGAACAAGTAGAAATGTTGCAGTTACTGCATACATAGACAAGTAGCAATGTTGTAGTCACTTTAAACAGGGACAAGTAGCAATGTTGTAATCACTACAAACATGGACAAGTAGCAATGTTACAGTTAATACACACACAGACAAGCAGCAATGCTACAATCACTACAAAAATGGACAAGCAGCAACATTGCAGTCACTGTAAACATGGACATGAAGTCCTCCAGTCATTCCCATTTCTTCTTAGATTTCAATGCACACATGTCCTCTTTTTTTTTCCCCCCAACTATAACGAGCTAATTTGTTTCCTCAAACAAAAATTATTCAAGGGTAAATTTTAAACAATATTGGCGCCACAAACCATATACAAAGTATGGTAAAATTTAACACTTAACAGATGTAAGCACTGATCATTCAAACTTTAAGGTGCTGTAAAATATGTTCCTTAATTATATTAGAATATTCAGAATTCCAGTCAGAAACATAAGCAAATAACCTAAGTCTCAATGTTGTATAAAGTCATGACTTCTTAAAAAGAGGAGGATAAACCTGTATTTAAAACTTAAAATCTGCTGTCTGCCCCTAGCTCAAAAAGATGTTGGAAAAGATCAGGACATATGCAAATTTTACACACCCTTTCTAAACATTAAAATGAGGCAGACTCAAATTACCTCTGACATGTGGAAAAGTCATGAATTGGCAGGCTTTCAATGTCTGTCACATATTTTTCAACTTCCTGTTCCCAAGGGGGTATGACCGGAGGAATACCAGCAGGTATCTGCAGGTTAAAAATGTTCTGTTAAGAAAACATCACCGAGTTCTTTACATGAAACTCTTAACCGGGTAAAGAAAAACTATCAAGATACCAGTTTAATTTTTTCCTTCCATTTGCACTGTCACGTAAGACTGGGGGATGTCAGTTTCCTTCTCTGTGTAAAAAGTGTTGCCATGGCTAGTCCTTCCTTCTCCCTTCCCTTTTTTTTTGCTCCTTATGGAGCATGGAGCCACCCCTACAGTAGCCTCCAAGCAGGAAGCCTGTACAAAAGAACTTATGTGCTCTTGTTAGGAAATGTCTGTGTAGCAATCTGTTTCACATGGTAGGGTTGCCTACCCCTTTTTCTATCTCACTTTAGTCACCTCTTATGACACACCTAGTAGCAGCATTGATTCTTTTCTTTCTCATTCTCATGAAAGACAACCTGGAAGCACAGTGGTTGGCTTGGCCAGCGTCAAATCATTTTCTTCATAATTTCAATAGTGCCATCTATAATCTTCCTCTCAGGTGTCTCCGTGTCCTGAAGCCAGATCTTCTGCAGCTGAAAGCCTGTGACAGTTGCTTCTTGGGGGGGCAATCTAATTAGATGACCAAACCATACTTCCTGCCTCTAGCTGGATTCATGGTACTGTACCTATAATTTGAAGAAAACAAAAACAGCTAATGGGGATAGCCTTAATAAGGTAATGAAAAACAGCCCATGTTGTAACTATGAGGTCTTTATCATGTACAGGATGCACAAAAACAGTGCAGAATGGAACTAAGAGAGCAAAAACTAAAATAGAAAAAAACAAAAAGAAATAAACAAACAAAATCAGTAAATAGAAGTTGCCTGAGAAATCCAAAAACAAAAAAAATATGAGAATCAAATTTCATGTGAATCAATAATTACAAGTACTAATTTAGAGCTAGAGGAATGTTGAAACAATGAAAAACATGGAATGGAGAAAGTGCTGTACCCAGCAACATCCTGATTTCCTCATTTTGGATTCCATGTCTCATAGTAATATAAGAGGTAAATGAAAATAGGCACTGCATCTTACTAGGACAAAGAAAATTTACCATGTTACGGCCACAAGGACTTTGTTAGGAACAAACAAATCAAAGCAGAAGAGAAAGAAAGTGAGAACTAAGTTAAACGCATAAAGCAATGAATAAAAGTGATACAACCCATAAATGAAGTAGCTGATGTTGTTCTTGTGAATTCCAAAATAAATAAAATGGCCATAGAATAGATCCAGGTTGTTGTTGCTGTTGTTTAACTAGGGCTGCTGAGCGTTTCGCTCTTTTTCAGCCGATACCAAGTTGAAGACTGCTTGGTATTATCTACACTGTAGATCTACGCTTTTCCTGTGGCTTTTCTGCCATTATGAAACGTGATGAGTTGAAGTCATGAGCTCGAGTTTCTCCAGCTTGGCTTGCATTTAAAGGATCTTCACATCTGGTCCCAAGCTAGGAGTAAGAAGCACATGGCATACTGTGCATTCCGCACCATCCAAGGGGCTCTCTAACTATGCAGAGCTAAAATACTGTGCTCTGGTTCTGGGCTATCCCAAGGAATTGCCACGTCCTGCACAGAGCCCCTTCTCAGCTCCCCATTGGGTCCATAGTGAGATCCTCCTGCATGCAGTCAACCAGGTCCAGAGAGTTACGTCTGGGGCTCAAGTGACTTCTCCAAGCTTAGTGTGAAATGCTGGGTTCTCAACAAGTTTCACCATGGGGGGAATCTTTGGAAGTGTGTGGATGATTTCAAGAGTCAATGAGGGTGTAATTAGCCTCAGACAGAGGTTCACTTCCATTCTGTATATTGTAGCATTGTGCATAGCTGGTGGTCATGTAAAGATGACTCCAGATATGCTTCCATGCTTAACAGATCCAGGTAAGAAAAGTAACATTAGCAACTGTTATTAAGCATCTCACCTTATACAGATAAGTCTTATGTAATCTTCCTTATTCATTATGTTTGAAACAGTGATTGTATTTGACAATAATATTACATAATTTCTTTGGATATGCTAAGCTACAGCTATCTCTATATCTCCCCAGAAATTTATTCTGAAGTGTAGTCCCTAAGCCATTGGATAAGCCCTGTGACATCTTATTTCTATATTTCCGTCCTCTATGATTCGCTGTGAACATGCTTTTGATTCAGTTCTATTCTGATTCAGTTCTATTTTCAGACATCAAATTATACCCATTTAAAATGCATAAGTTTTCCAAAGTTGTTGGCTGAACACTATCACAAACTATAATTGCTAACAGAAGCAATCGAGAAGATTTGTACACCATTACAACGGTTTCCTGACCCCTTCATGAGAACTGCCATGCTATGGACCCTAGAAGGAAGACAAAAGAGAGGCCATCCAAAAAAAAAAAAAACAACTTGGTGGAGGACAGTGGAAGCTGAGGAGATGAAATGAATGAACCAGAGCTGAGGCACCATACAAAGAATGGCCACAAGCTGAGCAAAGTGGAGAGAGTTTGTTGCTGCCCTACAAGCAGTCAATGACTGCTTTGTTAGTCAATGGCTAAAGATCCAAGAATAAGAAGAGAATGCATTGCAGTAACCACAGAGAAATCAAGAAAGCATACACCGAACAGAAGAATGAACGACAGCGTATAAACAGAACTACATGTTCTTGAAAAAGAAAGATGAAAGGATGCAGTCTACCAAGGAAAGTGACAGATAACTTCCCCCCAAGCATTAAAAAAATTAACCATGCTAATAAGAACTGATATCACTCTCTCTTGTTGTCTAAGTATGTGATATGCTGAGTTGAATAAACTACTTGTTTTAATGTATGTTTGCTGATATCCTTGTTCTTTAGAAACAGAAGAGACTTTTTAGAAAATAAAAATGTAAATAACCACTAAAATAAAGTCAATGAAAAGAGATAAATTCTGCAGCTATTTTCTAAACACTGCTTACTGCTGCTTATCAGAAGTACCAATGTGTTTACAGAAATTAAGAAATATCTAGAATTTTTTTTCTATGATATTAACTCATCAAACCAGACGAGCTGCTAAAACTTGTAAATCTGTTCTTAAGAAATTGCTTATGACCATTCAACTCACTGTAAGTTGAGGAAATGTTGCTGAAGATGGATTCTCTTCCCTAGATTTCAACGCAGGCACAATCTCTATATGGCCAGCACTTCCAGTCTCCACCAGGTCAAAGGCCCTATTCAGCTTAACTTTGTCACCAAAACAGGTCATTTTTTTACAGATCTGAAATAGAGGTAAGAAATGCACTTAACAAGAAGCCCTGCTAAATTTAAAATAAAATCTTTAACAACAACAATTTTTTAATTCTTTACTTGGCTTTGTTTCACTTTTAACTTTAAATATTTATTTAAAACATGACAGTTACTCCTTTAACTCATTAACTACCGCAAACCGCTGTCAGCGGCTCACAACATAATCACATTTGGACCGCAAGCCGCTCAGGGCGCCAATCTAATTTTAGTAATAAAACGAATGAAAAATGTACTGAAACACTCTCTGATCTGGTTCGAGATTTTAAGTTGCCACCGGAAAACAAATTCCCAAAGCATGGTTGTTGTAGAACACTGAAAAATTGATATTATGTTCATATTTTTCAGCGTTTTGGGTTAGTTACCAAATCGTGTAAAACTGTTTACCGTGGCAACTAGTGCTAGGACTACAAAAAATGCGTGTACATCTCGTCTAACGGTTGAATAGGATAGAAACATGTTTCAACAATTGACTGAAAGATCTAGCGACGAGGACAAGAGTGAAAACGGTGTGCATATTGATTGAAATTGTGATTTTGATAGAGATGGGGCGCAAGCAGTTATAATTGTGAAAATATTGCAAGTCCTCGGCCATCGGAGGGCCGTTAAATAGCAACAAACTCTATTAGAGTTGCAACCAATGTTTATTGTAATAGTACATTCATTTATCTTTAAAATGACGTGTAATTCATACAAATCTGGAAACAATTACGAAAACTACAGCTTACTTTGTGCAAACACCTACAGGATGAAAATGGGAAAAAAATTTAATTCGGCCACAGTGTGTTTTTTAATTCGGTAGTTAATGTGTTAACCATTTACATAACATGTTCATTTTAACTATTACACAATTGTGACATATAACCAGCTAAACAAGATAACATATAACGTTATCCATGCAAACAAGGACATTTTACTACTGTGTACAAAAGATGTTTATTTTAACTATTTATGCAAAATAAAATCAATTAAACAAGATAAATTTATCCAATGTGACATTTAACTACAATATTTACTGAAATTAAGTTTAACCATAACATTTAAAAGAAATGAAGTTTAACCATTATTACTCAATAATGTCTCAGAGAAATGAATTTAATCATGAAAAATCCCAGTTTTAAAGTAAAAAAAATCCTACGAGACTAGCTCAACTAAATATTAATAAATTAAATATAAGCTGAAAATGTAAAGGCAAAAATTAATGGTTTGTATTAGTACCCTTAAGAAAGCTCAGTTACAAAAATGAGATGGTGAGAAAAGTGTCATCAAAACATGGGTGGACAAATACACCGCGAACAGATAGTGAACAATTTCAGCCACATGATGGTAATAAACAGTCGATGAAGTTAGCTTCGGTAACAGAAAATGAACAAATGCAGATGACACCTTGCCTAACTAAAAATGTTGCTGTACAAATCCAGATGTTGCATACAGTCCAGCCGATTGTAACAGATAACTATATCTAGACTTCAACATCACATGCAGCAAAAGTTAAGTTTGAGGTTAGTTGTGTCTGAAAATATCTTGTGTTTAGTTTAGTTTTTTTTTCTTGGGGCGGAGGATTACTAGAAGCACAAATAATATACTGCTGCAGACGCTATTGGCAGTGCAAACTGGGAAAACTGCTGCAGAAGTTAGTGATAGTACAACTAGTGTTGATTGTCAGGGAGTATATTTTTGTAGATAAGTGCCAGTACAGTGTAGGTTGACAGTATGTCATATCCTGACGTGATTAAAGAAAGTACAGGGAACGTGGTCTTGTACAAAGTTGACAGTCAACCTAACACACCAAGAAATACCACTTCGATAAATTTTGTTTTTAAAGATCTTGTCCTTAGTTTTTGCTTTTTTCCTTTCTTTCTCATTATCTGCTGGAAACTGATGAGGTATTACCAGTACAAACAGGGTATGCTGCCATGAATGTTAGTGGGTTTGCTTCCCAGTGCCGGGAATGTAATTTATGGAATTTTTTTTAGAACCAGGTCTCCTAATGACGTCATACCCCCCCTCCCTATCTTCTGGGTAGTGAGATCGGATGCCTAGCCTCCTTGGATAAGAGCAAAAAATTAGGAGGTCTCGTGTGCAAGTTGCGTATGTTAAAAATCCCTCGCAGTTGGAAATCATAAAGAGCAGGCCATATGGCCGCTGCCCTGGCAAAATTTAAAAATTAGGAAACCTACCCACCATAAAAATATTTATAGACTGTGTGATTCCTGAATACTCACTTTGAGATTCTCACCGGTGCTATGGAGTTTGTGCACTGTGCTGAGATCCTCTTTGTGTGATCTACAGGAGAAGATCAGAGCACTGATGGTGTTGTCCGTGTGCAATGAAGATGGTCCTTAAAAAAACCAAACCAAATGTTAGTGGCAGTACAAATATGGAAAACTACCAAAAACACAAATATTTTTGTCAAAGATTTTTAATTTACGTTAGTGAATGTTATATTTCCTCCATGTGTTTATAAATTAAATAGAATAACACTGAAATGAGAAGGAAAAACTTCATAGAACCAAAGAATAATAGATAATAATAGACAGTCATGTCGAACTGGGAGCCAAGGTAGCATAGTGGTTAGTGCACTGGCTTCCTAGCTCAGTGGTCTATGGTTCGATCCCCAGATGAGGTGGGATTTTTTTAGGCCACAAACGGCTCCTGGGTCGACCCAGCCCCAACTGGGTACCAGAGCAACTTCTTCTTCTTCTTCGATCCTTAACCACCGACCGTCAAAGCAGTCAGTGGCCATCACGCCTAGTGGCGTCTTGTAGGGCAACAACAAATTGATTCCACTTTGCACGGTCGGTGGCCATCCTTCGTACAGTGCCCCAACTCTGGTTCATTCTTTGCATCTCAGCCTCCACAGTCCTCCGCCAAGTTGTTTTTGGTCGGCCTCTCTTTCGCTTTCCTTCAGGGGTCCAAAGCATAGCTGTTCTTGTGATGGCATCAGGGTCTCTTCTGAGGACATGACCAACCCAGCTCCAGCGTCTGCCAGCTATGATGGTATGCATGTCCTCTTGCTTGCTACGAGTAAGCAGATCTTGGTTGGTGATGGTATTCGGCCAAAAGATACTTACTTACTTAGTCGTTCCCCTTCTACCGTGAGGTGTAGAGGTTTGGAAGAGAGAGCGCCAGACCATTCTATCAGCTGTCTTCTTCCTGGCCTGGTTCCATTCTAGTCCTCGGTCCTTCAAAGATTGTCTAATGTTGTCCTCCCAGCGAACTCTGGGTCGTCCTGGAGGTCTGGATCCCTGGCTCTTTGTTTCCCATGCTTGTCGTGGTAGCCGATCTTCTCCCATTCTGCAGACATGGCCAAACCATCTTAGTTGGGACTGTTCTATTTGGGTCTGCAGCGGATGGGATTTCAGGCCTTGACGGATCGTCTGGTTGCGGACAATGTCTCTTCTTGTTACTTCAACCACTTTCCTCAGATACCTCATTTCTGAGGTTTGGATCTGGCTTTTGTGGGTTGTAGTCATTGCCCACGACTCGCATCCATATGTCAAAACTGGGACATAGGTGGAGCGGTATACAGCCATCTTCGTTTTCTTACCAATCTCTTTCTTGCTGAGGAATCCACGATTTATGGCCTGAAAAAGTCTCCCAGCCGCTGCTTTTCGAGTGGCCAACTCTTCTTTGATGCCTCCCTTTCGGTCTATAATAGCTCCGAGATATTTAAAGTGGTCGACCTGCTCCAGGACCTGTTCTCCCAACTTAATCTGATGTTTTCTTTCTTCTCGTGATATCACCATGGATTTTGTTTTAGAGCTGCTTATGACCATCCCTCTCTTCTACAGCTCTTCCTTCCAGACTTGCAGGTTGGATTGGAGATGTGCCTCTGATTTAGCAATCAGGGCAACATCATCAGCAAATGCCAGCTCCGAAATATAGACCTGTCTCATCTTCCAGTACCCCACTGAATACTTTTTTGTTCTCTCCTTACATGCCTTGATGACATCGTCCATGAGGAGTATGAAAAGATAAGGTGACAGGATATCACCTTGTCTTACACCAGTGGTGGTCCTGAACTCTTCTGACTTATGGTTTGCTGTCCTCACATAATTTCTGCAAGACTTGTAGAAGCTCTGTATAGCATGAATCAGAGGTGCTGCGGCCAAAAGATTCGGTGAATTTTTCTTAGGCATGTTGTGTGAAAAGAGGACAATTTTGACATTTCCTTCTCTGTGACTCTCCAGCATTCCGCACCATAGAGAAGCACAGAAAGCACGCAACTCTGGTATAATCTTAATTTTTTTGTGCTTGTGCTGTATTGGGAGGACTTCCAGATGTTATTTAGGCTAAAGAAGGCTGTTCTTGCCTTATTCATTCTGATGTTGATGTCTTTGCCTGCCCCACCGTCTGGTGTTACTATGCTTCCTAGGTATGTGAAGGTATCTGCAGAGCAACTTCTGGGAAGGTTAAGGCGGCCGGCGTGATGCTCACCACATCACCCCTAGTGTGCCGATGGTCAAGAAAATATGGGCCTAACACCATATTCCCAATATGCCTCAATGGGCGTGTAACGGGATCCTTTACCATGTCGAACTGGCTATCAGTACGTCACTGTGTCATTAGCATTAACAGCTACTAAAGCTTAACCCTAAACCTGTTACCACCTAAGCTATCATTCACACCACTAACTGCCATTTCCCACAACAATTCGCCAAAGAAAAGAGAGCAGTCAGACAGCACTGATCATGAGCTATCACCATCACACAAACCTGCAGATTTGTCAATAACACAAGAACGACAGACTACACAATGACAGTGCATTCAAGAATTAAAATTTGTGTGCCACACATGAGCAATAGTCCCTAATTATCACTGCAGATGACAAAGTGCCAAGTGTCTAGTATTCTCTCAATAGTGTCTAGTATTTTCTGATTCAACTAAATATATCATTCCAAACATCACATCCCTGACGTATCGATAACCATTTGGGAGATATCGCCACTTTCATGCGTAGGCAATTATTCATATTAGGCTATTTGGAACTGAAAACAATAGGCCTAGCCTATATCCTAATTATAACGCATCAGAGGTTGAACGAGATAATTATCATCAAATAAAAAGGATATCGCCAACTGTATTATTCTGTGATTCACCTTCAGAATCGAACCAGATCATGAGGCCAGTTACTTAACCACTGTTCTACAGCGACTGTCGATAACAAAATAAGTTAGCCTATAATGAGGATTTAGAGTAAACAGAATGACTGGCCGGATTGTATGTTACGTTCAGTCCAGACCGTAGGCTACACAACTTCTGTTTAAAAAATTACTTCTGTGGGGCTACGGAAGGCAAGAAAACACTAAATATAGTGTAGTCTGACATCATAACTAACTCACTTTTGCAGCAAAATAAGAAGACAAACTACACCGACAGAACTTACATGCCAACGCGTACGTAAACCGGAAAGAGAAAATGAAACCACCACCTAGGATTATGTGTACGCTGCCATGTTTGACAACATGTTGATCCAAATAGGTCGAAGGTGACAAGAATAAAACCGAATGTCGCAAAAAAACCAAAAAAAAAAAAAAAAACCGAATGGACAGCCAAAAAAGAAGTAATGAAGGTGTCCTGAAAGAGACCAATGCGCAAAAGTAACTTATTTCACAAGTTAGGAGGAAGCAATCCACTTTTTTTTGGGCATGTTATGAGAAGAGGAATGCTGGAATATATCGTAACAACAGGTAAGATTGAAGGAAAACGAGATAGGGGAAGACAAAAAGAGCAAATACTGGGCAGTTTGACATTATGGAATGGAAAGAAGTCAACAGCAGAATTGATAAATTGTACTGGAGACAAGAAGTTGTGGAGAGACATGATCTCCTACGTCACTAGGCACGGTACTTGAAGAAGAATAAGAAGTCGCAAAAGAATATGTGCTTTCGAACAAACAAAAAAGTCTACAATGCACATAAGCCAAGGGACTCCAAGAATGTTTGGACTCATTCAGTATAGCATGTGAGAGATACAATTTGTCTAAAATAGAAGTCACCTGGCGTGGGCGATCATATGCCTCCACAACTTCCTGTTCCTAGTCTGGTTTATCAATTCTGTTGTTGACTTATTTCCGTACCACGATGTAAACTATTCACGCGCTAAGAAACTTACAAGAATGCAACGGACCTGATATAGCGAATATATATATATATATATATATATATATATATATATATATATATATTATATATATATATATATATATTATATATATATAATATATATATATATATATATATATATATATATATATATATATATATATATATATCACCGTAAACTCTCTTTCTTACTTCCACTAGCGTAGATTTTATTCATTCATTCATTCGTAACCCTCCACTCCCAAAGGAGCATAGGCCTTCAACAAACACATGCCAAGTCTTCCTGTCACGTTCCATTGTGATGATATACATTGATACACCTATAAAATTTGTAGTATTTATAAGTCAAAGTAATGTAGGGATAATAATGGTGAAGTTGTAACGTTTCGTTTTCGCCCACGCCAGCAATCGTATGGATTTTGGCAGGCCGTCTTGTAGAATAAATAGTACTATCGTTTTCTAATGCCTTGGAAAACTATTTATAACATTTTGATACGAAAGGTTTATTCGTTCAGAAGGAATGCGAGAGAGAGAGAGGGAAAAATGATACTTTTGGCACGTGTTGGTTTGAACCACAAAATTGTCAGCGAGCGAGCGATATCGCTAGCGGCAGATTTAAAAATACGACGAAAAGCCAATATTTGTTCGTTTGATAGTCACGCCGTTGAACATATATAACCACACACACACACACACACAGCGCAGTGTCTGCCAAGTAGCGGATTTTTCTGACGTAACCAACTTGTTGTTTCGGTTTGAACAACGAAGGAGGGGGAAAGATGGTGGATTTATATAAAAGTAGAAATTGCCAAATAATATGGAAAATATGGAAATCTTTATTACTAGGATTAGGACCATAAAACTTAGTTATTTTGATAAAATATGATCTTCTGATTAATAGTATGTTTTATTCTCCAAAATCGCCCAATTAATAGTAGAGATATTGACAAAATACTGTATAGGTTCGTACAGACAGTCGAACAGACCCTCGTGTTTGCATTCACTATCTATAACATTTTTGACGCGCGTTGGTGGAAATGAGGCAGGAGGTGCAAGGCAAAGCCAAGTGGGGAAATCTAGAAGTAACTGAGAGGCAGAATTTGTTTGTCCAAAAAGCAAGTCTATTTTTAACTTGTAACGCCAAAAGTGGACGTACCGACCGACAGAGGTACACCAAAATTGGGCTGTAATTTTGGCTTTATTTTCAAATTGAAGTCAGAATTGGGAATCGTCCGATCTCATTGGCCAGCTTAGCTAATATTGCGAAAAAAAATTTGAAGGCTCAACGCCGTTTGAATTAGTACTGTCCATTGAACAGGACGATTGAAAGTCTGTGAAGTGTGACTTGCCTTATTAAATATATATATAAAAGTAAAAGGCGTCATAGTCCAGCCAGTGGCACGCCTGAAGTTGTGCCAAATCAAGGTACCTGTGTGTTTTCATTGAATTTATGGTAAGACAGAAATTATTAATATTTTATTTTAAAATGTGAGTGTGAGATACTGCCATATGACAAATATTACGACTGTAAGTACATAGACAAGGTCCCTAGCCGACTTCTGCAGGGCCTAGAGGTTGATCCATCATATAACAAGCTACAAGAGATGTGGAACTAAAATATTTTATAGGTTGTCGCCATGGATCATCTCACTTATCATATTTAATAGAAAAAGATCATTGAGAATGGCAGAGGTGTTGCAGCCATTATGGGAGAGGAATGTGAAACTGGTACTACTTGTTACATCATTTATGCGGATGAGCTGGGTTGGTCAGACAGAGCTGACCCATGTCTGTTATTTTAAATATATTATATATTAGTGTTTGTGAAATTGGTGGATTATATATTATGTTAAGACAGAACATAATTTTCGTGTTGCAGGGTTTCTTTGTCTGGCACTGTGCTAGTGCCAGATGTTCTGAAGTGAACGACTGTATGTTTCTCTAGTGGTACAAGCTTTCTACCACTGGAGTAGGAATATTGATACACGCTGTCTATCATATTACCTCAGAACAAGTGAGGCAGTGGCCGTTGGCCGGAAAGACAACTATCTTCTATCTTCAAGGGCCAGATAAGTACAACAAACCTGGCCCGAGGAAAATTCATCAATTATTCCACCAGATAATAACTGAACTGTATTAGTAATAAAGACTTTTTCACCAATAAACATGTATAAAGAGAAAAGAAACTTTATGAAGACAGACCGGGTATGATGTGAACACCCCGACCCGCCATCCAGTACAAATTAAGAATTAATATAGGTTTAGTAACATCATTATTAGATTTTAAAGTATGTGCTTGGACAGTTTGTCCTTTTTGTTTGATTGAATTGAATATCTAGATGTGTATATATATATATATATATATATATATATATATATATATATATATATATACACATATATATATATATATATATATATATATATATATATATATATATATATATATATATATATATATATATATATATATATATATCATTTGATTTGACAGTCCTGACCAAAAGAATATTAGGTTCAGGACTAATAAAATTGTAAAAAAGATTGTCTAATACCAAACTTAAAACACAGTGTTAGTCGAGTTGATCATAGAACTTAATATTTGTGAGTGTCTTGAGTATTGGGTTACCATCACACCACAATTTCATTACCCTAGACATTAGACGTAGCTATCAGACATACTAGTCTAAAATAAGTCTGAGTGAGATCTTAGGGTTGTAGCAGAAAGGCTCCCTGAGAACACACCTCATCAATTGTTATACCCAGGGGCCTTCACAGCTAGACCTCACTCAGTTACACTATAAATATAACACCAACATTCAAAACATCTAAAACCACCACATATATTTGGTAGCTCGCTCCGGGATTTAAACTTATAAGGTATATAAAATAAAATTCAATATTGTATTACTTTTATCCCTAAAGAGTAAAGATATCCAAATATAAAAATACAAGTACTTTAAGGTGGAAATTAACAATTGATGAATTGTCACGGCCAGTAGTTAATTAATTAATCAGAGTTGATACTTTGTTTATTAGAGTTTAAATTTGTCTTAGTATATTATTAGAGTTGATTTAGACAGAATGGCAGATTTGGCAAAATTCAGACCAGCATCGATTAACAATTGATGAATTGTCACGGCCAGTAGTTAATTAATTAATCAGAGTTGATACTTTGTTTATTAGAGTTTAAATTTGTCTTAGTATATTATTAGAGTTGATTAAGACAGAATGGCAGATTTGGCAAAATTCAGACCAGCATCGAGAGGTGGGAGTGAAGTTTATTTAATGTACTACATTTCCGTGGTCGCCGCATGTTTGAACCGCTTGGGAGACAATATTAAAAACTATCACCAGATGTCGCCCATGTGAAAAAAGTGAAACCTTAAGTCGCGGGGGTTTGAACACACGAACGAAGGAATGTTTTTTTTATAAATTTCTACTATTGATCGATTGTGTTTTGAACTTGTGACGTGAACAGAAATAAGCAGCAGGGTTAGTCTTACAAAGGTAAAATGTTAGTCTTACATCTAAATACGCAACAAGCACAGGGCGGGGAAAATGTCGGTTTCAGAACACGTAACTCCGCCATATATACATACGAACAACACAGAAATGCCCTTTTTTTCGTCTACCAATACGCAAAACTCTGCCTGTTAGATTTTTTATTACGCTTTTCTAGATAGCTATATTTAGCCCTGACGTCACCCTCTATGGTACCGGAATTTTATAAACGAGTCATGGTTTACGCGCGATGTTTTGCGCGGGCCATCGATCGCGTTTCTTTCTAGTGAGGGTAAAAGCACGTGTGTTTTTGAACTTTATTAAACATGGATGAAAATAGCCTCGACATTGTTTCAGTTACAGACTGCAACACTAAGGGATTGTCTAGTTGTCGCGATAATCTAGTCTGCATATGGGATATATATCTACGGACCCTCTTTGTGTTTAATAAAACTGTCTATTTGGCCTTGTCCAGCCTGGCCTTTGACAGTATTTTTTTATGTTGGAGAATACGGCTGTGTGCTGGGGTCACTTACATATCACTAGATGGATATTGGGGTGAGTAGACTTATTACTCATGATATAATATAAATAATAATATAAAAAAACTACCACGTGGACCAGAGCCAGTCTCAGTATGTAATTACATTCACCCAACAACGGAAATTCCCTGTCATATTTTTTACATCACAAGAAAAGTTACCTCCGACACCACTTCACCTCTCACCACTCTATATTCTCCTCACTAGCTATACACAACACAACACAAAACCAAAATCATCCCCACCACACACCGATCATTTGTCATCTTCCTCTATAAAAAGGTATCCCTTTTTATTTTATATTTTCCTCTTTATTCTATAGCGGGTAGGAAAAAGGGAATTCACTTAGTGAGTGCTTATAAAAATTCCTTCTTCTCAAGTCAAGTGGCAACATAGTTGCATGAAGGTTTTGGAACAAATCGGTTGTATATTCATGTAAAAGGGTAAAAGCACAACTCCTTCCAATAAAAATGTTTAAAAAATCTCCTGTTATTGCTTAAGAATACACTACCTCCACAATAATTGGTCAGTCTACACAAGTCTGTGGTATGACCTCTTTAAAAGTGACAGTGAAAAATGAACATATAATCGCTCCTGTAAAGTTTTATTTTTTTTTTGACATGTGAAGTTATGCGCGCATGCGCATACGCCCTCGGTGATCTGATAAATATACATCTAGCGTTTATACAGCGTCGAGATGGCCCCTAAATATTACAGAAATAATGGCTTAACAAAACTATTTAAAAACACTACAGATAACCAATAGTGATTTTACACTGTGAAAAGGACTATCAAACCAAGAAAGCTAACACCAATTAGTTGTAATTCACACCAATACCTGCACACAAACCACCAGACAAACACACTTTTTTTTGGAGGTTCTCATTACACAACAAACGCGGGGCGGACAAAATGTACTAATGGTCTCAATAAACATCACAATAAGCTAGTCTTTTATCTGTACTCACCAACACAAGGCCAACTCATACACAACACAACCACCCAAAAACCCAAACCCACCAGTTACACTACACCACACAACAATTACAATACCTACACACAAAATTACCAGACAAGAACAAAACCAATACCACCTATACCCCACCGCTTTTACATTGTCTTACTCCAGTGCTACACCTCAACACATCTATGAGTCAGCACCCCAACCAGTCAAAATCAATAACCCCCCACACCCTCACTTAAAAAAAGCCTTTAGTAACATACTAGCCCGCCATTATCGATTTTTTATATTTTCCGCCATTATTGATTTTTTTTAATTATATTTTTATATATATTGTATGTATATATGTATAAACAAACACAGCAACACACAATACAACAACACATAACAATTAAAATACCTACACATAAAAATGGTATAGTCAAGCCTCTAACACTTTATTCCCACCTCTAGGCGCTGGACCTAGTATAGTGACACGTCTCTTTCACTCCCACCTCTAGAACTCTAACACTTCACTCGCACCTCTAGATGTTAAACCTAGTATAGGCAGGTCTCTAACACTTCACTACCACTTCTAGATGCTAGACCTGGTATAGTCAGGTCTCTAACACGTCACTTCCACCTCTAGCTGCTGGACCTGTTATAGCCAAGTCTCTACCACTTCACTCCCACCTCTCGATGCTGAACCTGGTAAAGTGACGTCTCTAACACTTCACTCCCACCTCTCGCTGCTGTCCCTGGTATAGTCTCTAACACTTCACTCACACCTCTCGACGCTGGTCCTAGTCAAGTCACTAACACTTCACTCCCATCTCTCGATGCTGGTCCTCGTAAATTCTCTAACATTTCACTCCCACCTCTCAATGCTGGCAAACTCGCCTGCTACACCCCAAAATGTACACACCCATGCGTCGTCACCCGTGCCAGCATAAAAAGACTCCACTCGCTTCAAAAACCCCCTTAGTAACCTACTAACCAACCATTATCGATTTTTTTATATTTTCCGTCATTATCGATTTTTTATATTTTTTATATATTGTATGTATATATGTATAAACAAACACACCAACACACAATACAACAACACATAACAATTAAAATACCTACACAAAAAAATGGTATAGTCAAGTCTCTAACACTTCACTCCCACCTCTAGGCTCTGGTCCTAGTATAGTGACACGTCTCTTTCACTCCCACCTCTCGATGCTGGTCCTAGTACAGGTTCTAACACTTCACCCCCACCTCTCGTTGCTGGACCTGGTAAAGTTTCTAACACTTCACTCCCACCTCTAGATGCTAGCCCTAGTACAGGCAAGTCTCTAACACTTCACTCCTGAGTCATACACACAACCACCTGCTACACCCCAGATTGTACACACCCATGCGTCGTCCCCCTCGCCAGCACAAAAAGACTCCACTCGCTTCAAACCTCCTTAGTAACCTAAATTAATATTAGACAAACATAAAGATATGTTTTCAGGCACTCGTAAGAAATATAGAAGTAGACCTCCTTAGTAACCTACTCGCCATTATCGATTTTTTATATTTTATATATATATATATATATTGTATGTATATATGTCTAAATAACACACCCAACATCACACAAAAATCCCCCCTAACCTACACCCACCAGCTACACCACATTTACGTCACTCCCACCTCTCGATGCTGGACCTGGTATAGTGACGTCTCTAACACTTCACTCCCACCTCTAGATGCTGTCCCTGGTATAGGCAAGTCTCTAACACTTCACTCCCACCTCTAGCTGCTGGACATGTTATAGCCAAGTCTCTAACACGTCACTCCCACCTCTCGATGCTGGTCCTCGTATAATCAAGTCTCTAGCACTTCCCTCCCACCTCTAGATGCTGTCCCTGATATAGGCAAGTCTCTAACACTTCACTCCTGAGTCATACACACAACCTCCTGCTACACCCCAAATTGTACACACCCATGCGTTGTCCCCCTCGCCAGCACAAAAAGACTCCACTCGCTTCAAACCCCCCTTAGTAACCTACTAACCAACCATTATCGATTTAAAAAAAAAATATTTTCCGTCATTATCGATTTTTTATATTTTATATATATGTAAATATGTATGTATATATGTCTAAATAACACACCCAACATCACACAAAAATCCCCCTAACCTACACCCGCCAGCTACACTACACCCATGCGTCGTCACCCTCGCCAGCACAAAAAACCTCCACTCGCTTCAAAAACTCCCTTAGTAACCTACTAACCCGCCATTTTTGATTTTTTATAATTTCCGTCATTATCGCATTTATATATATATATTGTATGTATATATGTCTAAATAACACATCCAACATCACACAGAAAAATCCCCCTAACCCACCCCGCCAGCTACATCGCAACATACGTCGTCACCCACGCCAGCACAAAAAGGCTCCACTCTCTTCAAAAACCCTCTTAGTAACCTAATCCAATATTATCGATTTTTTAAAAATTTTCCGTCATTATCGATTTTTTATATTTTATATATATATTGCATGTATATATATATATATATATATATATATATATATATATATATATATATATATATATATTATATATATATTATATATATATATATATATATATATATATATATATATATTGTATCTAGTGTTTTCTTTTATATATATATATATATATATATATATATATATATATATATATATATATATATATATATATATATATATATATATATATATATATATATATATATATATATATATATATATATATATATATATATATATATATATATATATATATAGTCTAACTGTTGTAATATAAATATCGTTGATAAGGCGTTTTGTTGTGATGTTACTGCTTTCATAAGGTTATACTGGACACATAAATGAATAGTCAACTCGTTCCGACACAGTGCTGACATCGAGTGAGAATGTAGATGTAAAGGACGCGAATGTGTGTGCAGTTCTGTTGAGTTGACAAGTCACTCACTCAATCATAGCTAGAAGTCAATAAAGGGTAGACTGCTGATGACGTTTCATACATTTAATAATGGACGCACACTTCGACATCACGATTACAGTCACTTGAACAGGTTGGCAAAAAATCATCGTATACTTGAAAAATGGGTGACAATATCAGATGTACATTTATGTGGCATGTAAATATAATGGAACGATAGTAGGCAAGCACTCAATATTCTGGTTGCCTATCGTCTCATGCTTCAACTGACTAATCGCGTCAGTTAAGGTGGATACATAATCATCAACAATGGTTCACTGTCAGAACCTTCTCCTGGCTAAGTTTCTCAAGCCGTAAATTCATCAAATGTTTATAGCAACAACGTTAAACCACAGTAGTGAGTTTTCATAATATATAGATCTCTGTACCATCATCAGATAATAGGACCTTTTCTGTTCTCCAACGATGATCCGCTTACAATGGCGGGATCCAAAAATGGCTCTCCTCCATGAGCTTCGCTCACCCAGGATGAAAAATTATGAAGCAGAATTAATTCGTTATTCATCCATAAATGTCCTCATTGGGCTTCCATACATTTCTGCTATCAATAAGGCTGGTTACATCAAATAATCTAGTGCTGCTAGATAGCACGTCATCTTCATCGGTAGTCAACAATCCTAGATGTACGATAATACGTCTCCCATCTAGGCTTAGCAAAAAAGTTCAGCAAAAAGGTGTTGGTTTTACCTGGCTTTAGGAAAACACACACTAGCAAATAACGCACGCCATTCCTTGGCGTTAATAATGAACATTAGGGGAATCTCTGATACTAGAGTCATACAGAGAAACAATATCCTTCCTAGAATAAATCACAGAGACCAATCTTCAAACATTCTAATCGACCAGCCCATAGTAGCGACGACATGACAGCCGCTTCTCTGTCGACACCCCAAATCAACGCATGCACAGAAATGCCTTTGATCCCAGAGTTCAGCTCAAAAAATAGACCGACATAGAAATACAAAGATACAAAGATATAAGACCGAATCACCTTAAATAGTCAAGGAATAAATATAAATTCGTGCCATAAACATTTTAAGCAAGACCAATCTGTTTCTGGCCATAACAGACGCAAAATGACGTAAATCTAGTATTCATACGCCAGATTGAGACACAAGAACAGATAACCCATATAACCGAATATAACATCGATCAATCAGGGTTCTGTCCCTTAGACTAAGAATCATTGATTCTCAAATAAAATACTTTTCATCAGACAAATAGTTATACTTTACATTTGTATGCCTACCAAAAGTAATCTGTGAATCACAGACTACCACACAAAAGAATCTGTGCGCAACAATCGTCTATATGTATAACTAAATATTGTCTACCTGTTGTAATATATGTATAACTGTTGTAATATATGTTGTAATATAAATATCGTCTACTTGTTGTAATATATGACTAATTGTTGTAATATAAATATTGTACTACACAACAACACGCCCACCATTATCGAACTAATATATTACTATATAAAAGGCCTCTCCGCCACTACGCTCCTCCACCACATTTCCTTATATTAAAAAGTCACGCGCCTCCACCACGCGCCTCCACCACATTTTCTTATATAAAAGTCACGCGCCTCCACCACCGTGCCTCCACCACATTTCCTTATATAAAAGTCACGCGCCTCCACCACAATCATACCTGTTTTGCGCCTACTATACTACTGATGAGTTTATGTGTAACCAATCTTACAAACACTGTGAGCGGTTTCAATAGCGACTGTCAATGATGAAAAAGTCTAGAGACTAGATAGCAAGAATTATCAAACTACTGTGACAGACTTTATAATTTCATTGGAAGATACATCCAAGACTTTTTACTATTATTTATTTTAATTTGTAAATATAAATAATCATACATTTTACCATCTTCCAACACCTAATTTTCATTACAAGGCTAGATAGATATACATAATAAATTATGAAATTGTACTCATTTGACTTGGTAAATTTTTAACTGTTAAATTTTGATTTACTTTTTCTAATTTAATTATATTATCACACAGGGTCACTATAGCGAAAGTGGCGCAGTATACTTCTGAAGCCTAAATCTATTGTCCAGCTCAGAGTATTCACAGCCGTAACTCAATTGTGATACCAGTGCACTTCTCTGGCACTGGGACTTCATACTTTCTAGAGAGAAATTCTAGTTCTTCTCTACCATCATTATGACACTAGAAAAACCTTTCGCTATGGTAAAATCTACTCTAGAATCCTAGAGCAGAGACTCCGACGCCTAGCTGAGCCACAGTTAGATGAGGTCCAGTGCGGATTCCGAGCTAACCGAAGTACTCAAGACCTAATCTTCACACTCAGACAGCAGAGTGAAAAGGCCCTTGAGTATAAGAGTGAGATCCATCTTTGTTTCATAGATCTGGAAAAGGCGTTTGACAGGGTCCCCTGGAGCAAAAGTTGGGACTGTTTGTCAAGGAAGAACATTCCAGCACCTCTGATTCATGCTATACAGAGCTTCTACAAGTCTTGCAGAAATTATGTGAGGACAGCAAACCATAAGTCAGAAGAGTTCAGGACAACCACTGGTGTAAGACAAGGTGATATCCTGTCACCTTATCTTTTCATACTCCTCATGGACGATGTCATCAAGGCATAAGGAGAGAACAAGAAAGTATTCAGTGGGGTACTGGAAGATGAGACATGTCTGTATTTCAGACCTGGCATTTGCTGATGATGTTGCCCTGATTGCTAAATCAGAGGCACATCTCCAATTCAACCTGCAAGTCTGGAAGGAAGAGCTGGAAAAGAGAGGGTTGGTCATAAGCAGATCCAAAACCGATCAAGACAGAATTCCGAAAAATTTGTAAATTTGTCTACAGATGTATTTTTTAAAATGTTTTATTGTATGACGTCCTTCTTTGATTGACATGACCACGGCCTCGTGGACTATGTTGTCTAAATAAGGATTCTGATCTAAAGTTGCCCGTCATCATCGGAGGATTGTCTTGGTGGTAGGTAACAGATACTACAACCTATGCATAAGTTTCAGGTTCTTATATGAGAGAGTCTATGGTGTCCACTGGTGTAAGACAAGGTGATATCCTGTCACCTTATCTTTTCATACTCCTCATGGACATCAAGGCATGTAAGGAGAGGACAAAAAAGTATTCAGTGGGGCACTGGGAGATGAGACAGGTCTGTATTTCAGAGCTGGCATATGCTGATGATGTTGCCTGATTGCTAAATCAGAGGCACATCTCCAATCCAACCTGCAAGTCTGGAAGGAAGAGCTGGAGAAGAGAGGGATGGTCATAAGCAGCTCTAAAACAAAATCCATGTTGATATCACGAGAAGAAAGAAGACATCAGATTAAGCTGGGAGAACAGGTCCTGGAGCAGGTCGACCACTTTAAATATCTCGGAGCTATTATAGACCGAAATGGAGTGTTAAGGTCTAATTCGAGTCAAGGGGAGTTTATCAGTAATATTCTTGTAGATGCTGACCGGATTGTTGTTAGCTCCCGTGTTTAGCTGTTTAGGTGTTTAATATAACTTCGCGTATTTTCCAGAATGGTCCAGAACATGGGTGAACGAAATTCATCTCAGGCGCAAAATCCGCGCTGAGCGGTTTTTTTTAGGCGGGGGATTTTTATCGTGACATTCGAATGTTGAGTTAGCGGAGTGAAGGGACTGACGATGGTCAGTGTGTCCCCGATATAGAGAATTGTTTTGATAAAAGGGATTGTAATTGTCACGAACGGTTTATAGAATGAATGTCAGTACTCATGTTCTGGTGGGAACTAGATATGTTTATGTTAGTTGCGAGTTGAAGTGAGTGAATGTTAAGTTTGACTGCGGGCATGAATGCATTAGTAGCAGTAAGCGCTAATGTCGAGTTCACGGGCATGGCTGAGTTGTTGTGAACGAAGTGGTGGTGAAGACTGGTCAGGTGTGAAAAGGGTCATGGGTAAAAAGGTCATTCGAGACAGAGATTAGAGCGAGGAGAGGTTACGTGGAGAGTGAAGGCGAAATGGTTGAAGGAAAATAGGAAATATATTAAGATATTTTGAAATTCGTTCCATGAGATGCTGTTCTAATTATGCACATCATACGTTGTGCTTTTCTTATGTGATGATTTATGGCCAAAGCGGCAGTCTGCCTGTGTTATTGTGTTATACTCAAGTTTGTGACATAAAGTCATCGGATATCGTATCTACGTGTTGGAGTTTAGTGAATTAACAATTTGCTGTGAAAAACGAGCCATGTTTGTCGCTCCATGTGTATGTAATGCATATTTGTCAATGTGTACACAAAGCAAGCACTTGACAATTTTGGGGGACTCGTAAGTGGAAGAGAGGACCCACCCCTAATTTTCTGCAGAATTTTTGACAATTTCGCCTTCTCACGAATTGTTGTTGAAAAATTACATCAAGCGGAACAGAGAACTAAGCCTATTTGTTTGAATCAGGTCACAGGAACTTAATGTGCAAAACTGAAGTTTTCATTTCAGTGATAGTCAGCAATGGTATAGCTGCAGAAGGACTGAATATTTAAGAACGAAAAATAGTTTAATCACTGGCGGAGAGGCGAACGGACAGTTTTGACGAAATCGACAGTGTTATTTTGGAAAGTAGCACGAAGAATGAAAAGGCGGTAATCAGTCTTGTTTACCTCGGCGCACTGATATTATGTTATTCCGCCCCGTGATGAGTGTGCTGATCTGTTGTCAATTTATCTGTGCTGTGTAGTTCGGCATGACTGTTGACACGGGAAAAATCGTCTGCTGGGTCTTGTGATAGAATAACAAGGCCATTGTGTTGCGGTGATCGGCTGAAATCGTAACATCTTGCCTGGAGTGAGAGACGTATTTTCCTTTTCTACCCCGTGTACCAGTAGTGAAGAAGATCCGGTTCACCGTACTGAGAGCTGAGGTGCACGTAGGAGCTGATTTCGACATTTGATTGTGCTGTGTTGCAATGTGAAGTGTGTTGTTTGTGGTGTCCATCATTGAGCTGTAACACCAGGACTCCAAGCCTGCGCCTATCTCAAGTGGAGCAGCGGACACAGGATATTGTTAAGTTAAGTTTGTTATTAATTTTGTTAATTTCCAGTCTTCTGTTTACTTGACTTGTGCGTCTGCATATTTTCTTTTATATATATATATAGGCTATACTTCTTTTAATTAATTAATTTGGTTATTTATTTCTTCCTGGATAAGGTTATTGCCCGGAACTAATAGTTGGTTTTTTTGTTGTTGTTTTTTTTCTCTCCATTCTTTCTTAAATAGCATTTTTGCAGATTAATTAACGTTATATTTGAACCCTATGATCTGTTATATTTAAAGGTGTACTAAACTTAGTTTATTTTGATACTAGTTCCTTTTAGGACGACAATTTTGCTGCGTCATATCTAGACTTCCTTCTGTCTATCACTTCTACAGTGTACTCGAAACTTATGTTATTTTTATATTAGCTCTTGTTATTAGTTAAGTATTCATATATTCATTCCTGTTTGCCCTTGCTGCAGGATGCACGAGTAGAGCTCTTGTATTACTTCATTGTCCAGTGTTTTGTTTTTGTTTCGTTCATATTGTGTGGTAGTATTTAATTTCGATTTCTGTATAAGAGTGATTTTGAGTGGTGAGCACAATCCATCTTTCTTCATTGATGAAATTTGCATTGTGTTGTCTTTAATAGGTTTTGTGAGACAAATTACGCTGTAGGGAACCCAATCTGTCTAAGACTTGGGGAGTTGTGAAGCCTCGTGTAATTTGTGGAACAATTGTTGGCGTTAGTTGTTTGTGTTTAGTTTGTTTACTTATTGTCTTGTATAATAGTCTTTCTTTCGTGGTGTTTTTCTGGCGTGATTCTCAGTCCTTTGCTCTGCTATCCGTGTATATAAGTTATTTTACAATATCCTGTTTTTGTTCGTTCGATAGGTTTGGGTGTAAATATAAGGTCTATTCTTACTTTCTTGGTCTATAACTTTCTCTCCACTGGCCTATCAGTTGTTGTAGTGTCGTGTGTTCTGTGATTATCATTTCAATCATCATCATACCATTTGTGTTAACATAAGCAGACACATTTTATTTTGGTCTATTACAGTTTGTAATGCCTACAGACTGATACAAGAGATTGACCCAGTGTGTAGACCCAGTGTGAAGAGTTGTTCAAAATCTGTTGTGTATGACAGACGTTCTTTATAGGTGAAGGGGCATCCACTATAGTTTTCCAGACACCATTTGACATATCAGGTGGTATACATTTTTTTCTCCTTAATTGGTTTTTGGTTGCATCATTTGTTCATAGTTATCATAGTTGATAAATATTACAGGATGACTAGCCTCTTGGATTTTATCACCAAGGGAGAGGCACTTGGTAAATCAGGGGATGAACTTGAATTATGGGCTGAGACTAAATTTGCGGATGCTGAGGAACGGAGAGTACGCAATGAGGAAAGAGATCTTAGGAAGTTAGAAATTGAGGCTGAAAGGGAAGCAAAGAAAGAAGAAACAAGGAAAGCTGAAATTGAGGCTGAAAGGGAAGCAAAGAAGGAAGAGACAAGGAAAGCTGAAATTCAAGCGGATAAAGAAATTACTTTGAAGAAACTGGAACTTGAGGCTGCTAGTTCTAGACCAGCAACTAAGGAGTCTACTCGTCCTTTCAAGCTGCGACTCCCATCCTTTGTTGAGGGCGTCGATATGATGGACGTGTATCTAGAAAGATTTCAACAAGAAGCAGTATCTTGGAAGGTTAAAAAAGAAGATTGGCCATCTCTGCTCAATAATTTGTTAACCGGAAGAAGTTTACAATGTGTCTTTGCTTTGCCAGTAGAGGATCGCATGAATTATGACACGGTGAAAGAGACACTGCTTCGAAGATTTAGACTGACAGCTCAAGGGTACCGTGAAAGATTTAAGGAGGCTATTCCTACAACAAGCAATGACTTTAGTGAGTTTATTGCTGAAATCAAGTTGCTGTTCAATAGGTGGATTGAACTATCAGGTATTGTGAAGGATTTTGATGGGCTAACCGACCTTATGCTACAGGACAAGGTTCTATCGTCTTGCAATCCAGAGTTAGTGGCTTTTCTACAAGAGCGAAAGCCAAAAGATATAAATATTATGTCAGAGCTAGGACAGCAGTATGTCAATGCGCACCCGGGGAAACCGATTCACAAGCAGATAGTTGCTGAGACCTTTCCAGCTTGTGTGGCTCAGGATAAAATTGAAAAGAAGCCATACATACATCCTCGGGCCCGCAGCTTAGACAGGTATGTTGATAAAGATGGTGGAAATAGAAGATGGAACGGGGACAGAAGATATTCTCCTAAGAGACAGTACCCGTCGTTTGGGTCAGGCTACAGTAGAAGGGGTTGTTATAAGTGTGGCTCAAGGCGTCATCTATCTTATCAGTGTGGGAGGGACCCAGAGAGGTGTCCCTTCAACCCACAAAGAAGTCCATATGCCAGCCCAAAGAAAATTTATAATGGCAGTCCAAAGAGAAGCCCTTACAAGCGCCAAGAGACGGATTCCAACTGCCCCAATTGTAATGAGATAAGAAACAGTCGAAAAGAGAGCCCAAAGGAAAACACTGAACATGCAAATTCAGCTACTGTCCTTGATACATTTAATAGCGAGGAGTGTGAGGGGTGCAGACCATTGTTCGAGCCTGATGGCAAGCCTATTTTAATATGTGGACACACTTTGCCTTGCCTTTCATCAGTTGATGGGAATGGTACCTTAACTTTACATAAGGGTTTTGTGGAGAATAAACCTGTATCTGTTTTGAGGGACACGGGCTCTACAACCATTGGCATTAGGAAGACATTGATTAAGGATACATATTATATTGGAAAGATGGCCAAATGCATTACATTTGGTGGTAATGTCGAGTACTATCCATTGGCGATTGTGCAGATCGACACCCCTTTCTTGTCGGGTAGAGTTCGAGTATGCGTCCTGGACTCTCCCGTCGCTGATCTCATTATTGGAAATGTTAATGGGGTTCATGATTGCACCAGTCAGGATATTGAGGAGTGGGAAAATGGGCATGTTTTCTTTGCTAATGCAGTAATGACGAGGGCTCAGACTAAAGCTGATGATGCAAATGTTATGATATCGCAACCCAGTAATATCCCTTCAGTGCCTACGGTTGCTGGAATTACAGCATCTGATTTTGTAGACATGCAGAGGAAAGACATTTCACTTCTGCCTTTGTTTCAGTTGGCTGAGTCCAAGAACATACGGCATACCAAGTCTGCTCGATACTGGTTTGAGGTTAGGAACTCCATTCTAATCAGATGCTTTGCGGAGCAACATTCAGTCATTACACAAGTGGTTATTCCAGTGGAACTGAAGAATACAGTGTTAAGGACAGCACATGATATCCCTTTTGCGGGTCACATGGGTATTGCGAGAACTCGCTGTAGAGTGTTGTCCCAGTTTTACTGGCGTGGATACAATAAGGATGTGAAGGTTTACTGTCGGTCGTGTAAAGTGTGTCAGAAGACAAGCCAGAAAGGAAGGACTCCCAAGGCACCATTAGTAGCAACAGATTTGGCATTTCGCCCTTTTCAGAAGGTTGCAATAGACATTATTGGGCCCCTTCCAGTTATGTCTGATCGGGGGTATAGATTTATTCTAACATTGGATGATCTATGTACGAGGTGGCCGGAAGCATTGCGAATGAAATCCATCACATCAAAGGATATAGCAGAGGCTCTAATGAGCTTATTTGGCAGATTAGGATTTCCTGAAGAGATTTTGTCTGACAGGGGCCGGCAATTCATTTCAGAAGAGATGAAACACATATCTAAACTGTTAGACCTAGCCCAAGTGTTCACCACCCCTTATCATCCTCAGAGCAACGGGGTCTGCGAGCGGTTCAATGGAACACTGAAAAGAATGCTAGGTAAGGTTACAGGAGATTTTCCACAGTTGTGGGATAGATACCTACCGGGAGTTTTGTTTACATACAGGGAGATGCCACAGGAGAGCACAGGATTCTCACCGTTTGAGCTAGTATTTGGCGCAAATCCTCGGGGTCCAATGAAAATTTTGAGAGACTTACTGACCGGGAATTGCGCTGATGATAGCGTCAAGTCAAGTTATGAGTATGTCGTTGACTTGCGAGAGCGCATAATTACATCATGTTCGATAGCACGTGAGGCATTACAGACATCGGGTGCAAGGTATAGAGCATACGCCAATAGGAATAGCAAACTTGTATCCCTCAGTCCTGGCAGCGAGGTATGGTTGTTGCTACCTACCAAAGAAAATCACCTGCTAGTGAGCTGGCAAGGTCCATTTCAAGTAAAGAAACAGATTACCGATGTGGATTATCTGATATTAGTCCGAGGGAAGGAGAAGATTTTCCATATTAATATGCTAAAACCATATGTAGTACGTCCAACTGAACTGGAACCAGTTGTGAACGCTGTTCTTGATAGTACAGTTACTGTAGCTAGTGCAGCAGTCATCGAGGAAGATGGAGAGAAAGGAGAGGAGGTCAATCTCCAGATCCCACTATTGCCATTGGTTGCCTCGGAGTCATGGAGAGATGTAGAGGTCTCTGCATCTCTCCCACAGCATCAGAGGAAACAGGGGAAGTCACTGCTGTGCGAATTTCAAGATGTGCTCACAGATATTCCTGGAAGAACTGATTTAGTTGAGCATGATATTAAACTGACCTATGGAGAGCCCATCCGGGTGAGACCATATCCTATTCCACTACATTATACTTCTGCTGTTGAAAAAGAAGTGAATGATATGTTACGCTTAGGTGTTATCTCCCCATCTGAATCATCATACTCATTTCCCATGGTCATCGTGCGGAAGAAGGATAAATCCCTACGGATATGTATAGACTTCCGTCGCTTGAATAGTGTCACAGTGATAGATGCGGAACCTATGCCCAACCAAGAGGTCCTCCTATCCCAAATAGCGAAGGCAAAGTATTTTACCAAACTAGACTTATCGAGGGGGTATTGGCAAATTCCCTTAGCAGAAGGCGCTAGGCCACTTACAGCATTTTGTACCCCTCAGGGTCTTTTCCAGTTTAATTATATGTGCTTTGGACTGGTGAATGCCCCGGCAACTTTTGTGAGAATGATGAGAATGCTTTTAAGGGGACAGAAGGATGTTATCACATATATTGATGACATCTGTTTGTTTCATGACACGTGGGATGAACATGTAGAGGGATTGAAGTCACTGTTATCATGCCTTCGGGTGCATCACCTTACAGCAAGATCCAGTAAGATTAAGGTGGGGTTTCAGGAGTTAACGTTTCTGGGGTATGTGGTAGGACAGGGTGTTTTAAAACCAGTTGATCAGACAGTTGGAAGAATTTTGAATTTGCAACCTCCAAAAACAAAGAAACAAGTACGTAGTTTACTCGGTCTGATAAATTTTTATCATAAATTTATCCCCAGGTTCTCTTCATTGTCGGCAGCTCTAACATCACTCACTAAAAAGGGCACGCCGAACAGAGTGGTCTGGACTGAAGAGTGTGATAGAGCACTGAGGAACATCAAGGCTGTATTCTCCAGCGAGCCCATTCTTCTACTGCCAGACTTGGCTAAGCCCTTTGTACTGAGGACTGATGCTTCTGCAGTGGGCATTGGTGCGTGTCTGATGCAAGAACATGATGGGTTTCTACATCCTGTCATGTATGTCAGGTTCCAAAGGTTGTTATTGCCGGGAGTTGTAGTGAGGATAAGCTCTCACTGCAGATAAAATACTTCTATGGCACGCGCCTCAAACAGCCTCTGACAACCAAGTCCAGCTCCCGGCCTTCACGTGTGGCTCAATTTGAGCCCGGCAGAACTGTTTCCACTGACGGGAGAAGGGGCAAAGGCGAGCGACTGGCGCCTTAAAACCAGCAGCTTCGGGCAGATAGGGCTCGTGATCCTTGGTTGGTAGCTTATCTAAGAGAAGGAACTCTGAATTCAAACCACCGCTGCCTTGCGGGAATATCCATTTATGGAATTGGCTTCGGGAGTAAACCCTGAGGATAAATCCGGAGTCGGAGTCCCTAAGGCAGTCTAATGTCGATTCGACATTATTCTGGCAACTCCTGCGACATGGCTGGTACCAAACTGTATCGGCTACTGCCGTTCCTTTGGATCTACCGGCTGTGTGGAGAGGGGGAACATGCTGCATGGGCAACAGCTTGATCTCCATATAACTGTGCCCAAGCTCGCGCCCTGGAGAGGACACTCCAACTTCACCCTATAGGTGTCGGCAAAACACGGGAAGTAGCAGTTACCGGTTATAAGCTTTTTGCCCAATTGGCGTAGGGCATGGCGCCAGGGGCTACTTCCGACAGTGGGAGAGGTTCTAGGATCTCACTGGACAGCTACCGCCCGCTTCAAGCTGGGCAGCCCCCAGTCAATAAGGTGTTGTCCCGCCACTGTCTGCTTTCCCCATTGGGTGCATGGGGATTAGGGTCAAACCCGAACTGTGGACAGAAAATTTTGCACCAAGCAATTATCGAAAAAATAGAAATAAGCAAACTCTCAGATTGGGATGCTGGAACGTCCGGACTATGTTGACTGGACTATCCAAAAACCTACAGGATGTAAACGATGTAAGGAAGACAGCCATAATTAATGATGAGCTTAAACGACTTCAGGTGGATATAGCTGCACTTCAGGAAACGCGCCTGGCGGGCTCTGGAACGGTGAGCGAGAAGGACTACACATTTTATTGGCACGGGAAAAATCTTAATAAAGCTAGAGAACACGGAGTAGGTTTTGCGGTCAAAAAATCGCTAACTAAAATGGTTGAACCAGGCGAGAATGGATCAGAACGCCTGTTAACGCTCCGCCTGCAAACTAGCACAGGTCCCATCACCCTTGTCAGTGTGTATGCTCCTACTCTGTACTCTGCCTCAGAAGCTAAAGATGAGTTCTACGAGGATCTAACAGCAATTATCAAAAGCATACCTAGGCAAGAACAGCTTGTTCTCCTTGGTGACTTTAACGCTAGAGTGGGTGCCGATAATGTTTCATGGCCTTCATGTCTGGGCAGGTTTGGTATTGGCAAGATGAATGAAAATGGACAACGGCTCTTAGAGTTGTGCGTCCACCATGACCTCTGCGTGACCAACACCTACTTTCAGACAAAACCCCAGCATAAGGTGTCATGGAGACACCCACGATCCAAGCACTGGCACCAACTTGACCTGATTCTCGTCAGAAGGCCACTCCTCAGGTCTGTGCTCTCCACGCGCTCGTACCATAGTGCAGACTGTGATACAGATCACTCCTTGGTTTGCTGCAAAATCAGAGCACAACCAAGAAAACTCTATCGTGTCAGACATGAAGGGAAACCACGCATTGATACCAGCAAGATGTCAGACCCTTTCATGATCGCTCAATTCACTGCGACCTTCGAGAAAGTGCTCAGTAGCCCTCAGCATGGTGATACTATTACAGAGAACTGGGAGCATCTACGGAACACCATTCAAAGTACTGCACTTGCCACCTTTGGTAAGAAAACAGCCAAGTCAAATGACTGGTTTGATGCTTCATCAGATGTGATGGCACCTGTCATTGAAGCTAAGCGCAGTGCTATGAATGAATACAAACGTTCACCGAGTGCCAGAACCCTACAGATCCTGAGGGCTACGAGAAGCAAAGTTCAACAAACTGCTCGACGCTGTGCAAATGACTACTGGCTCCAGCTCAGTGAGAGCATCCAGATCGCAGCGCAAACAGGCAACATTAGACAAATGTATGACGGTATAAAGAAAGCACTTGGCCCCCATAAAAGTAAGACGGCACCGCTAAAAACCATCAGCTGAGAGAAGCTAACCGATAAGGGTAAGCAGATGGAGAGGTGGGTCGAGCACTACTCTGAGCTTTACGCTAGAGACAATACCGTTACGCCTGCAGCCCTTGATGGTGTCAACAGTCTGCCAACTATGGAGGAGCTGGATGCCGAACCAACATTAGAGGAACTCAGCAAGGCCATTGATAGCTTGGCCTCTGGCAAAGCACCAGGCAGTGATGGGATTCCTCCTGATTTAATCAAATGCTGTAAGAGCACGCTATTACATCCCCTGCATAGGATGCTGTGCCAGTGCTGGGAAGAGACAACTATTCCTCAAGACATGCGAGATGCCAAGATTGTAACACTGTATAAAAATAAAGAAGACAGAAGTGATTGCAATAACTACAGAGGCATCTCTCTTCTTAGTATTGTTGGTAAGGTTTTTGCCAAAGTCATCTTAATGCGACTACACAAGTTAGCTGAGCGCATATATCCAGAGTCACAGTGTGGATTCCGAGCTGGCAGATCAACAACAGACATGATCTTCTCTCTCCGCCAGCTTCAGGAAAAATCAAGAGAGCAGAAAAGACCATTATATATCGCCTTTATAGACCTCACAAAAGCATTCGACCTGGTTAGTAGGGATGGACTCTTTAAAATCCTCCTGAAAATAGGCTGCCCTTCTAAAATGCTGGAAATGATAAAGTCATTCCATGACGGCATGAACCAACGGGCTGATCACCCGTTTGCCAGTCACGGAAACAACAGCAAATGGATTGATTTGCCATTGCCCTAAAGACGCCAATAGGCGTGATGGGAAACAATGGCAAAGAAAACCTATCTGCTGTTGCCCTTAGACGCCACTAGGCGTAATGGCCACTGACTGCTTTGACGGTCGGCGGCTAAGGACGGAAGAAGAAGAAGAAGATGACGGCATGAAGGGAACAGTCCAATATGCTGGAAGCACGTCACAGCCCTTTGATATACGAAGTGGCGTTAAACAAGGCTGTGTTCTGGCTCCAACCCTCTTCGGAATCTTCTTTGCCTTACTCTTGAAACATGCATTCAGAGATGCAACTGAAGGAATATGCCTTCACACTAGGTCATATGGCCGTCTGTTTAATCTTTCAAGGCTGAAGGCAAAAACAAAAATCAGAAGGGTCACTGTAAGAGACTTGTTGTTCGCTGATGATGCTGCAGTCGTCACTCAAAGCCAACAGGAGCTTCAGAGCTTGATGAATCGCTTCACTAAAGCATGCAAGGACTTTGGCCTCACAATAAGTCTAAAGAAAACGAATGTGCTGAGTCAGGATGTGGGTGCTGCACCAGTTATCACTATCGATAACTATGAATTGGCAGTGGTGCACCACTTCACATACCTAGGGTCTACCATCAATGACAAACTCTCACTGGATACAGAAATCGACAGCCGCATTGGCAAAGCTGCAGCTACCTTTGCCCACCTCACATCGCGTGTTTGGGGAAACTCTAAACTCACAATGAAGACCAAAGCTGCGGTATATAATGCCTGCATCACCAGCACACTCCTATATGGCAGCGAGACCTGGACGACCTATGCTATGCAAGAAAGAAGGCTCAATACCTTCCATTTGCGGTGTCTACGCCGCATCCTCGGCATCTCGTGGAAAGATAAAGTGACAAATATCGAGGTGTTGTCACGTGCTGGCCTTCAAAGTATGTATACGCTTCTTAGACAACGCAGACTTCGCTGGCTTGGCCATGTTCGCCGCATGGAAGATGGTCGCATCGCAAAATTTATCTTCTACGGACAATTAGCAGATGGCAAGAGAACAGTTGGGCGACCACAGCTGAGGTTCAAAGATGTGTGCAAGAGAGATATGAGGGCACTGGACATGGATCCAGCAACATGGGAGGATGAAGCTGCCGATCGCACTAAGTGGCGATGCTATTTACGGCGCCACCTCAGATTGGGCGAAGAGAGGCTCACACAAGAAGCAGAGGTGAGGAGAAAACGTCGAAAGGAGCACCAGGACAATAAGCAGCTGAGGGCTGTCACCTCAGGGGCGCATTCCCATAGTCAGTTATGACTGAAGGGGCTATTATTATTATTATCATGTATGTCAGCAGGAAGTTGCTTCCGGCTGAAACGCGATATGCCACTATAGAGAGAGAGTGTTTAGCCATTATTTGGGCTGTTTCCAAACTCTCTAGGTATTTGTTAGGATCTCATTTTGTACTGGAAACGGACCATTGTCCTTTGACTTTTCTTAAGTCATCTAGATCACCAAATTCACGTTTGACAAGGTGGTCGTTGTTGTTACAACAGTACAACTTCACTGTTTTTCCGATTCAGGGTAAATTAAATGTTCTTGCAGATTCGTTATCTAGATTATGAACACTTGCTTGTAGTAAATGGGTGTGGTTTTTTTTAACCACCATTTCTATGTAGTATTTGATACTTGTACATGAGTAATGTTTTGTCAACTGTATTTTGCATGATTTTTGTATAAGCTAAGTTCTTATCATATGTTGTGTAATGTCGAGTTCACGGGCATGGCTGAGTTGTTGTGAACGAAGTGGTGGTGAAGACTGGTCAGGTGTGAAAAGGGTCATGGGTAAAAAGGTCATTCGAGACAGAGATTAGAGCGAGGAGAGATTACGTGGAGAGTGAAGGCGAAATGGTTGAAGGAAAATAGGAAATATATTAAGATATTGTGAAATTCGTTCCATGAGATGCTGTTCTAATTATGCACATCATACGTTGTGCTTTTCTTATGTGATGATTTATGGCCAAAGCGGCAGTCTGCCTGTGTTATTGTGTTATACTCAAGTTTGTGACATAAAGTCGTCGGATATCGTATCTACGTGTTGGAGTTTAGTGAATTAACAATTTGCTGTGAAAAACGAGCCATGTTTGTCGCTCCATGTGTATGTAATACATATTTGTCAATGTGTACACACAGCGAGCACTTGACAGTAATATTTCCTAAGATTTCATAAAGCCGGGGATATGAAGGCTTTAATATATTCTGCAGAATGTACCTTCCTAAAGATTTTTCGGGCCATTGGATAGGCCATTATGTTTGATATCTCTGATGAGAGAGATTTGTGAAGGTCGACAGATTATTATAGGGAAGGTGTTTTTCTCCCAGGAGTTATGTTGAGTCTGACGACACAGACATTATTGTACTGCAATATAGGCAGTTCCCTTTGTTGTAGGGATAATTTGGACCAAGAAACTTTAGCATTATAAACTGCCGTACTTATACAGCTGTGGTGCTTGGATTTTTATGCTATGTACTTAACCACCTACGGATTTGGTGTCCATGAGAGGTATTCTATTTTGCTGTGTGCTGTAAACTGTGACTATGTATCTAGTGATGTCCTCGTGACTGTAGAATATTAAAAACAGTGTAGAACGATCAGAAGTTATAACCTTTTCCTGACTCCTACATGTGTGTTGGTGTGTGTGACTATTGTTGACTTACGTTAGAACTACATGCATTCACGTTCTTGATGTCTGTACACCCACACACCTGATCGGCTACCTGTAAGCCCGACGAATACTGATATGCCTTATCAGTTCTCCTATCATAACTGTAAGATTACCATCTTTACTGAACCACCACAGTTCTACTCCAGTATTATCTGTAAGTAATCGGCGTTGCCCGGAAGTCTCTCAACCTTCAACAACCACAGACACCGAACTTGTCATTATCAGTGGTGAGCCAGCATTCTGGGGTGTTACCAACTTATGAAGAATATCTTACAAGTTTATGATGTCAAGCCAAGTTTACAGTGTAACCAGTCCAAGTTTCATCTAGAGAAGGAGTCTACTATTCAAGTATCCAACTCAAGACTTGCAGTGTTCCAGCCAACTACTGATGTCAGCACTTGATGTCTGGAGTTCCAGTATAGATCACCAGTGGATTTATGCAGACTGTGTTTATATGTACATCATTGCCGCTGTTACCTTGGAGTTCCGACATCGATCGCCAGTGGATTTCTTCGGATTGTATTAGCTGAAGAGACATGTACAACTTTGCTGTGGTTTCGGAGGCCATGATTGTTTCCTTCTAAAGATAAGTGGCTGTTTGTTTTTTGTAAACTGTATGTGCCCACTGTTATAGTTAGATAGAGCCTTCCTCATCACATAAACTATTTATATTCCTTGTTTTTATGTTATATGTTTCTATGTTTTATATGTCATATTTCAGTGGGCAGGTTGGGTGGAGACTTTCGTAGGATACATCGCTCTTCACCGAAGGCCTACGAAAGCGTTCTATAGGGACTGTTTTGTCTAAGTCCGTGTCGTAAAAGATCCCTTGATAATTCGGGGCATACTCTGTTTACGCCGAATTCAGTCATCTTTATAATTGTTTAGGTGTGACGAGATGTCTTAGCGTTGTTTTCGTTATATTTTCCTCTGTTCTTTAGTTCTTGATTAATTTGTTTGTGAGTGTCTTCCTCCCCTTTCTATCTTTGAGTTATATTCGTTTATACACTGTATGGTCATTTGTATTGTATCCTATTCGCAGCTGTCGTTGCACGCTTTGCAATAATTTTTCACTTTATTTCTATTTTTTTAACTTTTTGTTGATTCCTGCGAACGTTGTCATGTGTTCTTTATATCTTGTCTTTGTCTTTCTTGTTTGTATTATCCATTTTGTCATACACTGTCAATATTATAATGCACAATAGATATAGGTGATTAATTAAATTATTATAGTTAAGGTAATTATAAGGGTTCTAGATTTAGGACTTGTCACCCACTGAGTTGGGTTTAAGTGAGTTTCTCAAGTAATATAATTACACAAGGTATTTATCTCATATAATCCAGCATAATGGCTACTTTGCATTATTTCATTGAACAAGGGAGATCCCTTGGAATGACTAATGAGGAAGTAAAATATTTTGCACTTGTTGAATATGCCAAGGCGCAGAAGGCGGAAGAAAAAAAACAGAAAATGGAAGCTGAAAATATAAAATTGCAGATGCAAGCAGAAGAGAGAAAATTTCAAATGGAAATGGGGAAACAGAAATTAGAAGCTGAAAAACAGAAATTAGAAGCTGAAGAGAGAAAAATTCAACAGCAAAGAGAGGCTGAAGATAGAAAAATGCAAATAGGGGCTAAAAAACAGAAATTAGAAGCTGAAGAGAAAAAAATCAACAGCAAATGCAAATGGAAATAGAAAAACAGAAACTTCAGATGCAAGCTGAGGAAAACCAAAGAGTACATGAACAAAAATTGGCAGCTATGGAGCTGTAGAAAATAAAGGTAGTGAATATGGGTAATTCACAAAATGAATCAAACAATCAAACAACTTCTAATAAGGCAAATATTAAATCTCATGATATTAAATTACCTGCTTTCAACCCTACCTGCAACGATATTGCATTCTATCTAAATAGATTTGAACTTGCATGTGAATCTCATAAGATAACGTTAATCAAAATAAAATAGATTAAAATAATAAACAAATAAAACCTTGAAAAAACATAGAAACAGTAATCCCATGACACAACCTCAACAGTATTCCATCTTTACATATGATAAAAAAACATTGCAAGGTGTCAATGAAACTTGCTTGTAACACGGGTGTGTACGTATACTGCCACGAGTGTGGTATAAATGTAAAGTTTTTCAATTTAATGAAATTAATTCAATTGTTTCCTTTTTTCCTTTATGAAATGTGAATAATGTTTGTTGTGACCGGTCACCACCCCGCCCCCCCCCCCCCCCGCAAGAAAAAATTAATTATGGGGGGGAAATTCTTCCAGTTTTAGCCTCGATGGCGAAAGGCTTATTACTTATAGAAGTCGTGATAAGGCATGTCTGAATTCTGGGGAAACCTATCGAAATAAAATATCGATTCGAAACTTTTATAAAAAACTAATTCGAGACTCACCTTGTTGTGGATAAAACTACAATAAAATACGTTGGCAAGGGTCAGCGCTGTTTCGCTGGTGGCCCTGGTAGGAGTAGGTGTCTGGACGGTTATAGTACTTGTCACAAACTGGTAGGAGTCAAAGGCTTTTGTTCTCACAATAGGGGATGCGCCAGGCTTGCTCCACACCTCAAGTGAGTACGCCTTATGTAGGTTTGACTCTGGTCACTGGGAGATAAACTGTCTCAGGCTCTGTCTGGTTACTATGATGCATCAGTCTATATACTAGGGCCGGTGCTATGGTTTTGCCGGATGAAATTATTTCTAATTGGAGTAAGAGACCAGAGAATAAACTCTCTTCATGATTGGTCTTGGGGCCTAGCTGACTGTTAAAATAATCTTTAAACCTAACTAACTACGAAACCTCTAGTTTAAAATTATTGTTTCTAAGTAAGTATGACCAACCATTGTTCTAGGTTCTCTCTATTCCAAATGTCCTCCGGCCTAACCTTGTATGGAGGCCAAACACAAGGTTTGATGACATCATGGGTTTATGGATTCTGCCATGACTGATGAGGTCATTGGTTTTTGACTAGTGTTTATTTTTTTACTAACTAGTCATTCTTAAGTACTTTACTATAATTCCTAATAGTTGTAGCGACGTAGTAGGCCATACGGTCACAAAATCTTTATTTCCGTGATCTGATATAGTACGTGGTGTATGAATACATTACGTTGATTGCTGATTACTCTATATCAGTCAACCAATTAATTCCCTTTAACTCCCCAAGAAACGTAGGCCTTCAATAAACACATGCCAAGTCTCCGTGTCACGTGACACCAGCTCATATTATTTTCACGTCTTCCTCAGAATTTTCATTTCTGTCTCCAGTTTTCGTTCTTCATGGGATCTTTTTTATTTATTTGTTTTATTTAATTTATTTTTGGGGTCGACCTCTGCTTCTTTTATACTGGGGGATTCCAGACGAAGGACTGCTTGGTAATGCTATCAACAGGTTGGTAATGCTATCAACAGGTTGGTAATGCTATCAACAGGTTGGTAATGCTATCAACAGGTTGGTAATGCTATCAACAGGTTGGTAATGCTATCAACAGGTTGGTAATGCTATCAACAGGTTACTGAATGTGAGGACGTACGGGTCTTTTTAGCTGTCAGAAAGGCAAACAGATAGACCGACAGTTAGTCAGACAGGCGGGAAGACACGCATCTAGACACACGTACATAAAGACAGACAGATAGATAGATGGACAGGTGGCAAATAGGCAAGTAGGCAAGCAGACATATAGACAGACAGGTAGGTAGGTAGGTAGACAGACAGATAAGATAAGATAGATAGATAGATAGATAGATAGATAGATAGATAGATAGATAGATAGATAGATAGATAGATAGATAGATAGATAGATAGATAGATAGATAGATAGATAGATAGATAGATAGATAGATAGATAGATAGATAGATAGATAGATAGATAGATAGATAGATAGATAGATAGATAGATAGATAGATAGATAGATAGATAGATAGATAGATAGATAGGCGACCAGCTTATTTAAAAGGATTTCTAGTAAGCAAGATGAGTCACATCGGGGAAAAAATGTATTTATTTATATAGCAAACAAAGGTGAGATCAAGCAAAAGCAGAAGATTATACAAAGCATGACGTGGTTAAACTACAGGTCATGAAAGATACTAGAGGTCAAATAAGTCCTAACACCGATAATGACAGGTTGTACACTATCTACCTTTTTGTCAATCCGTAAGTTTTCGCAGGACGGAGTCGCCGACTTTACTGAGTTACCACATGTAGGCCTATTGTTTATTTCACTAAAACACTGGACTGTTGCTTGAGCACTGCCCTACCGAGTAATTATTGTGCGGAGTCAGCAAATGCTAGTGTCAATTTTGAGAGGTACAGTTTTCTGTGTTGCATTCGTCTGTTAATGGTATGAATAATTCTATATTTACCGTACCTCGTGTGGTTCAAAACAGTGATTCTCAACATAAATTGGATCGCCGGAAACGCTGCGATGGGTTGCATCTCTTACGTTTCCTTACTCGAAGTTTTAAGCACCATGCCTTTGGCTGAATTCCTATAATTAATTGTTATTATTCCGGTACATGGGTCGCTAGCTTCTCTAACTGTGAAATGTGGGTCGTGGTTTTAAAAAGGTTGAGAACCATTGTATGGAGACAAAGGGAAAAAACCTCTGCTGTTTCCACGCATGTCATAAAAAAAGAAGGTGAGCTTATTCATAGGGATAGTAGACTCGTAAAACAAAGAGCCACAGAAACAACCTCTGTGAGAGCAAATAACGCGCTTCTGTGCTAAGGGGTCGCCCACATATGATGTCACACGCAGTGAGGAAAAAATGGGTGGGTGTCAAAATTTTGTGACGATAAAGGGAAGAAGAGAGGGGGGGGGGGGGTTGGAAAAAGTGACATTACACTTGCATCTTTCATAAATGACGTTGCTACTTTTATCCGCATAAGTTAACTTTTATCCGCAACAGTTAACCTTTACAGAAATGAGGTAAATGAGGAAGGTGGTTGAAGTAACAAGAAGAGACATGGTACGCAACCAGACAATACGTCAAGGCCTTAAATCCTACCCCCTGCAGACCCAAGTAGAACAGTCCCAATTAAGATGGTTTGGCCATGTCTGCAGAATGTGAGAAGATCGGATACCACGACAAGCATGGGAAACAAAGAGCCAAGGATCCAGACCCCGAGGACGACCCAGAGTCCGATGGGAGGACAACATTAGACAATCTTTGAAGGACCGAGGACTAGAATGGAACCAGGCCAGGAGGAAGACAGCCGATAGGATAGTCTGGCGCTCTCTCTTCCAAACCTCTACACCTCACGGTAGAAGGGGAACGACTAAGTAAGTAAGTAAGTTAACCTTTATCCGCTATTGTTAACTTTCATCTGTAATAGTTAACAACTCCCTCATTTGCAATAGCTAACAACTCCCTCATGGACTACTACTACTACTTAGACATTCCTCGTTTTCCCTGGGGTGTAGAAGTTTGCCAGAGAGAACACCATACTATCCTATCGGCTGTCTTTCTCCTGGCCTGGTTCCTATCTAGTCCTCGGTCCTTCACAGTGTCTAATGTTGTACTCACAGCGGACTCTGGGTCGTCCTGGAGTCTGGATCCTTGGCTCTTAGTTTCCCATACTTGTCGTGGTAGGCGATCTTCTCCCATTCTGCAGACATGGCCAGACCATCGTAGTTGGGGCTGTTCTACTTTGGTCTGCAGGGGTTAGGTTTTGAGGCCTTGCCGTATCGTCTGGTTGCGGATCATGTCTCTTCTTGTTACTTCAACCTCATTCCTCGGATGTCATTTCTGATTACCTTCAGTCAGTTGGGCGACTGCAGTTATCAAACAGTGACGGGACCTGCACTAATTTGCAGTCGGAGCGTTAACAGGAGTTCTGATCCATTTTCACCTGGTTCAACCATTTTAGTTAGCAATTTTTTTTACACCGAAAAACATTCTCCATGTTCTCTAGTTTTATTAAGGCCTTTCCCTTACCAATAAAATGTGTAGTCCTTTTTGCTCACCTTTCAAGAGTCTGCCAGACACGATTCCTGAAGTGCAGCTATATCCACCTGAAGTCGTTAACGTTTGTCATTGATTATTGGCTGCCCTCCAGATATCGTTTATTTTCTGTGGGTTTTCAGATAGTCCAGTCAACATAGTAAGGACGTTCCAACATCCCAATCTGATTGTTTCTTTCTATTACTTCTTGTTTTGTGATTATTGCTTAGTGCGAAATTTTTTTGTCCACAATTCGGGTTTGACCCTGTCACGAGAGGGTTGTTGTTATGTAAAGTATAAGGTATCCTGGACAAAAGATGTATCAGTGGATACTAGGATAGTGCCAGATAAGAGACTGGTCTTACAAGAAATACCCCCTTTTCTGAAAAGAATAAGGGTGTCTCGACATCAAAGGTAGGATCCAGCTGTATAAACCTCCAGGTATGATGATAATATATGTTCCTGAATGTCTATGGGCTCCCTCTCAAGAATCCTCCCCTGATATTATTATTATTATTAATATTATTAGCTCTGCTAGGGGATTAACTCATTAATATGTATGTCTATACATATATTTATATACATCAACAAGAACTTGAACTCAACTTAAATAATTTAGCAAGTCTGATGGTACATATTTACAATTTATTTAACCTATACCCTTTATCTTTTCGGTTAGGCAACGTAGAATGAACTCAAATGTATTTACATTATAAAATAAATAAGCATGGAAAGTTAACTATCAAAGTGGATCACTGTGATGAATTTCACCTTTTGAATAACCATTATCTAATACATATATGTTTTGTCACTCTTACTGGACTGTGAAGTAGTAATCATCAAATTTATGTCCACAAGAATTCACCATACACTGAATTTTTATCTTTTTATTATATATATATATATATATATATATATATATATATATATATATATATATATATATAATTATATATATATATATTATATATATATATATATATATATATATATATATTAGAGGTAGAGTCTGAATAGGCTGACCAGTGGCTTTGTTTTGCCACTTAACTTCTATGTAGAGATCAATCACACTCCCGCCATGGACGAACAAGTATTTGAATTGCCAGGCAGTGGAAGCTGGGTAACTGGCTCTGTTGACATCAGGAGCACTCGCACCACAGGGTCCAATAGAGGTGGATGACTCGTATAGTTATTATAGTTTGCAGGATAAAACCTGGAACAAAATTAAACATAACCTCTATATGGTCCATCACTATTCTATCCTCACATACGATAGACATGACAAACAGTGTCAGACATTGTGCTAACATATGCACAGGACAATTTACCTCAATACCACTCACAGCTAGTTCACTGTGACTACACTTTTCTTATAAATCCTAAGTTAGATCCAGTTGTCCATGATCCGCCTTCATACAATGATTTGGTCTAGTATAAAACACTAAGTAATATCTTGATCAATACATTAAAACAATTCCTGTCATCCTTCCTTATGTTCCTGGTAAGTGTGTCGTTCCTTTAAGAAATACTCCTTCAAACTTACAGACGTACTTTGGCCATCATTCTCAATTATTCTACACATTTTACAAGACTGGCTTTCGACTCCAAAAGTTAACACATGCTTGTATTGCAGCCTGCAGCACACTCGTCCTGTAATTTTCTTAATACATGCTACACACTTCCTAACGCACAAGTGGATTAATCACAGGAAAATTACATAATTATATACATATATATTTAGATTCAATCTTACCCTCAGGCAAAACACACAAGCTGTTAATGTGCATCTAATGTCTGCTCTACAGATGCGGATGGCAAAAGTACATGACGTTTACTCTTTTACCGCTTCTTCTGTTCAGCTGTGGTTTTCAAATTTTGTGGCCTCAATTTAGCCAAAGGCAAGGTCTTATATACTAGCATATCCTCCGTATCGGATGGCATGGGGCAAACGGGGTGTAAAAAATCTCAAAATGAAGCATAATTTTGCTCTTTGTTCAATTAGAAAAATTATTATTTCAAGTATCTTTCTTATTTATGGGGCGATTTTGGTCATCTAAAGCTTGAGTTATTCTGTGAATTATTCTTTACCGATCTAGCCATAATTGTTTAGGTACCAAAATGTATTTTAATCTATGCATACTTTTAATAGCTAAATTGGGGACTAGCCTGATGTATCGAGACTCTTTCACTCGATATTTCTCTCTTAATAAATTACTATACGAGGAAGTTTTTGGACAGATTTATTTGAAAACACGGGATTGTCCTGGATTGAGTTAGTGTGCCCGTGTCAGTTATCTGGCCAGTAGTTATCTTGGTTGGTTCTATTACAAAAATAATTTAATGTAATGTTCGTGTTTTTCTTGTCTGGTAATATGTCATTCAAGTGGCTATAGGCCTTCCGCCTGAGATGGAGATTCTTGACGTTTTGCTAATTTTCCTTTCCATGTTCGTTCTTACCCTGTTCAGATGTTGTTCTATTAGTGTGGCAAAACAATCATATAAGCCTAGTGGTTTTTTTTTCTTTTCAATCATCCAGTTGTAACGTTCTAAAAACCTAGCAATGCAGTAAATTCAACAAGAAGTTTATTGAAAGTTATTCGACAAGCACTTTTATTTACACAATGACATGATCGTTACTTACGCTTAATTAAATCCTCAGGAAAATATATCCAATAGAAGAAAATAAAAAACACTGGTCTTGATAATCTCAAAGACGAAGTTCACCTAAACACTATAAACTGCCTAGCAAAGATTTCTATCTATCTGATCTCGTCTTTCTAGCACATCTCTCCTTTTTATATATAGTTCCTTCTTTTTCCCGCCATTTTAAACACGACTCACTCTTCTTTCCACACGTTACATTTATCTTACACGCGTCTCTCTGTTTTCGACATTTTGCACGCGTCTTTCTGTTTTTCGACTTTTGTCACACCTCTCTTTTCCCACTATTTTACAATGGAAAAAACCCAAAATAACAGCTCTCACTTCACAAAATCCCACGCAAAACACGCATTCAATATTATTTTATGGGACTGCACTATCTTTGCCCTCTAAAGCTGTGAACTTTTAATGATACTGCGTTTTGTGCAAAAACGCCGTATCTGCTTTTAATGTCTGTCATTCTTTTATGTAGCATTATAGCACGTATATACTAGGCAGGATAATTATACAGAGAATTTCAAAAGCAGCAGACCACAAACTGAGGAAAGAACAAGCAGGATTTAGAAAGAACAGAAGATGTGTAGATCATATATTCACTCTCAAGAACATTATAGAGCAGTGCTCAGAATGGCAAAGACAGCTGTACATTAATTTCGTTGATTTTGAAAAGGCTTTTGACAGTATACATAGGGACAGTTTATGGAAAATACTGAGGGGTTATGGAATCATAAAAAGCCTCTATGCAAACTTCACGTGTAGTGTTGGGCAGAGCAACCTAACCTTTGAGGTGAAGACAGGAGTACGATAGGGATGCCCCTTATCAACAATTCTATTTTTAACAGTCATAGATTGGGTGATGCGCCAGACAACAGAGGGCAGTCCAAGAGAAATAAGATGGACTACATTTTCTACATTGGAAGATCTGGAATATGCAGATGACATTGCACTACTAGCACATTCACATCAACACATCCAGGAAAAAACGGATAAACTTAATAAGTTTAGCCAGCAGGTGGGCTTGAACATCAATTTAAAGAAGTCAGAGCCATGACGCTCAATGTGAGCAACCCTGAGCCCATATCAGTAAGGAATCAGCAACTGGTACAGACAGACACCTTCATATACCTAGGATGCATAGTAACACCAGACGGCGGAGCAGGCAAAGACATCAACAACAGAATGAATAAGGCAAGAACAGCCTTTTTTTAGCCTAAATAACACCTGGAAGTCCTCTCAATACAGCACAAGCACAAAATTAAGATTATATCAGAGCTGTGTGCTTTCTGTGCTTTTCTATGGTTGCGGAATGCTGGAGAGTTACAGAGAAGGAAATTTCGAAATTGTCCTCTTTTCACACAACATGCCCAAGAAAAATTCACCGAATCTTTTGGCCGAATACCATCACCAACCAAGATATGCTTACTCGGAGCAAGCAAGAGGACATGCATACCATCATAGCTGGCAGACGCTGAAGCTGGGTTGGCCATGTCCTCAGAAGAGACCCCGATGCCATCACAAGAACAGCTTTGCTTTGGACCCCTGAAGGAAAACGAAAGAGAGGCTGACCAAAAACAACCTAGCGGAGGACTGTGGAGGCTGAGATGCAAAGAATGAACCAGAGTCGGGGCATGTCGTAAATTTATTTTGAGAGAAAGAGTCTTAGAAATAGTGGTCCTGTTTAGAGTGGAGAATGATGGTGAAAGCTCAGTGATAGAAAAGGTTAGAGAGTAAATAGTTGCTTTACAGAGCGCTGGGGAGAGTAAGGACAGACTTATTTACGACAAATCGTTCCTCTCAATCTTCTCCTCAAACTCTCCTGGTCAAACAATTATTTGCCAGTTTCCAGACACACACTTGCGCTCACACCGATTTGGTGCTTCAAACACACAGACGCACGTGAATACGAACTATATTAAACAGATATGAGAAATTTGGGCTTTGGGTATTCCAACACAGTACTAAATAAGTTTATGCTGTTTATTTATCAATTTAAAAAATCAGTGACAACAATAATCATGTGTTACAGGAAAAATATCATAAGTACAGAAAATACCAATAACAAGGTGGGGAGGGGGTGAAGAAGATTGGTATCGACTAAGCCCTTCCCGCTTCTTAGACAAAGATAAACCCAGTCCAAAGATAGATATTTATCGGGAACATAGGTAATGTAACCCAACAGTGGATTTAATTACTCTGAAAGAGGTGTTACAATATTAGGTATGGGTGGTAGACAAAAATCATGTTATTCCCAATTGTTCTTCCCTTTACTAAGCAAATGGAAAAGGGGGGGGGGGTAACAGAGTTAACTAAATATCCCACTTAAAGGAACAATGCAGGGTATACAGCAAATGTATTACCCGGTAGGCAAGTTAACAAATGGTTTGCAAAAATTAAATCTCCTGTCATTCATGCACGCTTGTGAGGGCCCACACTCATATACTCACACACACACTTACCGATTGCAGCATAAGACAATCCATAGAATTATATAACCAGCAATTACACTCTTGACATATGAAAATGTCTGGTACTTCGATGTCCCGCCCCAGATGTAGCGATGTTAGCTGGTAGCAAATATTCCCACTTATCGCCGGACTTGAAGCCTAAGAGTTCTTGTGTTTTATTATATAAAAAGGAGTCTATGGGATGGCACTGACACAGTTCGACACAGGGGTGAAAATGAAGTGGTCTCTTTAATTTCGCTGCTGGAGGTAAAATTCCTTCAAGGCGTGATGATAGCAACTGACCGGTAGGTTTTAAATCCAGTGAGGAAAAACTAGGCTCAGTCACAGTTCAGGTAAATAGGTACTCTCTCACAACAGAGCAGTAAATAAAATATCGCTACTGGCAACTGTTCATCTTCCAGTTTATCTTACAGATTGTAATTTAATTTGATGATTTATTTAAATGTTCTTGGGTAGGCTTTCTTTCATGTAATTATGATAGCTAGGCCGCATCGGACCGCCACAAGATTAAATTTAAAATGTTTCATCAATATGTCTGGAAGTTTAAGAACCGAGTCTGGAAGACTCTGTATGATTTCTTTATTGCTGGGATTGCAAAGGTGATCATTCTATAGAAAAAGATGGAAAAACCATGACAACATAATCATACCGCAAAAATCAAATAATATTCTAACGCGCTGTCGTGAAACGAAGTGTAACCCACTACTTTGTTAATCACTATGTCGAGATACAGATTTGCTTCAACCAATCAACTTGCACCGTTCACCACCGTTCACCAGTCTCTGAGACAGAATAAATTATACTGTTCACGCAGTTCACGCAAGATGGCGGACTAAAAACTGAATAAAATTTGGCTGTATGAGCAAAAAACGCAACCGGAGGAAAACATTCAACTTGCTCCGCTAGGAACCAACCGAAAGCCTTGCTTAAGAAGTTAACTGCTTATATAATAGGGCGGAATTTTATGCTAACCACGCAATCCCGAACTTGACGCCAGAGATACTGACTGAAGAGGAAGAAGCTGTCACCTTGATTGATTGTTTACCTGAGGGCATCGACCTGCAACCTACTTCACTAGTCGAGTCAAACTGGCCTTTTTTTTAAAACCTGGAGGGTAAATATAAATTTACGATAACCTTTAGGAAAATAGGCCTTCAGCAGGTATATAATGTTGGTATTTGTTGTGTGTCATTATACTACCTACACCTGTATATATTTAATATATTTTGGGTTCACTATGAATGTATATGATTGATATAGACAAAGACTAATAGGACTCATACCTCAATCTATTGTCTCCTATAACTCAATCTATTGTCTCACACGACTTCAGTCTATTATCTCAGATAAGACCAACTGCAATATAACCAAAACAGTCCTTGTTAGGACTCAATCTATTGTCTCATCTAACTCCAACTGCAATATAACCAAAACAGTCCTTGTTAGGACTCAATCTATTGTCTCCTATAACTCAATCTATTGCCTCAGATAAGACCAACTGCAATATAACCAAAACAGTCCTTGTCAGGACTCAATCTATTGTCGCATCTAACTCCAATCTATTGTCTCCTATAACTCCAACCTGATATATCACAAAACAGTCCTCGTCGCATATACTCCTATCATAAGAACATAACAATATTGTTAGGATATATGTTACCAGCTAGTATAGCACTTGTCAGAGAGGGCGTGGTATAGTATAGGGGGAAGGACATTGTTGTATCACACCTAGGTGTACATATTATTGGATTTATTCATGTATTGATTTATATTATGGGATGTATTCATGTATTAAATGTATTCATGTATTGAATCTATATTATTGAATGTATCCATGTATTAGTTTATCAGAAAGAATGCTTTGCAAGTAGACACCTGTCTTGTCTCGCTATTGCTAAATCATACTGAGCCATGTTGTCATTCATCCTACATGCATACATCTGAGACACGCTCATTTCACTCACACTAGAAATAGGTGGGCTTGAGGACAGAAATTAGCCCCTATTTTTGCTTTGTTACAGGTTTATTTTTGTGTCCTAAAAACCTGAGGTCGTATGTTCGAGTCAATCCCGCTGCCTGGAACTTCGCAGGAGCATAGAGATTGTACAGAAGCTACATCTTTAGTCCCCCTCAGTCTTGGGTGGGCTAAAGTAACGAGCCTCAGCAGGAGTTGTGTGAACCAAACTACGGAGAACAGAACTGTTTTAAGAGATGAGTACACATTCGTACCATTTCTGTCAGCATTGTGAGCATAGAAACTGTCAGTGATGAGAAAGTGACTTAACATAGCAAGAGACAAAATTAACAGCATAGCTGAGAAGTGTTATATCCTTAATTAACAGCACAGCTGATATAATTTTTTGTTCCTATAATTGGAAATGTAAACTATATAATTGTAAATATATAATATACAGCTGATATAATTTTTTTTATTCCTATAATTGGAAAACTTGTATAAAATATTATATATATATTATTTTATATAAAATAAAATATATATTTGTAAATCATATATATAAAACTAAATAAATCAAAAACTTCATTCCATTACATTCCATTTTTTTCAACATTCACCCTTCAGCACAAGAGTAGATAGTGTATATACTAAATAAATACTAGGGAAATTGTATTTTGAACGACTTGTCAATTTTATCATTGTTAAGTAAAAAATCTGTTTCCTTGTTTTTTATTAATATCACAGTTAGTTACACAGCGGAGGTGGCGCTTTATGTCGGTCTCCTCTCTACTATTGTTTCGAGATCAGAGCATTCACAGCCGTAACTAATTTGTGATACCAGTAGTCCTCTCAGACACTGGGACTTCACCATTTTCTGCAGAAATTCTATTTCTGTAATTGTCAGTACTATACTGATCCAAGAGCAAAATAAAACCTCTCGCCACACTGGGGGCTCGTTCCTGGGATATTTCTGTATATCTTGAGCCATACTTAGTCTATTCATCTATCTACACTCTATCTAGTGCCACCCATAGATAACATAAGAAACCAATTTTTGAAAAAAATTCTATAATAGGATTTCTTATAGTTTCTTAGGAGGAGTACCATTTAGTACTCAGTAAATAGTTGATGCTCACAAAGTTGCACGGAAATTATTTGTTCATTTAAATTAATTAAGTTTAATTACAATAATTGGGTTATAGTAAATTTACATACCCTATCTAAGTAACGCCATGGCTGATCTAGTGAAGTTCAGGACTGCGATCATGCAGATGGGTAAGGAATTAAACATGACAGGTGATGCTCTTACTCAGTATGTCACAACAGAAGTGGACAAACACATGGATAGGGAAGAAAGAAAGTTGCAATTAGAGACTGAAGCAAGGAAATTAGAGGCTGATAGAGAAGCAAAGAAATTGGAGGCTGAAGAAAGGAGGTTGCAAGCAGAAGCTGAAAGAGAAGCCAAAAGACTGGAAGCTGAAAAAGAACCCAAAAGACTGGAAACTGAAAAAGAAGCCAAAAGACTGGAAGCTGAGAGAGAAGACAAAAGACTGGAAACTGAGAGAGAAGACAAAAGATTAGAAATGGAAGCCAAGAAATGGGAGGCTGAAAATGAGGCAAAGAAAATTGAAGCTGAGGAAAGGAAATTACAAGCAGAGAGAGACCATCAGTTGAGATTAAAAGAGCTTGAAATTCAGGCAAATACTGGCAATAATGGTGGGAGCTCACCTCACTCTGAGAGTAGCTCCAGCCAGAGCACCTCAAGTGGGGCCATGAATTTTCATCTGGACCCATTTGTTGAGAAAGAAGACGCCATCGAGTCGTACCTGGATAGATACGAAAGACTAGCCACTACCTATGGCTTAGTGAAAGAAAAATGGAGTCTTAAACTATCTCAGGGATTGAGAGGTGTGGCCTACGATGTATATTTGAAGCTCTCAAGAGATGACCAGGAAGATTATGAAATCCTGAAACAGGCACTGCTTGTGAGATATGAAAAGAACTCAGAATCATATAGAAAGAAATTCCGAACCGCTAAACTTCTTCCAGGAGAAAACTATCACCAATTCTCTGCTAGACTGGAAACCTATTTGGAAAAATGGAGTTGTTTAGGAAAGTGTCAGGATCTGAAAGAAATGATAATGATGGAGCAGGTGAAAGAGTCCATGCCTCAAGAAATGAGGAAGTTTATCATGGAACAAGGAGCAGAGAGATTGGAAGATATTGTAACTGTTGCTGAGAGATATCAAGCAGCTCAGGCAGAATTATTAGGAAATAAGAAGAAACAGGGTGAAAACTTCAAATCATCACAAAACTATACCAAATATGAACAAAAGGACCATACCACAAGGAACAAACAAAGATTTGACCAAAAGGACAAAAACCCTCTAAGATCGGATAAGACACCTTACCGGAAGGAAGGAAAGTGGTGTAAAACTTGTCTAATGAGTAACCACAATACTGCAGACTGCAGAAGGAACAACCCTCCTTATTACGCTGCGTGTCTCACAACAGGGAAAAGGGGAAGGAAGGAACTGGCAGGTAGTCAGAATGACCTCCATCATCCCCCTGTCTGTGAGGAAGTGACATGTAATGGCACTAAAATTCAGTGCTTATATGATTCAGGTTTGGAATTCGACTCAGTCGTGAGTGCAACCCTAGTGCACCCTGACCAACTTACCACAGAAACAGTGGACATACAAGGGGCAATGCAGGGAACCGGCACCATGACACTTCCCATAGCAAGGATCAACGTGAGAACTCGCTATGTAGAAGGAGTGATAAGAGCAGCAGTAAGTGATGATCCTATATACCCGCTGGTAATAGGATGTAAATATGTCTTTTTGGGTGACCCAATAAAACCTGTTGTCATGGCAGCAAACCATACCAGGTCGAGCACCAAAAAGGAGGAGGGAGATCCAATAACCATTCATCGTACAAAGATGAAAAAGGCTCAAACAGCAGACAGCACATTGAAGCCTTGTTTTGGCAAATTGCCAAAGGCCCATAACCCTCCAGAGAAAGGAGACTACTATATGGAAAATGGCCTACTCTACAGACAAGCTGGAAAAGGACCTAAAAGGCATGGACAGCTGGTAGTGCCAAAATTCTATAGGGAGGAAATTATGGAGCAAGAGCATGCTACATCAGGCAGTGGTCACAGAGGAAAAGGGGCCACTGGTCAAAATATAGCATTGCGATATTACTGGCCAGGAATAATTGAAGACATAAGTCGGTATATGAAATCCTGTTCAGAATGTAACCAGGTAACCTCATTCAGAAGCGTAGACCAGTTACAGGACCTAGGGAAGCATTGTTGCGGACGTAGGCCCACAAAGAAGATACACAAGAGAAAACAACAGGTAGAAGCAGTGATAACGAGAAAACGAAATCACAACAAGTCTACTGTTACACCAGTAACCATGGCAACTCTCCGTATTGTACAGAGAGGGGACGAGAGACATCCCACCCCGACTAGATATTTGTCGGAACACTATGGCCTGGATCATTTGGAAAATTTGGGTAGTCAGCAACCAGTATTAAAAAAGCTGCAGAAACAAACCCGAACCAAAGGAGGTAGGAACCAGGGCTGTACCAAACAGTTGAGGGAGACAGGCCCCACTTCGGTATACTGCCCCTTACAATAGAAATAGGTGTGGGTCCGGCAACGTTGTTGTATTGCCGTCCCCATACACAGTCCACTGGAAGCATTGCTGCGGACATGGACTGAACAATAGCAAGCACAAACACTCAAGGATGAGATTGACTATCTCTTAAAAGAGAATTATTTCAAAGTCTGAATCTCCCTATAGCTCAAGTGTGGTGCTATTGAAAAAACCGAGTGGTGAACACAGGTTATGTATTGACTACCGGAAGCTTAATGCGATCACAGAATCTCAGGTGGACCCATTACCTGACACCAACCAGCTGTTCTCTACACTGAGTAAGGCTAGGTATTTATCGAAGGTAGATCGAAGCAAGGGATACTACCAAATACCAGTGAAACCAGAAGATAGGAAAATGCTGGCATTTAGTACATCGGACGGACACTACGAGTTTAATGTACTACCCTTTGGGCTGAAAAATGCTCCCAGTATCTTTTCAAGAATGATGAGGAAATTATTGGAACCTCTACAAAATCCCCATATCACTAACTTTATGGATGACATTCTTGTTGCTACAAACACATTTGAAGAGCATATAGTAGCGCTCTCCATGTTGTTTGACAGAATGAGAGCCACTGGATTGACTGCACGTCCAACCAAGTGCTATATCGGTTGTAAGGAGTTGGAATTCTTAGGTCACACTATTTCTACAGGTCATATGTCTCCTGACCCAAAGAATATAGAGAAGTTAAAGAAGGCACCCAGACCTCAAACGAAGAAAGATGTGAGATCATTCGTGTCTTTATGTGGGTTCTATCAGAAGTACATACCCCACTTTAACTCTCTGTGTGCACCATTAACCAACTTAACGAAGAAAAGACAGCCTGACAAAATCCAATGGAATGCTGATTGTGAAAAAGCTTACACAGAGCTAAAAGCAAAACTCACCAGCAAACCAATCCTTACACTACCCGATATCACACAGGAATTTGTATTAAGGACGGACGCTAGCAGTATAGGTATTGGTGCAACTCTCTTGCAGAAATCAAAAGCCCAGCCGGAGGAACTTTTACCAGTCGCCTACGCCAGTAGGAAGCTGAATGCAGCTGAGTTGAACTACTCGACCATAGAGAAAGAATGTTTAGCTCTAATTTGGTCCATCAACAAATTTTCACCTTATCTGTATGGGGGACACTTCATTGTCCCAAGCGATCATCAACCTTTAACATTCTTGGCTGCATCTAAAAAACTAAATTCGAGATTGTTAAGGTGGAGTCTGCTTCTGGCGCCTTATTCCTTTACCGTGAATTACATTCCGGGAAGAGACAATGTAGGAGCTGATTTTTTAAGTCGACACCCTAGTACTCTGGAAGGACAGACGCAAAAGGATTAACCACAGCAGGGGTTTACACGTCAGCTATGACAAGTCACAGCTAGGAAAGGAGGGGGCTATGTCGTGAAACGAAGTGTAACCCACTACTTTGTTAATCACTATGTCGAGATACAGATTTGCTTCAACCAATCAACTTGCACCGTTCACCACCGTTCACCAGTCTCTGAGACAGAATAAATTATACTGTTCACGCAGTTCACGCAAGATGGCGACTAAAAACTGAATAAAATTAGGCTGTATGAGCAAAAGACGAAACCGGAGGAAACCAGTCAACTTGCTCCGCCAGGAACCAACCGAAAGCCTTGCTTAAGCAGTTACCTGCCTATATAATAGGGCGGAATTTTATGCTAACCACGCAATCCCGAACTTGACGCCAGAGATACTGACTGAAGAGGAAGAAGCTGTCACCTTGATTGATTGTTTACCTGAGGGCATCGACCTGCAACCTACTTCACTAGTCGAGTCAAACTGGCCTTTTTTTTAAAACCTGGAGGGTAAATATAAATTTACGATAACCTTTAGGAAAATAGGCCTTCAGCAGGTATATAATGTTGGTATTTGTTGTGTGTCATTATACTACCTACACCTGTATATATTTAATATATTTTGGGTTCACTATGAATGTATATGATTGATATAGACAAAGACTAATAGGACTCATACCTCAATCTATTGTCTCCTATAACTCAATCTATTGTCTCAGATAAGACCAACTGCAATATAACCAAAACAGTCCTTGTTAGGACTCAATCTATTGTCTCATCTAACTCCAACTGCAATATAACCAAAACAGTCCTTGTTAGGACTCAATCTATTGTCTCCTATAACTCAATCTATTGCCTCAGATAAGACCAACTGCAATATAACCAAAACAGTCCTTGTCAGGACTCAATCTATTGTCGCATCTAACTCCAATCTATTGTCTCCTATAACTCCAACCTGATATATCACAAAACAGTCCTCGTCGCATATACTCCTATCATAAGAACATAACAATATTGTTAGGATATATGTTACCAGCTAGTATAGCACTTGTCAGAGAGGGCGTGGTATAGTATAGGGGAAGGACATTGTTGTATCACACCTAGGTGTACATATTATTGGATTTATTCATGTATTGATTTATATTATGGGATGTATTCATGTATTAAATGTATTCATGTATTGAATCTATATTATTGAATGTATCCATGTATTAGTTTATCAGAAAGAATGCTTTGCAAGTAGACACATGTCTTGTCTCACTATTGCTAAATCATACTGAGCCATGTTGTCATTCATCCTACATGCATACATCTGAGACACGCTCATTTCACTCACACTAGAAATAGGTGGGCTTGAGGACAGAAATTAGCCCCTATTTTTGCTTTGTTACAGGTTTATTTATGTCCTAAAAACCTGAGGTCGTATGTTCGAGTCAATCCCGCTGCCTGGAACTTCGCAGGAGCATAGAGATTGTACAGAAGCTACATCTTTAGTCCCCCTCAGTCTTGGGTGGGCTAAAGTAACGAGCCTCAGCAGGAGTTGTGTGAACCAAACTACGGAGAACAGAACTGTTTTAAGAGATGAGTACACATTCGTACCATTTCTGTCAGCATTGTGAGCATAGAAACTGTCAGTGATGAGAAAGTGAATAAGCATAGCAAGAGACAAAATTAACAGCATAGCTGATAAGTGTTATATCCTTAATTAACAGCACAGCTGATATAATTTTTGTGTTCCTATAATTGGAAAACTTGTTGTAAAATATATATATATATATATATATATATATATATATATATATATATATATATATATATATATATATATATATATATATATATATATATATATATATATATAAAATAAATAGTTGTAAATCACATGTAAACGTACAATTCCATTACATCCCATTTTTTTCAACATTCACCCTTCAGCACAAGAGTAGATAGTGTATATACTAAATAAATACTAGGGAAATTGTATTTTGAACGACTTGTCAATTTTATCATTGTTAAGTAAAAATCTGTTTCCTTGTTTTTTATTAATATCACAGTTAGTTACACAGCGGAGGTGGCGCTTTATGTCGGTCTCCTCTCTACTATTGTTTCGAGATCAGAGCATTCACAGCCGTAACTAATTTGTGATACCAGTAGTCCTCTCAGACACTGGGACTTCACCATTTTCTGCAGAAATTCTATTTCTGAAATTGTCAGTACTATACTGATCCAAGAGCAAAATAAAACCTCTCGCCACACGCGCGATAAATTTACCGTTAAGACTATTATATACACTCGCGTATTTAATTATGTATTTAAGAAAACACGTCACGAGTCTAATGGTTAAAATACACATCTATATATATATATATATATATATATATATATATATATATATATATATATATATATATATATATATATATATATATATATATATGACTTAACTAAATTTATTAATTATAAATTCCTTCGCGACTTTAAAAGTTACTTAAACATTTAAGCATGTATTATTTTTGGAAATATTATAATAGATATATCATTAAATTTACCACTGGAACATTTGGGATGAGTTTAGTTTAATAGATTTAAAGAAACACAAAATCCAGTGAAATAAAATGAAAGCACTAGGCCACTGATCACTTTAACAAATATATTATACCGTGCACAGAAAAAGAAATCACTCCAATGTAGCCACCAATTCAGATGGAAATCTAGCAAAATTTCTACTATAGCTAGTGAATCTTAAATCTCTGGCGACCGAATGATAAAATGGCTTTCTTCGTGGTCTGTATATATCTAACTGGAATGCAAGATTGGGGGGACATGTTAGAATTTGACACCTTTTTAGATCTCAGGAAACTTTTGGGGTCCTGACCGCCAGATTAAGGAGAGATGCCGCCCCTGGTCTCCCGTATCTCCGCTCGCTGCGTCCGCTTCGGCTTTCCCGTTCGCGTCCACTGCGATCGGTTCCGTGGTTAACACCGAGATGCGAAATACCGGCAAGAAACTTGCGTCGCTCGTTTCAGGGACCACTACTGCCTTTGATAGCGCCGCTAGTCTTTCCTGAGATCCCTCCGTACCTGTTTGATCGTGTGCCGCAACTATCGTTTGATTCTAAGATCGTCATTCTGCATGGGGATGTGAAATGCCGGCGAGCTCAACTACGCTTCGCTCGATTTCCCCCTGCATCTCTTGGTCTGAGAGCAATTCTGTGGTTCGCACCGGGATGCGAGAATCTCTGCGAGAAACTTGCTTCGTTCGCTCTTAGATCCCTCAGTGTCTTCAGATCTCATGCCGCATACTTAATGAGCCCAGATGGAAACGCTCCAGGCTGCTGAAAAGTTACAACAAATGTTCAGGGGTTCTAATGTTACGAGGGACGGTCAAAAAGTAATGCCTCGTAATTTTTAATTTCATTCAATAGGCAAGAAAACAGATAAAATTCATATTGAAATGTAGCCCCAAGTCTGAACTTCGAAAATTTATTTCTCAATGTAGTCTCCGTTATTTGTTACAGTTTTTGTCCATCTTCTCACAAGGGCATGTATCCCCGCACGGTAAAACTGTGTGTCCTTTTTCCTAAACCACTGGCGTACGGCGCGTTTAAGGGTCTCGGTGTCCTCAAAGTGATGTCCGCGAAGATCTTCTTTCAGTGGTCCAAACAGATGGAAGTCAGAAGGTGCAAGATCGAGACTGTAAGGAGGATGTGGTAATAATGTCCAGCCAAATTCTGCAATCGCATCAATGGTGCGTTTAGCGGTGTGTGGCGGTTTTCCTTGTTTCTTTATGTCTGTCTGTCTGTCTGTCAACATTCTGGGTACCCACCGTGCACAAACTTTTGAATAACCCAGGTCTTTAATGATGTTCTGGACACTGCCTTTACTAATGGACATTATGGAAGAAAGTTCATCCAGTGTTACCCGACGGTCACCACGAATGATGCCATCAACTCGATGAATGTTGTGTGGAGTCACTGCGGTAGACGAACTAGATTTACAAATTGCACACCGGTGCAGTATTTACATACATAAAAAATAGGAGGCATTACTTTTTGACCTTCTCACGTATACGAGGGAAATACCCTGTCATCCCACTTTCAGGAAAGCTGAGTTGTCCGTCACAATCGTCCCCTCTTTTGAGACATGGAAACTCGTTTTCATGTTTCATTCCTGACAACGAAGCTGCCCCATGATCGGTAGCTTTTGGATGATTGGTATCTTCAACTTCCTCCTCTTCCTCCGTAGTCCAGTTTCTACTCAGGAAATTCGCCCCGACATTCTGTCTTCCTGGAATATATTCCACTTTGAAAAAATAAACGCTTAAAAGAAGGGCCCAACGCATGATCCTTGCGTTAAATTCTTTATTGGCACCAAGAAAGGCTAACGGAGCGTGGTCTGTTTGCATCGTGAAAGATGTACCATAGAGAAACTCATGATGGCGTCTGATACCGTCAATCAGAGCGAGACATTCTCTTTCGACTACGCTGTAATTCCGTTTCGCTTTATTTAATTTCCGACTGCCATAGGCAACTGGAAATAGCATGTTCGGGTTACTGTCATCGGCTTGAAGCAGTGTTGACCCGATGCCCTGACCTGACGCGTCGACCCACAGTACAAAAGGTTTCTTGAGGTCAGGCAACCTCAAAATGGGGTATGCAGACAACTGTCCTTTCAAAGTGCTGTACGCGTGTTCTCACTTGTGATCCCAAATGACCTTATCAGGACAACCTTTCTTTGTGAGGTCAGTCAGAGGTGCCGTCAGTCCGTTTAAGTTCTGGATGTATTTCTGATAGTATGTACATAGTGATAGGAACGAACGAGTGTCTTTCTTGGTTCGGGGTCTTTTAGCTGCAATTATTTTCTCCACGTTTTTCTTAACGGGCCAACTACAGCCGTGAGAAATAGTATGCCCCAGGAAGTCTAGCTTTTCAAACCCGATGAGACATTTGCTAGGTCTGGCTGTGAGACCAGTTTCCTGTAGTCTCCTGAGGAGCATAGCAACCGTAGCAATATGTTCGTCGTAGGTTTCCGATGCAATTAATATGTCATCCATGAAATTATGGAAATGGGGACTTTGCAAAGGTTCTAGAAGCTTCCTCATCATCCTGGTGAACACTCCTGGGGCGTTATGCAATCCGAACGGCATCATGTTAAATGTGTAATGTCCTTCACTAGTGCTGAAAGCTAACAAAGGTTTAATTTTCTCCTTGACTGGTATTTGATAATAACCTTTACTGAGGTCAATCTTGGAGAAAATCTTTGCTTTGCTGAGCTTGGTGAACAACTCAGAAACAGTTTGGAGAGGTTCGGGCTGGAATTCCGTTCCCCTGAAGATCATTAATTTAATAAAGAAAACATATGAAGACATGACATGCAGAGTTCTTCACGAAGGACAGCTTACAGAACCGTTTGGGATGAGAACAGGAGTGCGACAGGGATGCCTCTTGTCTCCATTTCTTTTCTTGCTGGCAATAGATTGGATTATGAGATCATCGACAGCACACAACAGAAATGGAATCCAGTGGACTCTGACTAGGCAGTTGGATGATCTGGATTTTGCTGGTGACTTGGCTCTTCTGTCCCATGGCCGTAGTCGGATGCAGGACAGGTTGAAAGCGCTCGATGAGGGGTCACAGCAATTGGGTCTGAGGGTGCACAGGGAGGGGACAAAAATAATGAGAATAGATGCAGGTAATGATAACAGGGTTGAACTTGAGGAAACGCCAATTGAAGATGTAGAGTCATACACGTGTCTTGGCAGTGATATAGACAAGGTTGGAGGGACAGACAGCGATGTCAAAATGGGAATACAAGGGGCAAGAGGAGCTTTCATTGCATTGGGAAATGTATGGAGATCAGGAGAAATCGGATCCAACACGAAAATAGGGGTCTTCAACTCAAATGTGAAGTCAGTCCTACTGTGTGGCTCTGAGACATGGAGAACGGCAGAGACGACAGCCAGGGAGCTGCAGACTTTCATAGATGGGTGCTTGCGTAGAATAGAGGGATTGAAATGGTGTGACGGGGTTACCAACGTGGAACTGATGACGGGAGCTAGACAAGTGCCGGTGGAGCAAGAGATGAGAGGAGGACGATGGCGATGGATGGGACACGCACTGAGGAGACCTGTTGATAGCATTACAGGGCAGTCCTTGTTCTGGGGCCCCCAGGGCAAGAGAGGCAGAGGAAGACCAAGAAGTACATGGAGAGGAGAGTTGGAAACAGAGGTGAAGGTGATGAAGAGAACATGGAAAGAGCTTGAGATGATGGCACGGGACAGGAGGACTTGGCATATGTTTGTTGAAGGCCTATGCTCCTTTGGGAGTGGAGGGTTATGAATGAATGTACATAGTGATAGGAACGAACGAGTGTCTTTCTTGGTTCGGGGTCTTTTAGCTGCAATTATTTTTCTCCACGTTTTTCTTAACGGGCCAACTACAGCCGTGAGAAATAGTATGCCCCAGGAAGTCTAGCTTTTCAAACCCGATGAGACATTTGCTAGGTCTGGCTGTGAGACCAGTTTCCTGTAGTCTCCTGAGGAGCATAGCAACCGTAGCAATATGTTCGTCGTAGGTTTCCGATGCAATTAATATGTCATCCATGAAATTATGGATATGGGGACTTTGCAAAGGTTCTAGAAGCTTCCTCATCATCCTGGTGAACACTCCTGGTGCGTTATGCAATCCGAACGGCATCACATTAAATGTGTAATGTCCTTCACTAGTGCTGAAAGCTAACAAAGGTTTAATTTCCTCCTTGACTGGTATTTGATAATAACCTTTACTGAGGTCAATCTTGGAGAAAATCTTTGCTTTGCTGAGCTTGGTGAACAACTCAGAAACAGTTTGGAGAGGTTCGGGCTGGAATTCCGTTACGGCGTTTAGCAGCCGGTAATCTATACACAGCCGAACTTCCTTATTGGGCTTCTGCAACAGCACTACACTCGAACTGTAAAGAGATGTAGACTCACTGATAATTCCTGCCTGACGCAGTTTGTCTATTTCTCCGCGAAGTGCATCAGCTTTAGCGTACGGGATGGGGTAAACTCTGGTTCGAACAGGGGTCTTGTTTGTTAATTTCATATCAAATTCGTTGAGATTTGTTCGACCAGGTACATCCGTTAAGACTGCACTGTACTGTTTTAGTAGCGCCCTGGTTTCTGTTTGTTGTTCTGGTGAGAGATTGTCGCCGAACTTGACATCTTTAAAGGATTTTGTGGGTTGCAGTGGATACTCCATGCAACCATCATCATCTTCCTCGTCTTCCGTTGCTATGGCGACAGCCAGGAGATGCTCGGAGGATGGCACCGGTCTTTCCAAATATTTCTTAAGCAGATTTATGTGGAAGACCTTCTCCTTTCCTTTGATGGAGATCTTGTAATTGGTACGTGAGATCTTTTTAAGGACGGTAAACGGCCCTTGCCATCCATGTTTGAACAGAAAAAGGAGAGTTTCATATATTCATTAACATGTCAATGTTTGATATTTGATGTTAATCTATTTCTTAATAAATATAAATAACCATGATGGGTGTCATCAATTGTCTACAACTGCGACGGACTGTGAACTTTACGTTTTCATCTATATGTAAGATAGTACTACCACTACTTCATCAATGACTCAACAACATCATACTTGTAGTGGCATTGCTTTCCGGTTTACAAAACCTGGGTTGAACATAAATACGAAACAACCCCGGTAGTAAATTCAAGACAAGAAAATCTGATTTCCAATATCTAAAAATAGTAATTTCTCTCTTTCTCCCCCCCCCCCCCCCACACACACACACACACTTTCCACTCAGTCCATATAGTAATATAGAGTAAAGCGAAACTAAAATTGTGTGAATGTATGTGTGTGTGACTTCCCCTTTCCAAGAAACAAACAATAAAAATAAACAACAAACAAATATAATGAAACAAACAAACAAATGAAAGAAAAAAAAGTAAAAGGCAATCCTTGCTCTGGAATCGCAAGGGAAAGAGATATAGATGGAAATCTATAAAATAAAACACACGCAGAAGGGAATTGGGAACAGACTTAAAAGAAATAAGTAAGACATGGAAAGACAGTGGACGGATGGCACAAGATAAGATGACTTGGCGTAAACTTGTTGAAGATTTATGCTTGACAGGAAGCTAAAGGGTAATGGTGATGTTGATGACAGGATAGCCAGGAAAATAGCGAGTATCTAAAGTGCTGGGATGCTAAAACAAAAGACATAATTGTGTACGTGGATTTGATCGTCAACGCTTCTAAAAAATGACATACAATATTACACTTTGTAACACTATAGTATAGTTTCTATGAGGTGTCTCAGGTGTTAAAATTATTGAGCTTCATATGTATAAAACCGGTGTGAAGTTTCTAAGATTTATCTGCTAATATTTCCTTGTAAGCTTCTTTGTGTGAGATTCCACAAATTTCATTTGGTTACTGCTTCTTATGCCTGTCTTGCCAACTCGTCAATGTATTTTCTTTTGTCTCTTCTGACATTACTTCTTGTTTTTTTGTTTTCAAAAAGAAACAACTAGAAAATCGAATGAGAAATACAACGTGAAGCAGGAAAAGGTCGTCAATCAACGGTGTAAGGCGCATGTGTATGCTAAGCTCTTTGGATATGTCGTGAGAAGAGACAATTAGAGAAACCGATAGTAAGTGGTCAAGTAAACTCATAGAGAAGAGAGAAAAATCTCGGCAAACTGACCACATAGAATAGAAAGAGATTGAAGACAATGCTGATTTAAGACAGCAATGATCACAGCAGATAGAAAAAACATTGTCTCTTTCAGTTTTCCAAGTCCGTGTTTTCCTATGATATGTTCAAGGCCATTATCTTTGCATTTAGGTTAGTGCTTCGTGCTTTAGCAGTGTTTCGCGAATTAGCTGAATGTTCCGTGCCGGAGCGTTGTAACTTTATTGGATACGCTGATCGAGCACATAATTCCGAGCCGACTGCGTCAGAATAGGTGTCCATTTTCGAGGTCGTTTGTGCATCAAATGATCATGATAGCCCAGACGAACAGACATGTGACAACAACAACAGTTCAATTCACGACAGATTACTTGACCTGATGCGCGAAACACTGCTAATCCGTGAGACACTGCTAAAGCACGAAACACTGCTAAAGGGAAATAACTCTGAATACCCACATTCTGTGCTGAGCGTTCGGCGACGGTCATTGCGGGATTACCGTTTCTTCTTTGTCATTAATTGGTTCATAACATCGGATGATGCTTATTTTTCCTTTGGTAGTTTTAAATGTTTCTGGAATAAACTGGGTCTCTATGCTCTCCATTCTACATGCGCTTACGGCATGCGCCGGCATGGCTGTGTTTGTACCCTATATACAATGCACTGTTTACATGTGACGTCACTGTTTTATGCTTTGTGTAATCGTAGATTTTTTAAATATAGATGTCCTTGGCCTGACTACCATTTTACTGAGGTATTGCACACAAAAGTGCGATAGTGCCCACCGTTCTTCGAGTTAATGTTTGTAGCAGCCCGGGATAGTGTAGGCTACACTGCAGTCGCCTGTAAAAAACAAATTTATGTTTTAAAAATGTGTACTAAAATGTTTTTTTTTTAATCTACGATCTCTCTCTCTCTCTGTCTCTCTCTGTCTCTCTCTGTCTCTCTCTGTCTCTCTGTCTCTCTGTCTCTCTCTCTCTCTCTCTCTCTCTCTCTCTCTCTCTCTCTCTCTCTCTCTCATTCGTTTACTCAGTGCGTACATCTTTTGAAGAAGTTGTTACTGATTTTCAGTTCTCAAGTGCGTTTCTCTTTCCTGCCTCCCGCATTAAAATTTGCTCGTTTTTTTCCAGTTGAAGAATGACGCAGCTTTTACACATGACACCAGCTGTTACGCTGATGATTGTCTTCCCCCTTGTGACATCGGAAGTATTCACCGTCCATGAAAGCAGAATGCTGTTGGTAAGTTGAGACAGACTACAAATACGCAAACCGACTGATAAATAGACAGATAATTTGATAAAAGGACATACAGTGTGAATAGATTAATGAATAGAAACACGGGCGGACTGACAGATGGATAGACAGACGGACAGACAGACAGACAGACAGACAGACAGATAGACAGATAGATAGATAGATAGATAGATAGATAGATAGATAGATAGATAGATAGATAGATAGATAGATAGATAGATAGATAGATAGATAGATAAACATGTAGTCAGAGAGAGAGAGAGAGAGAGAGAGAGAGATAGACAGATGGATGGATTTATAGATGGATGGATGGATTTTTGATATCGTAATATTGGGGCAGGATGCATTAGCAAACGGGATAGAAGATAGAATTAAAGGAAAGAAGAGATGAATAGTTTACTAAACGGGGATAGTCATTTAGAACATACAATGGTTGTTTACACCGGTCAGCGTTTACGAGCCCGTTATCTACATTAATTACAGACTCCTGGGAGAGGTATACTTTAGCGCAGTTTGCAGTGTTATCGACTCGAGTCGATGGATACGAACTCGAGTCGAGCTTTAGTCACCACAAGGACTCGACTCCAAACATGACTCGATGTTATTTATTAGTGACTCGACTCGGGACTTGCCAGTTCTTGCGAACCAACTTCGCCGTAGTCATTCATAACGAACTATAAATGACATATCAGAGAATATTCCAAGAAGAACCCACAATGTCTCCTTTGCAGACGATTTAGCCCTGTGGATCTCAGAGGAATATATCACTACGGCAAGCATTCGGATGCAGCAAGCCCTAACATCATTGGAGGAGTGGGCCAAGGCATGGCTAGTAAAGATAAATGAAGGGAAAACATCATTCACAGTGTTTTCTCTCTCTAACAAACCACAGATCTCCAAATTGGTGCTAAATGGGAAAAATCTACATCTGGATGACAACCCAAACTACCTAGGCATTACCTTTCATCGCCGCTTGACTTGGAAAACCCAGATTGAGAAAAACAGGACAAGAGCAAGGCAGAGAATGGCAATCATGAAAAAACGTGCTGGCACGAGTTGGGGAGCAGATGAGAGAGTACTAAAGAAGCTATATACTGGGCGCGTGAGACCAGTCCTAGAATATGGCATTGCAGCATTGTCAACGGCAGCCAAGTTGAACTTTGACAAAATAAACAGAACCCAAAACCAAGCAATGAGAATCATAACAGGGGGCATGAAGTCAACGCCCATAAAAGAGTTGGAAAAGATTACTCACCTCCTACCTATGGAGGATAGAAGAGATAGCAGAGCCCAGCAACAAGCCGAGAAATTCAGGAGGCTGATAGACCACCCAATGAACCAGAGAATAAATGGACTTGGAAGGGGACGACTGAAGCGAAGCAACTTTGTAGAGACAGTCAAAACAAAGATGTGAGCAGACCCCATTAACGCAATGTCAACAGCTACACCAATATGTACTGCACACAAGCTACCAATTTGGAAACAACAGTGCTTCCCTGAAATGATAGAAAACATTCCTGGTATTGAGAAAAAGAACAGCCAAAATGAAACAGAAAGGAGAGTCTTAACCACAAAATATATAGAGAAACATTACCCAAGCAACACCTGGATCCATGCGTACACAGATGGATCAGCAATTAATGCAATAGAAGATGGGGGTGGAGGAGTCTTCCTGAGCTTAAGCAATGGCACACAAAAGACGATAGCAGTCGCAACAGGGACATTTTCAACTAACTTCAGAGCAGAGGCAGAGGCCTTAAAAACTGCATCAGAAATTCTAATGACAGAAGAAAGCTCAGAGAGACCAGTAGCTATCTTCTCAGATGCGTTGTCAGTGATTACAACATTGAAAAGTCAATGTAATGCTCAACTGGATGACCTAAGAGTAACACTTCACAGACTATGTCAGCAATACAAAAGAGTTGTGATACAGTGGATCCCTTCTCACTGCAACATCCCTGGAAATGAAGAGGCTGACAGATTGGCAAAGGAAGGGGGAAAACTTCCTCAACTTGACACAAATATAACCTATGAGGAGTCCAAGAGTTTTATCAAGCGCAGATACAGGCACAAGTGGGAAGAAGAGCATCCAGGCCACACAAAAAATGATCCTTATTACCAGCTCAGCAGAAGAGAACAAGTGGTAATCTTCAGACTTCGCACAGGTCATAACAGATTGAGATACCATCTATTCAACAAACTAAAGATAGGAACTACTGATGAGTGTGACTGTGGCACCGATAAAATGACTGCCGAACATCTGCTTCAAAGGTGCCCAACATATGAGGAACAGAGAAAACGCATATGGCCATCACCAGTACCATTCATGGAGAAAATCTACGGAGATATCAACAGCCTCAGGCTGACCACTGCTTTCTTTGAACTTATTCAAGTTGACATCTGAGGGTGAACGAAGAAGAAGAAGAAGATTCACAACGAACTCATCGGAGAAACCGAAAATGGTTTTGTTTAAACCGGTAAAATTGTTGTGCCAAAGAGTTTGAACTAATGAAAGCAGTCAGAAAATAAAATAATAAAATAAAGATTATTATTTTTCATTATTATTTATAGCAGGGCCGTAGATAGAACATATTTACAAAAAAATTGTATACACTTTTTTGGTATAGTAAAAAGCAGCAAAACAGAAGTCCTGGGAAGAATTTGGAGAAAAGCTAGAAAAAGATGCGCAAGAAAACCAGAAATTGTTCTACGAGTATAAGACCCTAAAGAACATGAGGAAGGAAAAACAATGCCCTCTCAAATTTATAAAGGACAAGCAAGGCAAATTGCTTACTGCCCCGAAGGAAGTAATGGAACGATGGAAAGAATATTTCTCAGAACTCCTGGATGGTGAGCATGGTGAAGCATCAGAAATAATAACCACTAACACAGAAGAGAAAATCAATGATGGTGAAGGTGACATAAAGATGGAAGAACTGAAGGCAGCACTGGAGAAAATCAAAATGGGCAAAGCAGCATGGCATGATGGTGTAACACCAGAAATGGTTAAGTACATGGGTGCATCAGGCGACCTATTACTCTTAAGGGTCCTACAGGCAGCGTGGTACAACAAGACAATACCAAAGGATTGGGAGTGCCATCAGAACACCAATTTTCATAAAGGGTGACAATCGACAATGTGGAAATCATAAAGGCATATCCCTTCTCAGTGTCCCTGGTAAAATCCTCTCTAGAATCCTAGAGCAGAGACTCCGACGCCTAGCTGAGCCACAATTGGATGAGGTCCAATGCGGATTCCGAGCAAACCGAAGTACTCAAGACCTAATCTTCACACTCAGACAGCTGAATGAAAAGGCCCTTGAGTATAAGAGTGAGATCCATCTTTGTTTCATAGATCTGGAAAAGGCGTTTGACAGGGTTCCCTGGAGCAAACTTTGGGACTGTTTGGCAAGGAAGAACATTCCAGCACCTCTGATTCATGCTATACAGAGCTTCTACAAGTCTTGCATAAATTATTTGAGGGCAGCAAATCATAAGTCAGAAGAGTTCAGGACCACCACTGGTGTAAGGCAAGGTGATATCCTGTCACCTTATCTTTTCATACTCCTCACAGACAATGTCATCAAGGCATGTAGAGAGAGAGAACAAGAAAGTATTCAGTGGGGTACTGAAAGATGAGACAGGTCTGTATTTCAGAGCTGGCATTTGCTGATGATGTTGCCCTGATTGCTAAATCAGAGGCACATCTCCAATCCAACCTGCAAGTCTGGAAGGAAGAGCTGGAGAAGAGAGGGGTGGTCATTGTCGTAAATTTTTAAAAAATAGGTCAGAAGATATTTAGGGTCCCTGTAGAAGTCGAGTGTAGATGTTGTGGCCACCACTGTTAAAGTACTATGTTTTTCTTCGCCGTGCATAGTATACTGTTAAAGTACAAACTTTCTTAGGTACGCCACACAGGCTATTATAAATATGTGCGCTGCTGTACTGTCACTGGATGTAGAATGTTGGTGGGTGTGTAGATTCACTGACCAGGACAAGTCAGTATGGTCGGGCTTACGTATGGCCGACATGTGTGTACTGTGTATACATCAAGATATGCGAATGCGTAAAGTAAGTTCGTAGGTTGAACATTCATGGCACACACACAGTCATAGCAACATTGGGTCAGGAAACAGTGGAACTCGTTCTGACTCATATATATATAGTTTATTTACGCCACGACACAATCACGTTGACATAGTAGAAATACAGTGTACAGCAAAAGCACGAAGTATCGGATAAATAAATCAGTAAAGCTCAAACACTCCATAGAGCTCAATTACAGCGCATAAAGACGCACTTCTCATAGAAGATATATAGTAACAAAATCCCTCAAAGGACTGCATACACAGCAGTTTATAATAATATGGCCTATACCAATCCTGGCCTCATAATGTCTTCACAAAATATCCACACTGCAGTTTACAAAATATGGCCTATACAAATCCTGGCCTCTTAATAATTAATATCATCATATCCACTCGTAAACCTCTACACCTCACGGTAGAAGGGGAACGACTAAGTAAGTAAGTAAGTAAGTAAGTATATCCACTCGTACACACTGCGAGAAACCCCCCTAAACATCTTCCCCGTACACTGCTCAGGGACACACTGTCACGAAATTATTCTCTCTCCATACACCCCCGCCAATAACACATGCCCCGGGCAAGCCCCGAGAGACTATCGCTCACAGCTCAAAAATAGCCCAGTCAAATTCATCTCACGCGGTAACTCGCCGCTGTGAGTAGCGATCATATGCTTTGTTCTCAAACTATCTCTCGAACATACGAGAAGATTCTAGATCATATATTTTAAAACAAATTCAACAACTAATCCGCATTCAAGCGTCATAACCCAAAAATCCAACCTGTCCAACAAACATTTCAAGGTTCACCTCCCCTTGATCAAAACAGGACTAAGACATGACTTTAACAGTTCCTTCTGAGCAGAGGTGATAGTGGTAAAATATGTGAGAATAAAGGTGTAAGAAATAGATTTTTCACGAGGGAATAGTGTAAGCGGAAGATCAGTCTCTGGAGTGAGTAGTTTCTCTAGTCCAGCCTATCTATACGACTATATTTTAATGTCAGACGACCTTTCTCTCCCTATATAAAACATAAGTTACACTACACCCGCCCACGCACACACAATTATGTGACAGCAGTACGCACAAACATGAAAAAACTATGGATACTTGGGTATGGATCTGACTGACACACTAAGTTAAGTTTTGTTTAGTTTATTATCACTTAAATTTTACAACATCGAACATATATATCAAATATAATCATGTTTAAAGGCATAGGAGAATAACCCAATAAGTGCCCTCCCCCCACCCTGTTGAGAAAAGATCCCAAAAGAAGTTAATAACCCAAAGGTCAGAGATTAACACTAGGGTATAGAGAATAAACAGTAAAGAAAAGAACAAAGTTCCTACTTAAGCTATTCAGTAAATACTCAGGTTAGCGAAAATGAAAAAAAGAAGTGAGTACAATGATTGTAACAAAGGAAAATATTTTCTCTCTCTCTCTTTCTCTCTGTCACTCACTCTGTCATATGTTGCCACAAACAATCTTGCTTACCTAATAACTAGTGGGGGCATCCCTTGAAAAATTACAAAAGTATGTACCTATAGTGTCAGGTGGGTTTGCCAAATCTGGCCCCAGACCAGCCTTGATATCAAATAATAATTTCCACGTGGTCGCCAAAGTTGGTGGATTAATTTTTCCTGGATGAGCCCTGTATCAACGCACAAAGTTATTGAAGCAAAACGTTCTCGCGGGCGTTCACAGTTATAACAAAAGATAAAAATAGTTCCTGTATTGTCTAGCCTCTGTGTGCTAATACAACTGTTACGTTATAAAAAAACTGATGATGATAAATCCTATCTGCTTTTCTCTGGGGGTGAGTACCGATTATGAAACAGTGTATACTCCTGGATAAAATTCACTTGGGTAAACGACTGTCAGAAGTTGGGAAAAATGTTATGTATATTGCCACAGCGGGCTGATAAATTGAATAAAACAATCTGGGTATTTGTAAGTCCAGTTAACTCAAAGTTACAGTTAACATGCCTTCAGTAACTGAGAAAAGGACCACAATAGAGAAACCGCTGGCCGCTGGGTTTTGACTGGGTTAAATTAAAAGGCACCCGATGGCTTAGCCTATCTTATCGTGCTTCGCTTAGCGAGTACGGGTTGGGTTTTAGGTATGCAGCTGTTCCCCTCCCGACCCGGTAAAACTCACAGCGCACAATGTCAGTTTTTAAATTTAATTATGACTACGTGCCCTTAACAAATATCGCTTGAGATTACTAGCTAGTTGATTGACGGCGTCTATCGTCTTGACACATGACAGTAACACTATTCATTTAAAACAATTTACACACAAAGAAATATAATGCGCATACTACTCTGTCACTTTTATCCATCACTCATAGCATTATATTTAAGTCAGCTAAACCGTATCTTCTGGTGTAACAATTTTTTGGGGCATTTTACATTACTGAACCACTGGTAAGAGAATATCTACGCATTTGCTATTTCGCTAGTTTTAACGCTAAGGAATGGCAGTGAATAAAATGGTAAAACTTTTAACACATTTAGTACTTAAGCACAACTTATATTATTACCAGAGAAATCCGAATAATCCCCACGAAGCTATTAACGGACTATTTCACATAGGTGCTAGCATACGCGTTTAGACTATCCAAAATTTCCTGAGAGACTTGATAATCTGACTAGGAGAGAAGGCAGTATATATACATATTTTGTGCAATATCTCTAACAGATGTGAAAACTCACACCTTGGACGTATCAGGGAAAATCAACGAGTTTGGCTTCTAAAATAAATGATTCTACGGTTCGATCTACCCGCGATGCCAGACGACATCACAAGACATGCCGAGCGGACGGGCTTTCTTAGATTTTCTCCCCCTGCCGTAGATCAAATACTTAAGTCCCCTGAAAATGTAAACATCAAAGGTACGGGGATATTATTATCGCCATTGAGTTTGCTATCCGATTATTGACAGATCAGCTCGCGTGAGAGCTCAGGTAACCACCCCGATTCGCTCCCCTGTTATCTGGCATGTTTCAAACATAGGTAAACAAACTCGTTAGCGCAATAAAGACAGGACAATTAGGCGTGGCTTCAAAAGTGAGTAAACAGACAGCGAATTGCGTGGCCTAGTCTTCGCAAAGCATAAGCGCTAACTGAGGCAGCAAAGGTGGTCGGATTTGTGAGGCTATATTTACATTTCCACGTCACAGTCATAAGCAGCTCTAAAACAAAATCCATGGTGATATCACGAGAAGAAAGAAGACATCAGATTAAGCTGGGAGAACAGGTCCAGGAGCATGTCGACCACTTTAAATACCTTGGAGCTATTATTGATCGAAAGGGAGGCATCAAAGAAGAGTTGGCCACTCGAAAAGAAGCAGCTGGGAGACTTTTTAATGCCATAAATCGAGGATTCCTCAGCAAGAGAGAGGTTGGTAAGAAAACGAAGATGGCTGTATACCGCTCCACCTATGTCCCAGTCTTTGAGGCTAGCATATACGTAAAATACCCGATGACGCCATACTGAACGCTTATCTTAAATTGATGGGAGAGCTTTCACTGCCACACTGCCTCTTGGTCTTCACCGTGCCCTAAAACCAAATCTTCTACTGATATAGGCGCGCAGTGGTAATTTGTCTGGATCCATTGGGATGTGATGGCCAAATCACTTTAATTGTATGCCTCTCTATATACCCTTCAAAAGAAGTTAAGGACCAGTAGGTGAAAATGACCCAAAAATAATAAAAATTATAAAAATTATATTTCATAAGCAATTAATCTGACATTGATTTTTCTCGAACGACAAACATTCAACACGTGCTGCGTGGGCCACCAGCATACCTTGTGGCTAGTGTTCAGCTCAGCAAGCACGCTGAAAAAATGCTGCTGAGAAACCAAAATGTGGGTGTTTTTAATGATGTCTGAGCATGAAAAAAATACTTGCTATTCCAAAAATGCGTGATGCATGTGGGAGACTATAGTGTTGGTCTTGAGCTGTACTCACAAAATTGTCTTTATAAGCAACACAAGTGCTGCATAACCATTGCACAACAATATGCCTCAACGACGAAAGCTGAGTGTTGTGGATAAAGGAAGAGCCATTGCGTGGTTGCAGGAAGGTCTTACTGTCCGAAATGCCGCTCAGAGGCTTGCATGAAAATAGTGTTAATTGTCACTGATAAGCTTGTCATGTTATATTTTGATGTGCTGTGTTTTTATTGTTCATTTTCATTTCACTTTGCACCCTTAATAAAAATGGTCCTTAACTTCTTTTGAAGGGTATATACTTGATAGAGTCCGATTGACAGAGTGGTTAGACCGCTGGTCTATCGCGGCAAAGGTGCCGGGTTCGAATTACAGTACCGACACGCTCCAGTCTACGCAGCTGTAAATGGGTATCTGACTTTGAGTTAAAGAAGGAAAAGGCAGCGAGGAAGGGAATGGGTCACCCCACCTCTCAATGCTGGACTTAGCATGGTGAAGTCTCTAACACTGCATTATCTGCTATGGGAGTACCTTTAGCTATATACTATATGACTAAATGCAAAGACAGAAAGGCAGTTTTGAAGCTGAAAACAAAAGGGGCGCAGTTAGATAGGTAAGAGAAAGGAGAAGAAGATTAGAGTATGAGACTATGTATTGTAAATATAAATTAAAATACGAAACTACACATGTACGAGCATTAGGAAATAAAGTTTAATTGCGGCAAGCTGGTCAAGCGTTATTGTGTGTATCGCGAGCCTTATGTGTGCTTGTGAAGAGGACATAATCAAGCTTATATACATACATAATAACATTACACTATGTGTATGTGAGCCAGAGCAAACGTGTTTGTGATATCGTGTTTCATTTGGCTTACAGGTCAAACTTAGAATATCTTTTGTCAATATAAGACGTTCTTGCTTTAAGTAGATTTTTGTTCACTGTGTGTTATATTTTGCTCTAAGGGGAAAAGACCACCACCAGGTAGTCCTTGGCCATTGCCAAAAGTCTGGCATCACGATAAGTCCATATTGACGTTCATCCCTGCAAATCTTACCTTGAAATCTGACCTTAGCACGTGTGCTCTCATTGACAATGCCTTTAAACGACTGGTGAATCAGTTAGAGGTGGCCAGGAGTTACAGTCAAATCAGGGAAGAAAACCACACCAACCAGTCTAGCTCCAGTAGCAGCGATAACAGGATCGATAACTACAGTAGTGAGATTCTTCTGCAGAAGATTGAGGTCCTTGTTCAAGACAGCTCTTGTCCTGATTATCCACAGTTTGGTGTAAAAGAAAACTGTATGTTTTAGTATGTTAAGATCATTTGGACGTCTTTTCTCTGTCTGATCCATTTCTTTTCTGATTCTTAAATTTCCACATCTCTCTCTCTCTCTCTCTCTCTCTCTCTCTCTCTCTCTCTCTCTCTCTCTCTCTCTCTCTCTCTCTCTCTCTCTCTCTCTCTCTCTCTCTCTCTCTCTCTCTCTTCATAAGGAGGTAATGCCTATTTCTTTACAATGATGAAATAATAATTTTGTTCGTTCGAAACAAAGAAAAAAGGACAAGGAGTCATGGATCTAGATGGCAACACACTGCTCTACAGTGGTGTACCCACATCTGAAAGAGCTAAAGGGGGCGTGGGTTGCATTGTGGCCAAAAACTAAAAGATAGTATCAACGGATGGAACTTTGTCCCGGGACGCATTATGGTTGTAAAACTAAAAGAAGGAGAAACCATAGTCAACCTGGTCATAGTGTAAGGGCCAAATAAGGATGAGAGAGCAGAGGTCAAGGAGGAATTCTTCGAGCTGCTTCAAAGGACAGTGGATGACTGCCTAGATGAAATTATCATGCTCAAAGATTTGAATGCCAGAGTTGGAAATGACCATGCTAGGTGGGGTGGAGTTATCGGAAGATATGGAGAAGATACTCTCAATGACAATGAAAAGCGACTCCTTAGATTCTGCAGTGAGCAGAATCTGATCATTACAAACACAAAGTTCCCCTATAAGCGCATACACTAGATGTGAACCAACAAAGAATGAGAAGTCAGTGATCGACTATGCCATTGTTAGGAGGAGCTGATTCAAATATGTCCGGGAGGCTAGAGTCTGGAGGGGGCCAGAGATTGGAAGTGATCACTACCTGTTTACAATCAAAAGAGCAACTGAAAGAGTTGCTCGGCCTAGGAACTGCCCAACATCCCGCAAGAAACTAAGTAAGCGAACGGGAGAAATGAGCATTAAGACCTACAAGCTGGGAGAGCCAGAAATTAAGACCAGATATCAGGGACTTATTGCTGCAGCGGTGAGCAACACTGAAGAACAACCTGATGACTTGGAAACCCTCTGGCTTAAATTCAAGGACATCATAAAGACAGCTGCAGCAGAAGCATGTGGTGAAGTCCGACTTGGGAACAAGAGAAAGAGGACACCTTGGTGGACAGAGGAAGTCAAAGAGAAAATAAGAAAATGGCATGGAAACATTACTTAGGAGCTAAAAACACAGCAGGACAAATGGAGAAATATAGAGAATATGTGACACTCAGAACAGAAGCAAAGAACAAGGTGCTAGCAGCAAAACAGAAGTCCTTGGAAGAATTTGGAGAAAAGCTAGAAAAAGGTGCACAAGAAAACCAGAAATTGTTCTATAAGACCCTAAAGAATATGAGGAAGGGAAAACAATGCCCTCTCAAATTTATAAAGGACAAGCAAGGCAAATTGCTTACTGCCCCGAAGGAAGTAATGGAAAGATGGAAAGAATATTTCTCAGAACTCCTTTATAGTGAGCAAGGTCGAGCATCAGAAATGATAACCACTAGCACAGAAGAGAAAACCAATGGTGGTGAAGGTGACATAAAGATGGAAGAACTGAAGGCAGCACTGGAGAAAATCGAGATGGGCAAAAGCAGCATGGCATGATGGTATAACACCAAAAATGGTTAAGTACATGGGAGCATCAGGTGACCTATTACTCTTAAGGGTCCTACAGGCAGCGTGGTGCAACAAGACCATACCAAAGGATTGGGAGATTGCCATCATAACACCAATTTTCAAAAAAGTTGACAATGTGGAAACCATAGAGACATATCCCTTCTCAGTGTCCCTGGTAAAATCTACTCTAGAATCCTAGAGCAGAGACTCTGACGCCTAGCTGAGCCACGATTGGATGAGGTCCAGTGCTAATTCCGAGCAAACCGAAATACTCAAGACCTAATCTTCACACTCAGACAGCTGAGTGAAAAGGCCTTTATAAGAGTGAGATCCATCTTTGTTTCATAGATCTAGAAAAGGCGTTTGACAGGGTCCCCTGGAGCAAACTTTGGTACTGTTTGGCAAAGAAGAACACTCCAGCACCTCTGATTCATGCTATACAGAGCTTCTACAAGTCTTGCAGAAATTATGTGAGGGCAGCAAACCATAAGTCAGAAGAGTTCAGGACCACCACTGGTGTAAGACGAGGTGATATCCTGTCACCTTATCTTTTCATACTCCTCATGGACGATGTCATCAAGGCATGTAAGGAGAGAACAAGAAAGTATTCAGTGGGGTACTGGAAGATGAGACAGGTCTGTATTTCAGAGCTGGCATTTGCTGATGATGTTGCCCAGATTGCTAAATCAGAGGCACATCTCTAATCCAACCTGCAAGTCTGGAAGGAAGAGTTGGAGAAGAGAGGGATGGTCATAAACAGCTCTAAAACAAAATCCATGTTGATATCACGAGAAGAAAGAAGACATCAGATTAAGCTGGGAGAACAGGTCCTGGAGCAGGTCGACCACTTTAAATACCTTGGAGCTATTATAGACCGAAAAGGAGGCATCAAAGAAGAGTTGGCCACTCGAAAAGCAGCAGCTGGGAGACTTTTTCAGGCCATAAATCGAGGATTCCTCAGCAAGAGAGAAGTTGGTAAGAAAACGAAGATGGCTGTATACCGCTCCACCTATGCCCCAGTCTTGACATATGGATGCGAGTCATGGGCAATGACTACAACCCACAAAAGCCAGATCCAAACCTCAGAAATGAGGTATCTGAGGAAGGTGGTTGAAGTAACAAGAAGAGACGTGGTCCGCAACCAGACGATACGTCAAGGCCTAAAATCCCACCCCCTGCAGACCCAAGTAGAACAGTCCCAACTAAGATGGTTTGGCCATGTCTGCAGAATGGGAGAAGATCGGCTACCATGACAAGCATGGGAAACTAAGAGCCAGGGATCCAGACCCCCAGAGTCCGCTGGGAGGACAACATTAGACAATCTTTGAAGGACCGAGGACTAGAATGGAACCAGGCCAGGAGGAAGACAACCGATAGGATAGTATGGCGCTCTCTCTTCCAAACCTCTACACCTCACGGTAGAAGGGGAACGACTAAGTAAGTAAGTTAAATATAAAGTAAAGTGTGTTTTGCAATTCCGTCTTTCCGCACGAAATTATTTGACCACGTCTAAACTACTTAGATGTCTGAAATTTGGCATGCTGATAGGTTTTAAAGAAATGATGCCCAAGAAAAATCCAAACAAACAAAAATTGAATATGGCGGCTTATTAAATAGGGCCAGAAACGTTGAGCGCCAATGGAAATATTTTTTTTCAGTTTAAAGCGAAATAGCAGCTTATCATAAAGCTAATGAATATATGTAATTTCCAATCTAAATGTTTTTTACTTTACATTGCAACCTTTGATAATTAATCAAATAAGTCTGGAATTTAGAAATATAAAAAAAAATATTTGAGATGTTACATTGCTAATAATATTACTTTTGTACGAGGTATAAAGTACAGTAATTCACTTTAGAAAGCAGATTCTCATTATGTATAAAAATTACAAGTTTGCTCTGTAGTGTATGTCTGGACATGAAACACAAGATATTGGTTTGATTAATGTATACAGGGCATGCACACATTTAAAATGATCCGAAATGCAATGAAGTCGCTGTAAACATAAGTATTTGCAGAATAGTAAAAAGGAAATTTTCCGAAATTACAGATAATGTCAAGCATATCAGTGAAAATGGGACTGAAAAGAAGAAATTAATGACACTTGAAATTTGACAACTGACGGTTACAAGACTGAAAACCAGACAAGACAAATAAGAATGTGATCTATATGTGGTTGTTTTATAGACTACTCTTCGGCATTTACCACGCTGACTCACGAGTAAATTATCAAAATGTTAGAAACCATAAACATCTATAGTGAAAACGTGATAATAATAAAGAACATGTAATGGCAACAAACAGAATCTATATAAAATAGGAACATTTCAACTGGTAACAAAAAGTGTTAGAAAGTGATATGTGCTGTCACCAGATCTGTTCAATTTGCACAGTGAAAATGGTCTGTCCATCAAGTATGCACGGATTGACTTAAGAACACCTTGCTTTTCACATGGACAGTTTTACGTTGCGTGTTCTAGGGTCACTTCGCCAAATAATCTGTTTTTATTGGCACCATTAAACAAGACATCAAGTGCACGTAGGAAACTGAACAGCGCACATAGGAAACTGAACAACGCACATAGGAAACTGAACAGCGCACATAGGAAACTGTACAGCACATGTAGGAAACTGAGCAGCACATGTAGGAAACTGAACAGCACACATAGGAAACTGAGCAGCTCATGTGGGAAACTGAACAGCGCACGTAGGAAACTGTACAGCGCACATAGGAAACTGAACAGCGCACATAGGAAACTGAATTCAAAGAAATCCCCAAATTACTAATTGTCAAAGGAAATGTCCTTTCATGAACAAGGAAAAATCCCAGCACCTTTTCATGATAATATGGAAAATACACGCATTGCACCATGAAAGTTAAATTGAACAGCTATTACACGAGCACGCAGTTCTTTCAATTTTGTCTTGAAGTCATGATAAGTTTGACCACAAAGATCCAGTGACCTTGAATTGGAATGGAAAGGAACAAAATTACCACAGGAAAATTAGTGCCGCCAGCAGGACATGCAGCAGAAGAGCACATCATAATTATCTCCCTCTCCCCCCTCCCCTGCGGCATGTTTTGGCGGGTTACTTGCATGTAAAATAACAATCAAACCAACACGTTCGTTCATTGAGAAATACATACATTCAGTTTAGTGTGGATATTTTTGTGTACATGGGCCATTAAAAATTGTAGGAAACATTGGTATTAGTAACCACCTTTTTCAATGTTATTATATGTCCATGAGTTTAGACTGTGTCTTATCCGTGTTATGTTTTGCTTGTCAGTGCGTACTTTGCACGCCTTATTAACTCTTGTTATTTCCCCCCAACTGAAGATACTCTGGAAATCACGTCAGAAGTATATCTGCAAGCGTCATCAGTCTGGGGAGTGATATGGGGTAAGCTTTGCTGTTAGATAAATACAATGGCGTAAATGGTTGTAGAAATGATGATTAACTAATCGATTAATCGTGTGTCTGGTTTGAATGGGACTGAACTCTATTTTTTTAATGATTACCGGTAACTCTTTCTACCCCACGAATCATGTAAAGCGCCAGCTCCATATAAAATATGTGTATGATTCTATCTCTTGATAAAATTTTTAGTAGTGAAATAATTGAATTTTTAATGACAGATGTTGAATCACTTGATGTTGGCTTATCTAGAACTTTCAGCAGAAGCGATTAAACATTGTCTTCTTCTTCTGTACAGGATTCGAAACACTTGGACAGCTAATGTACATGGTTGATGACAAGGTAGAGTTGCAACACTATCATCAGTATTTCAGTTAGCAACGTTGTCAACATCATCATCATTAAATGTGTCAGTGCTTCTCTGCGAACGCTGCCTCACAGGGCTGTGTGTGATTTCCCCGGAAAGGAGGCCTCCGAGTACGGGCGATGAGGCAGAGTTGCACGTCAGCTCAGGCGACATGCACTGGTGCAGTCATCTCACTGCACTATTGTATGGACATGAGGTAAAGCATACATATAGGCATGGGATGGCAGAGAAAGCAAACCCGTAAAAATTGCGTGCTGAAATCAGATGAGTCGGGCCGAAAGGCACAGATATCGCAGCTCAGCTGTAAACTACGACACAACGTACATACCGCTCAAAAAAAGACCAGCATGTAAGAGTGAGATATGGTCGAGCGAACGCAAACAACAACAGTGTCAGTCTTATCACATTTTTTATCATTATCATAAATATTATAATTACAGCATCTTTATGATTATTATGACACATCATCATCATCGTCAGTTTTCTTTCCACTCCTTTTAGAGACAGAAATAAAAATGGTGAGTAAGACATGAATAAATAAGTAAATACATAAATAAATATAGGTAATTAACAGGCACTTGTTGGGCAAAACAGAGGACAAAGAACTAACTGGGAATCGAAACGAGGACTATCCAAGCGGCGTTGTTGCCTTGCTGTTAAAGGACGCACAGCAAATTTTGCACCTCAACACTTATATTTCTTTTCTGTTGTCTGATGTCCTCATTTATATCCTTCGAGTGCCTGTTAATTACCTATATTTATTTATTTATTTGCTTATTTATTTATTACTCATGGTTTTCTTCTTTATTTGTTTGAGTAAGACATGGAATGATCTTGAGCTAATGAAATGTGATATGAAAACCTGGTATGTGATTGTTGAAGGCCTATGCTCCTTGTGGGGCTAAAGTGTATTGACTGATTGATTGACTGATGGATCAATTACCAGCATACTCACTTGTTAGAGGCTTTACTCTCTTTTGTTTTCTCCCTCTCTGTGGAACGTCTCCATATTTCATAGTTCTTTCCTTTCTTCACACGTTCTTGCAGTGATCCATCTTATGATCACGTGAGCGTATGTGTATTCATTCTTAGTAACTGTACTAGCAATTTTCTTATATTAGGATCATGGCACATTCAATTCAGAGTAGCATACATTTATAGTTTCCGAAGCTGATATGATTGCATGTTCAAATACACTGATTGATAATTCTGCCTTTTTTTTTTAAATATAGTGGTACATAAATCGAACTTCAATTCAAGACGAACCCCGCTTCAAACATAGAGGGTTTCATTTAGACACCGCTCGTCACTACTACAGCATGAATTTGTTGAAACGGAACCTGGTAAGGGAAAATAATCTACCTGTCAGGTGATTTGTTTTTTAATTCGTCATTATTTATTTGCTTTGTCGTTCCTCTTCTACCGTGAGGTGTAGAGATTTGCCAGAGAGAGCGTCATACTATCCTATCAAATTCTTCTTCCTGGTCTGGTTCCAGTCTAGTCCTTAGTCCTTAAGAGATTGTTTAATGTTGTTCTCCCAGCAAACTATGGGTCGCCTTGGAGGTCTGGATCCCTGGCTCTTGGTTTCCTGTATGTGTCGTGGTAGCCGATCTTCTCCCATTCAACATAGCCAAACCACTGTAATCAGGACTGTTCCACTCGGGTTTGCAGGGGCTAGGTTTTGATGCCATGATGTATCGTCTGGTTGCAGACCATGTTTCTTCTTGTTACTTCAACCACCTTCCTTAGATTCCTCATTTGTGAGGTTTGCAGCTGGTTTTTATGGGTTGTTGTCATTGCCCATGATTTGCATCCGTAAGCCAAGACTTGGACATAGATGCAGCAATCTACAGCCAACTTTGTCTTCTTGCCAATTTCTCTTTTGCTGAAGCATTCTCGATTTATGGCCTGAAAAAGTCTCCCAACTGCTGCTCGTCGAGTAGCCAACTCTTCTTTGATGCCTCTCTTCCATTCTGTTATTTAAAATGGTTGACCTGCTCCAGGGCCTGTTCTCCTAGCATAATCTGATGTCTTTTTTTATAGGTTTTTGTTTCGGAGCTGCTGGTGACCATCCCTCTCTTCTCCAGTTGTTCCTTCCAGACTTGCAGGTTGTCTTGAAGATGTGCCTCTGATTTAGCAATCAAGGCAACATCTTTGACACATGCTAGTTCTGAAATACAGACCTGTCTCATCTTCCAGTACCGCTCTGAATACTTTCGTGTCCTCTCCTAACATGCTTTAATGACATCATCCGTGAGGAGCTAATTCATCATTATTAGTGCTACAAATTATTAACAGTTGATTAAAAGAAAGTTATTATAGAATGTTACTGATTATTTTAGGATGAAACAATTTTTAAAGGCATTCTGATGTTACTGATGTGCCTCAGTCTTTGAATCTAATGACTTGTTTCAAAACAAAAAGTGAAAAATGTAGATACCTAAACGTTTGCTTTTTACATGTTTCTGTACACTTCTAAAATGGACACACAATGTCATCTTTTACCTTTATTGTAGTAAAAGTTTTAAAACTAATTACAACCAACGTTGTGTACCTGTAGGACGCCCTGTCTGCCAACAAGCTGAATGTCTTCCACTGGCATATAGTTGACAGTCAGTCTTTTCCTTACAGAAGTATCAAGTTTCCCCAGCTGGCACAGAAAGTAAGCATTTCATTTTTTTATTGCCGTATTAGCTAGAATGCATTTCTTATTTAATGTTTTGAAACTTCTACTTTCTTTCTTCATCATGATCATCTTTTTCTGCAGCTACTGCTGCTCATTCGTTAAATTCCTCTCTCTCTCTCTCTATAGAACATAGAGCCACCATTGCAGCTGGTCCACTTGCATAAAGCCTGAACCAAGCATACATGTGCTCCTCCTGTGGTGGTTTCTGTAGTGATGTGTTTTACATGATGAAGTTGCCATTTCAATGTACAGCACCATGTTAGTCGCCTTTCTCGCTATACATGAGGGAGCATCAGTCCTATTCTATCTTCATCATCAGACCCCTGGGGACAAGAGGGAGCAATGCTGCTGCTACTGCTACATTTATTCAACTGTTGCTGCATCTACTGCTAACATTCTTCTTCTTTGATCCTCAGCCATCTACTGTCAAAGCAGTCAATGGCCATCATGCCTGGTGGCATCTTGTAGGACAGCAACAAACTGCTTCCACTTTGTTTGGTCGGCGGCCATCCTTCATGCAGTGCCCCAGTTCCGGCTTGGCCTCCACAGTTCTCGGCCAAGTTATTTTTGGTCGGCCTCTCTTTCGCTTTCCTTCAGAGGTCCATAGCATAGCTGTTCTTGTGATGGCATTGGGGTCTCTTCTGAGGAGGGGTCAACCCCACTCCAGCGTTTGCCAGCTATGATGGTGTGCATGTCCTCTTGGTTGCTCAGAGTAAGTAGTTCTTGGTTGGTGATAGTATTTGACCAAAAGATTCAGAGAACTTTCCTTAGGCAGATTGTGTGGATAGAAGACCATTTTGACATTTCCTTCTCTGTTACTCTCCAGCATTCCACACCACAGAGAAGCACAGAAAGTACACAGCTCTCATATAATCATAATGTTGTGTTTGTGCTGTACTGAGAGAACTTCCAGATGTTGTTTAGACTAGCGTTGCTAGTTATGTACTGCTAACATAGCTACAACATTTTGTCCACTCCACCTACTACTGCTACTATTATTACTTTCTCTTCTTCTATTTCAGCTAAGTTAGTACTGTTACTACTGCTGATGCTTCTGCTTCTTCTTTTTTCTTCTTTTTCTTCTTCTTCTTTTGATCTTTGCTGTCAATTTCTTTTTATTTCTCTAAGCTCCTTTATGAACATCATTATATATCAATAAATTCTGTTCAAGTTGACAAGTTTTATGCTAGCCAGCCCATTTCACTCAAGATTTATCCTGCTTCTGTTTACTTTATCTTTCCACGTTTTTCTCTTAGGTTTCCTCTTTCATTTTTCACCCCCCTGTAAGATTCGGCTTATGGCCTACTTAAGTGTGTATGATTTCAACATTGAGGGTACCACACAGCCTTAATGCCTGCCATCTTGTCAGTGTAGAAGCAGTTCATGAATGTCCTCATTTATTCCTTTCCCTGTTCACTTCCTTGTGAGACATGAAGCCACAAATGCAGCTGATCCCTTTGCAAGAAGCCTGCTCCAAAGCATTCATATGCTGTTCGAGCAATGGTTTCTGTAGCTATTTGTTTTACATAATGAGGTAGCCAGTCACGTGCACAAACTCATATTAGTCACCTGAGGGAGCAATAGCCCTATTCTTGTTTCTCTCTCCTCAGAGACCCCTGGTAACTAATCGAAGCATCCGACCACATAAGGTAGTCTCATAGCAGATACTGACGTAAAGGTGTGAAGTGTTTGAGACTTAATTGTTAGAGACTTCACTATACTAGGTCTAGCATCGAGAGGTAGGGTGACCAGTTACCTTATTTGCTGCCTTTTCCATCCCTCACTCAAGAGAAAAGTCAGGTATCCGTTTACAGCTGGGTAGACTGGGGCGTAATGATACTGTGAATCAAACCCTGCACCTTAGCTGTGAGAGATCAGCGCTCTAACCTATAGTTCTTTCAATTTGGATTTTTTTTTTTAGGGAGCTTTCTCCTCTCGTCAAACATATACGCAGCAAGACATCAAGGAAGTTATTGAATATGCACGTGTGCGAGGTATAAGAGTAATACCTGAGTTTGACTCACCTGGTCACACTTATTCATGGGGAAAAGGCAACCCAGGTAAGCAGTCAAAAGTTACATATACACGCAGTTATACATATGTCATTCATTATAGTTTCCTTTCTGTTTCCAGAGGAACATAGGCCTTCAACTAATTAATGCTAAGCCTTTATGCCCTACGTCATCCGTTATGGTCTTTCTGTTTCATCGTTATCCTTTTCATATCTTGACTCCATTTCTCTTCTACATGTTTTTTTTTCAATCTCCCTCTTCCTCTGTCACTCTGGGTATTCCAGAACAAGAGCTGCATTTTAATGCTATTAACAAGTTTCTCAGTGTGTGTCCTATCCAGTGCCAGTTTCTTCTTCTCACTTCTTGTTCTGTTGGCACTTATCTGGTGCTGATTAATGCACACAGCTACAGTATATTGTGTCTACTCACTACCTAGCCTGAACAAAATTGTCAACTTCAAATTTTTCTTTCAACGTTGTCTTAATTTTTTTCAAACAATGTTAGTTTTTTTTTGTGTGCTTTTTTCCTCCTTGCTATCTTTCTTCCTTCGTTACTCTTCTTTTTTTTCCTCTCTGATTTTCATTCTTTTATTTCCCTCAGCTGTTTTTTACTTTTACCCCGAGTGGCAGAATTGTTAGAGCGTTACCTTCTCGAATCAAAGGGACCTGGTTCGAAACCAGGTTGCATCACTCTCCAGTCTACCCAGCTGTAAAAATGGGTACCCGACTCTACTTCGAGTTATGGAAGGCAAAAGCAGCAAGGAAGGGAAAGTGTCAGCTCATTTCATAAAGCTGAAACCGGGAAAAAAAATAAAGTAACCCCCTTTTCCCACTTCTGTTCCTTTTATTGTAATGTCTACTATGGGACTACCGTTATCTTTTATTTTCTTAACATGCATTTAAAAATGAGATATTCGATGACAAGGACAAAATGTGATCAACTAAATTCTTACAAACGAGTTAGTCACCTGCCAAAATGTGGCAGGAAATTATTATGTTGTGATTTTTCTGCAGTGACAGCACTAATTCTCCTGTGGTAATTTATCTAGATGCATTGATTATGAAGGAGAAGAGGGAAGATGGCAACTTTTGCCGTGGGAGGCAAGCGCTAGACACCCCACTCATAACTACAAAGGCATCACCTGACAAATGAGATTATTTTCGGTCCTGCTTTACTTAATACAACAAACTTACGCCAACCCTAAGGCCTCTGTTTTTCAGAATTGTCTCTTCCCTTTCCACACTGATTACCTCTGCTGTGGGGTTCCGCTTTCTTGTGTTTGCTCTCTTCTGCTAACTGTTCTTTTGGGCTCATTTTGGCTGTCCTCTTCCGCTCATATCTACTCTTCAGCTCACTTCTGCTGTTCTGTTGTGCTTACATCTACTGTCCTGTTTTATTCACTTCTGCTTTCCTGTTCGCTCACTTCTGCCGTCCTCTTCCTCTCTCTCACATGCACCTGTGCTTACACAGAAGCAAATACTTTACTCTCTTGGTAGTTACTTCTGTTTAGTATACCATCTGCACTTTACTGATTCATTGCTTTCCACATATTATACTCAGACAATTACTCTACATTACCTGAAAGTAAATTTATCTAACATCAGAACTCCTGACACCATGCTGGTATGAAGGCGAGCCCTACCAAGCAGTGCACAGAGTTCAGGCTGACAAGGAAAACATGGATCCATCAAAGAATTATACTTTTGAATTTCTGGCTGAATTCTTCGAAGAAATCAGAGACTTATTTGTTGATAACTACCTGCATCTGGGGATGGACGAAGCTGTATATACGTGCTGGTAGGATTATTTGTGCTCATTTATTATTTTTAGTCATAACCAGTTTTCTTTCTCTCTATTTACTTCATTTAAATATTGCGTTCTAAAGCAGTCTGTTTTCTTATAAATACCCTAAGGACAGTACTCTACAAACCAAGTCAGTAGCTTTATTACTTCCTCTCTCTCTCTCTTTCCCTGTCTGTATGTCTGTCTGTCTGCCTGCCTATCTATCTATCGGTCTGTCTGTCTGTCTTTATATTTTTGTTATGTTTTTTTTTAAACATACTTAAATTTAATTATGATTGGATATTGCAAATGCATGCTGTTATATTACATTTATAATGAGACGTGCCTAAATAATGCTTAAAGTAAATTTAAGGATGAAAGGATATAGTATGCATGATGAGAAAGGGAGTGGAAGGGCAAAATGCACAATTTTTAACCCTTTGAAAATAAAGTTTGTTGGTTTGTTCAATCTCTATCCCTCTCTGTGTGCATGAATGACTGTGAGTAAATGTACTTGTGTGTGCTCAGTTACTGAATGTGATGGTGATATTGATTAATTGTGATTGAAGTTATTAATATTTTAATTTTAATTTGTAAAAACATTGAGAATTGTATTGCAGGGCAGAAATGTAAAAAGGCAATTATGCCTATTTCTTTACTCTGATGAAATAAAGATTTCATTCTGACATTCGTTCGTACAGAGATTCATAAGAGCTGTGACACAGTGGATCTCATTTCATTGCAACATCACTGGCAATAAAGAAGGCTGACAGATTTACAAAGGAAGGTGGAAAGCTACTTAAACCTGACATAAGGATACCTTATGAAGAGGCCAAGAGTATTATCAAGAGCAGATTAAGGAACAAATGGGAAACAGAACTTACAGTCCATCAGAAAAATGATGTATATTTCCAGCTCAGCCCAAGTGAAAAAGTGGTAATCTTCAGACTGACATGTAATCTATTGGACAAGCTAAAGATAGGAACTACTGATGAGTGTAACTATGGTACTGATAAAATGACAGCTGAACATCAACTGCAAAATGACCCAGCATATGAGGAACAGTGAAAGCTCATATGGCTGCCACCAGTATCACTCCTGGACAAACTCTGTGGAGGTACCAACAACTTCAGGCTGACTACTGCTTTCTTTACACATATTCAAGTTGACATCTGAAAGTGCACGCAGAAGAAAATATAAAATACTTCTGTCCTTTCTGCTTCTTGCTTTACAAAGAGACAAGTATCCTCTGTTACGTACAGATGTATATTGATTATGTTGCTTCATCAACCTCCCGGGTGACGTGTGGGTCTTTTTTTTTATATACAAGTAAATTTGACTAGATCTTACACTTTTAAGTTTCAAATCTTCTAGAAGTGCGAACATGATGTCAGCTAACAGATTTAGTACATGTATTACAAACAAAGCTCACTGCAAGAACATTGTTTCGCTTCTCCAGGGAGTCGAACCCTGACATTGCTGCTTTCATGAACAGCCTTGGCCTTGCTGCTGGTGATTACTCTGGTTTGGAGCAGTACTATGATGAAAGACTACTCAAAATTGTCTACGGCTTGAACAAAAAGGCAGTTATTTGGGAAGATCCCATAAACAATGGAGCCAATGTATGTTGTTTTTTTTTTTGTCTTTCATTTTTTTTTAAAAGACACATGCATGGTTATGTTTTGTCCTGTGTAATTCCAGGCAGTCTCGGAAGCAACAAAGAAAGGCTAAGACAACTGATGCCTTAGACAGATCATAAGAGGCGACTAATATGAGGTTGTGTATGAGGCTGGCAACCTCATTATGTTAAACAAATTGCTACAGATGGCACGTAACAGGAAGACTCGGCAAGTGCTTGTTGAAGGCCCTTGCTCATTTGGGAGTAAAGGGTATTGACTGATTTATGTGCTTCGTATAAATCTAGTGAATAACATGAATGAATTAAAACAATTAATTTCTGCAATATTCTCTTCAGATTTCCAAAGAAACTTTAATCCAGCTATGGAAAGACTACAACCTGGGGCCCACACAGTTTGAACCTTGGACAACCTACATGAAGGCAGTTCTTACTGCTGGGTATAGTGTGATCTTCTCTTCTTGTTGGTACCTCAATTATATCCATTATGGACAGGACTGGAAAGATCTCTACACTTGCGATCCGACTACCGTTAATGGTAATTACCTTTTTTCTCTTCTTTTAAGCAAAAATTTCATTCATAGTTTACTTGAACTGCAGCTTCATAATTTTTTTTTTGCTACACCAGCTAGTGTAGCACATAGTGCACTGGCTTCTGAGCCCGGTGGTCCATAGTTCGATCCCTAGATGAGGTGGGATTTTTTTAGGCCGCAAATGGCTCCGGGGTCGACCCAGCCTCATGAATTGAGTACTAGAGTAACTCTGGGAAGGTTAACGCATCTGGCCTGATGCTGACCACATCACCCCTAGTGTGTCGATGGTCGAGAAAATATGGGCTTAACACCATATTCCCAATATACCACAATGGGCGTGTAACAGTATCCTTTTTTTTAACCCTTTTACACCAGCTAGTTTGAATGTCAAGGTTCACAGGAGGCTTGAAATGAATGATGATGATTGTCAGACAACTTCTTATACTATGGATTTCAATATCACGATGAAGCCCCACACGGCTCATTCTTCTTCTTCTTCCGTCCTTAGCCACCGACCGTCAAAGCAGTCAGTGGCCATTACGCCTAGTGGCGTCTTAGGGCAACAGCAGATAGGTTTTCTTTGCCATTGTTTCCCATCACGCCTATTGGCGTCTTTAGGGCAACGGCAAATCAATCCATCTGCTGTCGTTTCCGTAATAGAAGTGACTGGCAAACGGGTGATCAGCCCGTTGGTACACGGCTCATAATACATATGAAATACACTGGCCACAAATGCCAATACAGCTTGCATTATTAACAATTTAATATATATGTATCATACCCACTGGTATGGCCATCCTGAACGGACATCACAATGACTTACGCTCACCGGCGAACTTATGTACTAAGATTAGGCAAAACTAAATCATAAATGACTCAGCATCACCGGTCTAGAAAATTTCCACAAGAAAAATACATTAACACTCTAGCATAATGCACTACATCCAAAGATCACATGAAGAAAAGGCAAGCACCAAATCATAACGACGACGGCAAACTCACTCCAGCAAAACGCTGACAGGGAACAAAGAACGACCTATCCCGGTCGATAGCCAGAAAGTCAACTAACTTTTTTCGCCAGAATTTGTGTTCACTTCCCTTCCAGTCACCTGACCAAACGGGTTTTTTATTCTATCAGTGTTGCCACTCACAGTGTGACCAGCCTAATATTTTGTCGAACATATATACTGTGACAATGATAGTAACAGAGAATGACAAATGTGAGACACAAATCACGAAGAGGACTGCCAAAAACTACACTCAACAGCATGAGAGATATATTAAACATGAAAATCATCTAACAGAGAATGACAAAATGTGAGACAGAAATCACGAAGAGAAGAGGAGTGGCCAAAAACTGCATTCAACATGAGAGATATATTAAATATGAAAGTCATCTAAAAGAGAATTACAAATGTGAGACAGAAATCAAGAAGAGAATAGGATAAGCCAAAAACTACATTCAACAACAAGAGACAGATATTAAAATAAAAACACAAAAGTAACAGATGACATGTGAAAATAATCTAAAAAGAAATGACAAATGTGAGACAGAAATCAAGAAGAGGATTAGCCAAAAACTCCGTTCAACAACATGAGACAGATATTAATATCCAAACAAATAACTAACAGATTAAACATGAAAGTCATCAAGTTACACTCTTCACCACACTGTGCCATAGAAACATGGACAATAAACAAGCAAGATTTTTTAACCTTTTTTTGTCCCATGGACCCCTTTGATTGTCCGATGAAGGCTATGGACCCTTTTGATTGCGCAATGAAAATTACAAACCCCTTCTTTGAAAAAAAATGTATGTAACAACGTAATAAAAACGTTACATTTTAAATTTTTGGTTATGTACATTAACTCCCTATAAGGGGTTCATGGACCACAGGTTAAGAAATCCTGAGTTAAAGAAAAGGATTTGGGACAAATAAAGAAATCCTACAAAAGCTCAAAATGAAAAGAAAACTAATGATTCATCATCATCATGTATGATGCCTGGGGGCATAGGTGATCATGTCTCTCCACAACTTCCTGTCTTAAGTACTATTGGTCAATTTCATTGTTGACTTCTTTCCGTGGCATTATGTTAAACTGTCCAGAATCATCACTGTGTTGTCCTCTGTCTCTTTTTCCTTCTATCTTCCCTGTTGTCATGATGTACTCTAGCGTCCTTCTTCTCATAGCATGCCCAAAGAAAGTGGGTTTCTTCCTTCTAACATGAGGAATAAGCTTTTTTACACATTGGCCTTTTTCAGAACAACCTCATTACTCATTTTAGCTGCCCATGGTATTTTTAACATTCTTCTGTAAAACCACATCTCTGTCGCCTCTTGTACTTTTCCTGTTTGCATACATGCCACATGCTATGGTTTACCCATAATCTGTACAAGGTGTTTGCATTTTCAGAGGTGTACACCCTGTATATAATTTCTGTACAGGTTTTCTAAGCCATTCCCCTTATGACTGTGTCTCAGAGTTCTTTTATTAGGTCACAGTATTTCCCAGTCTGTTAGTGGTAATTAAGCACAGAAATAGACTAAATGATGACACCATCACATTATTTTTACAGTGTAAAATAAACTCAGACATTTATTGTTTGGGTTTTAAAATAAGTGAAGACCTGCTTTTAAAGGCAAAGTCCCCGTGCCTCATTTATAATGCAGCCCACTGTAATTGAAAATATTTTTACACGAATTAACTCTTTTGGTATGTTTTTTTCAGTCTTTGTACAGGTTTTGCGGGTCTTTGTACAGGGTTTTGGATTTTTTGTACAGGTTTTTCATCTCTGAGGTGTGGCATGTATGTGTTTGTTTACTAATTGTCCATGACTCATTTCCGTATGTCAGAATTGGTTCTATATAACTCTCTTTCTTACCTCTATTGACAAAGAGTTGTTGCACAAAATACTTTTCATCTTTTAGAATGCTTTTGCCTGGGCTATTCTACTTTTCCCTTCTGAAATGCATCTTCACTTCTGTGATGCATATTAAGATCTAATATTAAACAGATGAAATATTTTGGACACACAAAGAGATATACCTTGTTGAAAACCATAATAGAAAATAAAAGTTGATAGCAAATGAGCAAAAGGAACATAACATTACAAGTGGGAAGATAACATCATGAGATGTACAGAAAAGAGCTTATCAGAGTATGCCACCAAGCCAAGAAACAAGACATTGGAAATCCATTGCAGGTGACCTTCGATGTAAAGATAGTGGCTGATCTTATTTCAACAAAAATGTATTTATGTAGTGACAAAGAGAGAAAATTGCCATGGTTTTGCCACAGTTGTCACTTTTATTCTGTCTTTTGTAATTTGCCACTACATAAAATTGATTTTTACTTTCATTTTCCATGACTGTAATAATAACTACATTTAAGATGTCTGCAATTAAGAATTTTGCCCTGTGTTATTCCTGAGAATTTTATAAATGGGTCTTTGCATAGAATACAAAGACTGTAATGGTATGAGAAGATCACTAATTTAGAACTGATGATAAGAATCCTACAAGTGCCATTTGAGAAAAGAGATGAAAAGAAGACTCTGGCATTGGATGGGACATGCGTTAAGGAAACCTGTTAATAGCATTACAGTGCAGTCCTTGTTCTGGAACCCCAAGGGTAAGAGAGGTAGAAGGGAGACTGAAAAAACATGGACAGGAAGATGTGACATACATTTGTTGAAGGTTGGACAGGAAGATGTGACATTTGTTGAAGGTTGGACAGGAAGATGTGACATACATTTGTTGAAGGTTGGACAGGAAGATGTGACATACATTTGTTGAAGGTTGGACAGGAAGGTAGACATTCCACGAAAAGAAGAAATCATCACAGCCATCAAAGGGCTAAAAAATGGAAAAGCGCCTGGTCAAGACAATCTAAATGCTGAGCTATTCAAGACAGACCCTGAACTAGCAGCAGAACTATTAGAACCACTGTTTGCACAAATCTGGGAAACTGAGACAACACCAACAGAGTGGAGTAAAGGAATAATTGTCAAATTGCCCAAGAAGGGCGACCTTGCAGACTGCAACAACTGGAGAGGAATTACCCTCCTATCAGTTCCCAGCAAAATACTAGGCAGGATAATCATCCAGAGAATTTCAAAAGCAGTTGACCATAAACTGAGGAAAGAGCAAGCGGGCTTCAGAAAGAACAGAAGATGTGCAGATAATATATTTACCCTTAGGAACATTATAGAGCAGTGCTCAGAATGGCAGAGACAGCTGTACATTAACTTCGTTGATTTTGAAAAGGCTTTCGACAGCATACACAGGGACAGCCTATGGAAAATTCTGAGGGCTTATGGAATTCCCAGCCGCATTGTTTCCATCATAAAAAGCCTCTATTCAAATTTCACGTGCAGTGTTGGATCGAGTAATGTAACTTTCGAAGTGAAAACAGGAGTACGACAGGGATGCCCCTTATCAACAACATTATTTTTGACAGTAATAGATTGGGTGATGTGCCAGACAACAGAGGGCAGTCCAAGAGGAATTAGATGGACAACGTTTTCTACACTGGAAGACCCGGAATATGCAGATGACATTGCACTACTCGCGCATTCACATCAACACATTCAAGACAAAACCGATATACTGAATAAGTATGGCCAGCAGGTTGGCCTGAACATCAATTTGAAGAAGACAGAGGTCATGACACTAAATGTGGGCAATCCTGAGCCAATAACAGTAAGGAACCAGAAGTTAGAACAGACAGACACATTTACTTACTTAGGATGCGTAGTAACACCTGACGGCGGAACAAGCAAGGACATTAACAACAGAATGAATAAAGCGAGAACAGCCTTTGCTGTTCTCAACAACATTTGGAAGTCTTCCCAGTACAGCACAAACACCAAATTAAGACTGTATGAGAGCTGTGTACTTTCTGTGCTTCTCTATGGTGCGGAATGTTGGAGAGTAACAGAGAAGGAAATGTCGAAACTGTCCTCCTTCCACACAATCTGCCTAAGGAAAATTCTCCGAATCTTTTGGCCAAACACCATCAGCAACCAAGAACTACTTATTCGGAGTAACCAGGAGGACATGCACACCATCATAGCTGGCAGACGCTGGAGTTGGGTTGGTCACGTCCTCAGAAGGGACCCTGATACCATCACAAGAACATCTATGCTATGGACGCCCGAGGGAAAGCGAAAGAGAGGTCGACCAAAAACAACTTGGCGGATAACTGTGGAAGCTGAGATGCAAAGAATGAACCACAGTTGGGGCACTGTACGAAGGATGGCCACCGACCGAGCAAAGTGGAATCAATTTGTTGCTGCCCTACAAGACGCCACCAGGCGTGATGGCCGCTAACTGCTTTGACGGTTGGCGGCTATGGATCAAAGAAGAAGAAGGACAGGAAGGTGTGACATACATTTGTTGAAGGTTTGACAGGAAGGTGTGACATACATTTGTTAAAGGTTGGACTGGAAGTTGTGACATACATTTGTTAAAGATTGGACAGGAAGGTGTGACATACATTTGTTAAAGGTTGGACAGGAAGGTGTGACATACATTTGTTAAAGGTTGGACAGGAAGGTTGTGACATACATTTGTTAAAGGTTGGACAGGAAGGTGTGACATACATTTGTTGAAGGTATAAGCTCCTGTGGGAGCTAAAAGATAATGACAGTGATGAATTACTGGGGGTCCCTGAAATGACGAAGAAAGAATAGAGGTACTGCATCCTCAGTAAAGTTGTAATGGTTGACTAATAAGAGGTTGTTTATGAGGCTGGCAACCTGATCATGTTAAACATTGCTACAGAAACCACAGCTGAGAGAGTACATGCAAGGAGACCAGCTACAATTGTGAGTACATGCTTCACAGTGAGTGAAAAGGAACATAAAATTATATAAGATTTTTTTATGTATTCCTGTCAGTTTGTTAACTGTTTTTTTTTAAACTTTGTAGCAACTGAAGAAGAGCTCTCACGGATTCTTGGAGGCGAGGCTTGCACTTGGAGTGAATATATAGATGAAACCAATGTGCTGCAGGTTGTATGGTAGGTTTCTGTTAACTTTTGAACATGTAAATGGGTAAGAGTTCCGATGTTGTGTTTCCAACTCATGTTTCTGAACTGATGTTTTGTACTCTTGTGTCATCTTAATTAAAGACAACCAAAAAGTCAGACTTTCATAAATAGGTACAGAATGAACTGATTGACATGGTATGACAAAATTAGCAATGTAGAAACTGATGAAAAGAACCAAACGAATGGCAGTTGAACAAGAAATTAGGAAAGGTGTTTTGTTCTCCTGTTTAATGTGTCCGGAATTCAAGTAAACAGCTCCCATGTAGTCCTGTCTAACATGTCCCAAGCTTATATGTATAGCTTTCATCTATTCATGTCTAATAAGTCTAGATCTCGTGTAAATGCTTTCATTTGTTCTGTCAAATAAGTCTAGATCTCATGTAAATAGCTCTGATTTGTTCTGTCGAATAAGCCTAGATCTCATGTAAATAGCTCTCATTTGTTCTATCAAATAAGTCTAGATCTCATGTAAATAGCTCTGATTTGTTCTGTCAAATAAGTCTAGATCTCATGTAAATAGCTCTCATTTGTTCTGTCAAATAAGTCTAGATCGCATGTAAATAGCTCTCATTTGTTCTGTCGAATAAGCCTAGATCTCATGTAAATAGCTCTCATTTGTTCTGTCAAATAAGTCTAGATCTCATGTAAATAGCTCCCACTTGTTCTGTCAAATAAGCCTAGATCTCATGTAAATAGCTCTGATTTGTTCTGTCAAATAAGTCTAGATCTCATGTAAATAGCTCTCATTTGTTCTGTCAAATAAGTCTAGATCTCATGTAAATAGCTCTCATTTGTTCAGTCAAATAAGTCTAGATCTCATGTAAATAGCTCCCACGTGTTCTGTCAAATAAGTCTAGATCTCATGTAAATAGCTCTCATTTGTTCAGTCAAATAAGTCTAGATCTCATGTAAGTTTATAAACTAATAAAACGGTATTGAATCAGTTTTACAAATGACAGTTCACATGAGACAAGGGACGTTTTGGGTTTTACCCTTCGTCAGCCACAAACAGGTGACAAAGACAAAAATTACATATAGGTACTACAAAACTATACGATGATGAGAAATATACAACAAATGAGCGATACAAGCAGATGGAAAAAGTAAACAACAACAGTGATGAGAGAAAAAAGAACAATAATAATACAAGAAAACCGTAAAATCTAAAAGAAATACTGAAACAAGAAAGTAAATAATCAACAAAACGAAAAAAAGAAGAATAAACAAAACTGTGGAACTAGTAAAAGTTAGCTTAGCTCTATCCACTTCCTTGTGATTTCGGTGACAAGAGACTACCGCTTTCTTCCACAGGATTCTTTGGATAGAGCTAAGCTAACTTTTACTAGTTCCACAGTTTTGTTTATTCTTCTTTTTTTCGTTTCGTTGATTATTTACTTTCTTGTTTCAGTATTTCTTTTAGATTTTACGGTTTTCTTGTATTATTATTGTTCTTTTTTCTCTCATCACTGTTGTTGTTTACTTTTTCCATCTGCTTGTATCGCTCATTTGTTGTATATTTCTCATCATCGTATAGTTTTGTAGTACCTATATGTAATTTTTGTCTTTGTCACCTGTTTGTGGCTGACGAAGGGTAAAACCCGAAACGTCCCTTGTCTCATGTGAACTGTCATTTGTAAAACTGATTCAATACCGTTTTATTAGTTTATAAACTTATATTCCTTACCAGTTTTACAGCAGCCCTTAATTTATTTACTTATACCGTACTATAGATCTCATGTAAATAGCTCCCACTTGTTCTGTCAAATAAGTCTAGATTTCATGTAAAAATCTCTGATTTGTTCTGTAATAATTCTAGAAGTCACCAAATGGACAGGTCTGTTTTGTATGTTGTTTATGCAGGCCAAGAGCAGCAGCTGTAGCTGAGCGCCTATGGAGTCCATCTAATATAACAAACACGGACGATGCTGCACTCCGACTGGATCAGCACAGGTGTAGACTTATCAGGTAAATTCCATGTGTCTCATGGACACAATAGTAGAATTATTTCAGGCCTAACCACTTGCTAGTTTTATCTGTAGTTTGTGAAAAGCTGAGCATTCGAATAGAGGATGAAGGATATATAAAGATGAGATAAAGGAAGGTACACAGATAAGAGATCAGGAATGTCAACAACTCAGTTACTGCTTATAAGCATCTCGCTTTGTGGAAGGACAAAGTGACAAATGTTGAGGTGCTGTCACGTTCTGGTCTTCAGAGCATGTATACACTGCTTAGACAGCACAGACTATGCTGGTATGACCAAATCCGCTGCATAGAAGATGGTCGTATCTCCAAAGACATTTTCTACGAACAACTCACAAATGGCTTAAGAACAGTCGGGCGACCATAGCTGAGGTTTAGAGAGATATGTGCAAGAGAGACATGAAGTGACTGGACATAAATCAAGTAACCTGGGAGCAATGCTCCCTATGGTGCCACCTCAGATTGAGCAAAAAGACACTTTTACAAGCACAAGGGAAAAGAACTTGCCAAAAAGTACACCAGGAAAAAAAGCAGCTGAGGGCTATCACTTCTAAGGCGCATCTGTCTCATATTCCCATAGTCAGTTATAACTGAAGGAAGCCACTTTTGACTTTTTTAGTTCAGTTTTTCTTTTCGCCCAACACTGTCGAAAGGTCATGGACATCAATTTGATCTATTTATATTTAGCAGTAAGGATAGGACCAGGAGGAAAAGGGGAGTATGATACACCAGTGTTGCTGTTTAATCATATGTTCCTCTAACATGATTGACAATCATCTGTACTTATTCCATGATAAACAGTTTTTGTCATAATGATAAACAAGGACTAAACTGTCTAGATATATTTCATGTTCGTGTGATTAAGGAACATATGGGTCATGAAGGACATTGTTTAAACACAACCATTAGGCAGTGTAACAATCTTGTCTGCACAGGATATGTTTTCTCGAATGCCTTAATACATATATGGTTGTGTTTAAATAATGTTCTTCATGAGCCATAAGTTACACTGATAGTTAACCAGAAATCGGCATTGAACACACCACTTTATATTTATATTGAATTTATAGTCTTGTTACAAAGCTTTAATTAAAAGGCAGTCTTTGTTCTGAAATCCCCAGCACAAGGGAGGTAAAGGGAGACAGACATGCAAGGGGTTGGGAAGATCTTGAGTGAATGGCATACATTTGTTGAAGACCTATGCTCCTAAGGTAGCTGAAGGGTAATGATAATGATAAGGCATTCCGTTGTTTAAACAGAAAATCTCTTTGGAAACTGATAATGCATTAATGATAGACCCTTAAGTTGCATAATTCTTGGAAAAGTGCAGAGAATTTTCCTGGAAATTTGCAATGTGCACGAAATTTTTTAAAAACCCCATAATTGCTTACTAACATTTTAGAAGCATTAAATTACGTGCCGTAGGATAATAAGGTATACCATATAACATCAATGCATGGCGACATGTCTGGAGTCATCCTTGTACGACCACCAGTTAAGCACAATGCGACATTATACACATGTGGAAGTGAACCTCAGTCTGTGAGGCTAATTACAACCTCATTGACTCTTGAAATCATCCACACACTTCCAGAGATTCCCCCTGTGGCAAAACATGTTGAGAACCCAGCATTGCACCCTAAGCTTGGAGGAATCACTCGAGCCCCAAATGTAACTCTGGCTTTTACCTGGTTGGCTGTATGCAGGAGGATTTTACTGTGGACCCATGATAGGCAGGGGGAGCTGAGAAGTTGCTCTGTGTAGGACATACAATTCCTTGGGAGAGCCCAAAACCAGAGCACAGTACTTAAGCTCTGCATATTTGAAGAGCCCTCTTGGATGGCAGGGAATGCACAGTATGCCATGCGCCTCTTCAACCTAACTTGGGACCAGATGTGATGATCCTTTAAATGCCAGCCAGGCTGGAAAAACTGGAGCTCATGACTTTGCTCAATATGTTTTGGAATGGCAGAAAAGCCTAGATCTACAGTGTAGATAATACAAAAGAGTCTTCAATGTGGTATTGGCTGCAAAAGAGCAAGAAGGTCAGAGGTCCTACTTAAACAACAACAACAAATGTGTCATTACCATCGTGATGATGGTAATGACACATTTGTTGTTGTTTAAGTAGGACCTTGTTTAAGTAGGACCTTCAGGTCCCCAAAGAGCATAGGACTTCAACAACTTATGCCAAGTCTGTATGTCATTCTGTTAATATTTATTATTCTTTGTCAGCATACTAAATAACTCAACAAACATCTTTTACTGATACTTAGTTTCTAATTACTAACAAGTTTTTTATTGTTTTTAAAAAAAAACTGATGTCAGACGAGGCATACCTGCTGCTCCTATCTCCCCTGGTTACTGTCATGATGACTATAATACTGATAATTCTGGAGTTCACCATCTACAACATGTGCAGAATCAACAAGACATGACATCTGTACCCACTACAGAACAAGAGCTGGATAAGCTGTCATCAACAGTATCATCATCTGCGAAAAATGACCAGAATCCTATAGTCGGATAATGGTGTCAGCATCTTTTACTAGTCACTAAGATGATCAACATTGACTACACCTTAATGTAGATGTTTTCTATAATTATTTCCTATGGCATTTTCATTATCAGTTATTCAGTGTTTTTGCTTCCCATCCGTCTTGTCTTTGTGACACTTATAAGCACAACATTGACCACTGTCATCAGAAAATTGTCTAAAAATAGACACACATTCAGCAGTTTTCATAAAGAAATGCAGTAAAGAATCTGAGTTTCTTTTGTGTTTCATATTATTCATGCACAAATAACATTGGTCGCTATATAAAATCTTTCTAGGACAGAATGCAAAGACAATTATCTATGTTACAACCACAAGGCCATCATTAGGGACAAACAAACGAAAAAAGATGAAAAAAATAGTGAGAATTAAGTTAAATACAGGGGAACCAAGTTACGACCCAAAAACTGAGATAGCTGATGTCCCTATCATGAATTCCAACATGAACACAAAGGCCATTCGAATAAATCTTGGTAAGAAATGAAGAAAAGACAAATAAAGTATTTAAAAATAAACACAGTGCTGATTCTTCTTATGCTCATGTACAGCTGAAGTTCTGCAATCCTTAACCTCTGACTGTCAAAGCAGTCAGTGGTCGTCATATTTGGTGGCATCTTGTAGGGCAGTAACAAACTGCTTCTACCTTGCTCGGTCTGCAGCCATCCTTTGTGCAGTGCCCCAACTCTGGTTTATGCTTTGTGTCAGCCTCCACAGTTCTCCGCCAACTTGTTTTTAGTCGGCCTCTCTTTTGACTTCCATCTGGGGTCCATAGCATAGTCGTTCTTATGATGGCATCAGCGTCTCTTCTGAGGACGTGGCCAGCCCAACTCTAGCATCTGCCAGCTATGATGGTATATGTGTGTCTTCTTGGTTGATCCGAGTAAGCAGTTCTTGGTTGGTGATGGTATTCTGCAAAAAAATGTGGAGAATTTTCCTTAGGCAGGTTGTGTGGAAAGAGGACAATTTCAACAAATCCATTTCTGTTACTCTCCAGCATTAAGCACCGTACAGAAGGTCAGAAAGTTCACAACGTAGCAGAAGTTAGAGGCTGACAAAAATGTAAGCATTCAGTAGGGCTGACTGTTGCGGGTCTTTTTATTATGATAATTGTAGTTGGAGTACACGACGTGGTACTCTGGCCAAGAACACCTAGGGTATGTCTAGCAGACCCCGCACACAGTGAAACAACTCCAAATCTTCATATTAGTACCAAGGCAGCGTGGACAATCTTCAACAATATTTACTTGACGAGACGTAGCTCCACAGATATATTCTTGAAATGCATATAAATAGATGATGGCGTCAACTATACAGTCTTTAGTATCGATCTGTACTGTCTGCAACTAGAACAATGTCCTCGACATTTTCATTCATTTTAATATAGTTCAAACACTCATGTTCGTCATGAAAAGCATAATTCCTCTTACAAATATACTGGCATCATCACACGGAGGTGTATGGATGATCCAGTGATGGAATACATAGGAATATGACCATGAAATACTATACTACTCAGGAGCTCGTAAAACACACGTCCATCTGCCACAATGAAACACATAGAATCCCCTTAGACAGATCGTTTACATTCGCAGACGGCGACTCTAGGCTTCTGCTACTCGACCCAAAAGCAATGACGTAACTTCCGGTAACGTGGGGTCACCGATCATCAACAAATATGACTACATGTCAAACCGTTCTGATATCGACAGACATGTTATGAATCTACTCATAACACTGACAAAAAAACAAAACACACAGACAAAGAAACAAAGTGTCCTGCTTTCTGCATAAGGGATATTGAAAGAATAGTTTTGCACTTACCGAGAGATCTAGACAGGAGAGCCTGTGCACCAAAGGGAGCAGACAAAAGTATTGATTGAATGTGCCTGCCCAGCAGGGAGCCTGAAAGTTTGTTATGTGTTCCTCAGTCAGACTGAAAGTCTCAAATGTTTCTATTTTCTCTTTTTTTTTTACAGCAGAGGTCATTATCTTAGGTTAGTTACTATGTCTGATTAAATCTTTCTGTGACATTCCTTTTTTAGATCATTCAAATACTTCAGAGGACTTGTGTGTACACAGGTTTTTTATTGTTTTTTTTTAAAGCATAAAGAAACTGAATGCAAATAAAGAAATAATATATAGTTTATTTTCTGTACATTAAATATAAATCTATATATAAATAAGCAAATAAATTATAGCTTATTGTCTACAAGATGTACATATAACAGCCCTTAACAATGAAACTGTTGTAAGTCAATCCCAACAAGGCCTGTGTGATGTAGTGCTCTTTGAACAACAACATAGTGAAAGCAGACCTTCCAGATATCACTTTCAATGGGCAGAACATTGAAAGACAAGACAGTCTGAAGTATCTGGAAGTAACGTTTGATCGTGGGCTATCATTCAAGTATCATGTCGAACTGATCATACAGAAGTGCAAGTGAGGACTGGCAGCCTTAAAAACAATGGCTTGCGTGCTTGGAACAGAGACTATTGTTTCTCCTGTATCATCAGCTCGTGATTTCAGTAATTGAGTACGGGCTAGGAATACTCATGCTGTCAGTGTCACAATGTGAATGGCTGGAACACATTCAGAATGAAGGAATGCGACTAGTCTTTGGCTGAGTGGAGTAATTCAGGGTAGAACTGGATAAACTACCAGCAGGTCATCATTAGCCATGGCAGAGAGTGCAGATCTTGGGGGCAATGGAAAAGCATAGCTGGAGATTAATCAGCTGATAAGTGATCATGCTGGGATGATGATGCCATTGTGTACACTGATGGGTATGTAGTGCGTGGTGAGAAATCAGGATGGGGCTTCTCTGCGAGAATAAAGGGCAGGGTCATCACTGAACAGAGTGGAGCCTACATGACAACAACCTCCAGCATGAGAATGGAGGTAAGGCAGTTACTGCAGCACTGAGGTGGCTGTCTGAAACTCCATCAACCAGGGCAGTTATATTGTCAGACTCTCAAGCCATGCTTTGGAAACTTAGAACAGATGGCTGCAGCAGGAATGGAAAACATCAATAGAATCCTCAAATCTTGAAGAACTGGTGTGGATCTACTGTCCTGGTCATGCAGGGGTACGTGGCAATGAGAGAGCTACAGACTGGCCTCGAGAGCACCCATAGTGGGGACATGGATAAGGAAGAGATACTAAGGGCAATTAATGATCGCCTGCTGGATAATGACACTCCAATGGATGAATCAACAAGGCTGAGACTGTTGGAGTTTGGCATCAAACGTGGGACTAGCAGAGATTACGTGAGAGGGGATGTATCCATCGTATGTACAACCAGCATTCATACTCTTCGACATTTGCTGAGGGAGACTGAGCACCCATGGGTTTGCCCAGAGTGCAGTGAGGTCGATTCTGATTAACAATAACAATGAAACTACAAGGATCTGACATAATTCTCTAAAAACAGCTACAGCAGTGCAAAACAATGGAATGACAGTAATCTGGTAGAAGTAATCATGTCTCTCCATTTTCCTGTCGCTGTGGACATTTGATTAGATCTGTCAGATTTTCACTCTGTATTAACTCTTTCAACAGCCCCAATATCTTTTCCCTGCATCTTTTATTACATCCTGTAATAATTTGTTTTGTTATGACAGAGTCTTCCTGTACTTTTATCAAAATTTGCTAGGTGAATATAGAATTGATCTTCCTCATTTTACTCTTAATTTGTGTGCTGAATAAATTTGTTCATTGGCCTTTTTTTAGTTGTTTCACATATTTTCCTTGGGAGAGGAGTCTATCCTTCAACCAGGCACATCAGCTGGATGGTTGAACGGCCTCTAGATATAAGTTGCTGTAAATACTGAATAAAGCAGCCGTAGACCAAACCAAACGGTTTTCACTGAAGGAGATGTGGGATGGTTGTTGGGGATAGCTGTCTGCATTAAAAACCTCTAAAGCTTTATGGTGTGACAGCAGGCAAGATGAAGGTGGCTTAACCTCTTCCTTCCCAACTTTGGTTAGACTTTTCAGTCACAAAGTGACAGAAGGTAAGAGGAAACCACTGTTGCATTGTCATGAATTGAAGCAACTTTTATGGAAAAACAGGAAGTTCTGGAGAGACATGAATGATCTGTGCCAGCTAACCATGTACTTGATGATGATGAACATATTTTTCATCCATCTTTTTAGACAATTATATGGCTTCCACAGATTGTGGTCCTTGTTATTTGCTGTTCATAATTTACAACATTATAACATAGGGTACATTCTGCAACATACTGAACAATTTTCTTGCTGCAGATATGTTATTATATCTACCTGCAATAATGTTCATCATCTTAAAATAGTTGGGGATGAGCTGCACTGCATTTCAAGTCAAAGCAGAAATAATATGAAAACTAGGATTAGCCTATTTCTTATAATTTATAATCTCATAAATCTAACTACGTCCAAATAAATTTTTTTTTTTTTTTAAACTGTCACAACACATTCTTGGCAGGAGTATTCTGATTTTGAAAATTGTATTTTCAGAGGATTTTGTGCTTTCAATGAAGAAAACCATGAATTTCTCAGACCCTTATCTTTCACTATTTTGACCATAAATACCAGATTTGAAGGCAGATGTGAGCAATTACATTGAAATCAGCCTATTAATTGTCTGATTACTGTACTTGCTTATTTATTCATTAATCAAAATCAGATTTGGCACAGATACTTTCCATTATGTGACAAAAATTTTATCAGATCAGATTTGTCATATCTAAACAAAATTTTTATTTATTGCTAATAATTTAAAATTTTTAAAAATTTGCTGCTATTTTCAAACATTAACTAATTGTCGTAGCTCTGGAAATCTACAAATCTGATCTAAAAAAAAAAAAAAGCTTTCAAATGTAATAATAATCTTCCAGTTCAGAATCAGATACACGTAACTAACAAAAATAAAAACCTTGACGAATTAAAATATAGCATTCAAATTCAATATGGCCATCATTTTCATGGTAGCTAATAGCAATATATCATCAAATGCTAAACTAGTATTACGCATAACTAGTGATGTTGTAAGTTTAAGCCTGTGCATTTTACTATCATTCCAGCAATTTAAAAAATAAAAAGCATTTCACTGTAACTCCTCCCCCTAATTTAAAAGAAAATAAACTCGTGTTGGATTGGACACACATTTAAAACACCTGTTGATACTGATAGCATTACAAGACAGTCTTTGTTCTGCAATCCAGAGTAAAAGAGTAAGGAGACTGAAAAAAAACACAGAAGGGGAAAATGGAAACAGATATGAAATGGATAAACAACGTATGGAAAGATCTTGAATAGGACTAGAAGGCATTGCATGAGTTTGTTGAAGGCCTAAGCTCCTTAGGAAGCTGAAGGGTAGTGAATAAATATTTAAAATATCTAATACTGTATATGAATTCATTGTAAATGATGTAATAATAACTTTCCTCGACTACAAAAACATTTATTATCATTATGAAGGTATCACAGAACTTCTTCTCTTCTTTGATCCCTAGCTGCTGACTGTCAAAGCAGTCAGTGGCCATCACGCCTGGTGGCGGTTTGTAGGGCAGCAACAATCTGCTTCCACTTTGCTTGGTCGGCGGCCATCCTTCGTGCAGTGCTTCAGCTCTGGTTCATTCTTTGCATCTCGGCCTCAACAGTTCTCCGCCAAGTTTTTTTTTTGGTCAGCCTCTCTTTTGCTTTCCTTCAGGGGTCCATAGCATAGTTGTTTTTGCGATGGCATCAGGGTCTCTTATGAGGATGTGGCCAACCCAACTCCAGCGTCTGCCAGCTATAATGGTGTGCATGTCCTCTTGCTTGCTCCGAGTAAGTAGTTCTTGGTTGCTGATGGTATTCGGCCAAAAGGTTCTGAGTTTTCCTTAGGCAAATTGTATGGAAAGAGGACAATTTCTACATTTCCTTCTCAGTTACTGTCCAGCATGCTGCACCATAGAGAAGCACAGACAATACACAGCTCTCATATAAACTTAATTTGGTGTTTGTGCTGTACTGAGAGGACTTCCAGATGTTGTTTGGACTAGCAAAGGCCGTTCTCGCTTTATTTATTCTGTTGTTGATGTCTTTGCTTGGTCTGGTGTTACTATGCATTCTAGGTATGTAAATGTGTCTATTCCAGCTTCTGATTCCTTATTGTTATGGGCTCAGAATTGCCCACATTGAGTGAATATTTAAAACTGAATTATTTATGAATTAATTATATCTAATACTGTGTATGAATTAATTTAACTGATTTAATAATAACTGTTTCCCTACTACAAAAATATTTATTATTATTATTATTATTATGAAGGTATCACAGAACTGAATAACAAGTAATGTTGGAAATTAATTGGTTTAATAATAATTACAATTACCATTAATGATATAAACAGTTAAATACATAAAAATTGTTGTATTTTGATAAATCTATAAAAAATATAACAGAAATAATTATTTCCAATCAAAATAAAATTTCAGCAACATGAAAATATTACGGAGAAATATAATAAATAATACTGCAATGTTAAATATGTATGTCACACATGAATTATTTCTTAATGACATTTATAGTAACCTTTCTGCCCCATGAGCCGTTTGGTACGCCAGTATAAACTATATGGTGCTTTAATGAAAGTACTAGACGACAGATCACCGTAAGTGGATCTTAAAATACAAAGGGAAAAGAAAAACACAATGAGAATAAATGCAGGAAATAATAACAGGCCTGCACCTGAAGAAATACCCCTGCAAGATGTAGAATCATACATATATCTTGGCAGAAATAGAGAAGAGTTGGAGGAATAGATGCAGAATGCAAGAAGAGCTTTTATTGAATTGGGAAGTATGTGGAAATAAAAAGAAATCAAGTCAAATATAAAAATTAAAATCTTCAACTCAAATATCAAGCCTGCCCTGTTTTATGGCTCTGAAACATGGAGAACACCAAACAATAATCCCCGATGTTGTGGACATGTTTGTTAAGTGGGCCTGGTGCTCTCCTGTGGGGAAAAAACTGGCATCTGTTGTGGTGCCTGGGGTAGAAAGAGTTAAAGTACAGCACAACTAAATTAGAGGTTATGCTGCATTGCACTAATTATATAAGTTAGAGAGGAAAGTGCTATTTCCTTAATATAATAACATTTACTTACAAATGAAAGTTTCATGGTAATGCAGCAGTATAGTAAATATGTATACCACAGTTCTAGTAATTTCCTGAGTATAATAATGTTTACTGTTACCATAAAAAAGAGCAAACAAATTAAATAAATAATGCTGAACTAAGGTAAGTATGTACCTGTAATTAAAAAAAACTGAAATAAATATTTCCTTAATACACTAACTTTCACAGCCGTCATGGAAGTAAGCATACAATTAAAATAACACATGGCTGCAGTGTTTTGATCATAAATACCAGATTTGAAGACAAATGTGAGCAATTATTTTGAAATCAGCCTGGTTCATTCCAGTAAGTTATAACCAGCATGGGTATCTTCTGCGGTGGTGGGTTGATGCTTCTTAGGGGGCAAAAAAGGGACATTCATTCATTAACAGGGGCAAAAAAGGGACTTTCATTCATTCACAGTGGCAAAAAAGGGACATTCATTCATTCACAAAACATGCTGGCATTGAAAATGCTGTTAGATTAAATTAAAATAGTTATCTACATATATATCACAAAAAACACTACGAAGTTGAAGGGCTGAAGTGTCAAATGGGCTGGGTGATTGATTTTGGCCCATGTTCAAGAAAATGATGTTTATCATGTGCATGGAATACCTGGTTCAACCGCATGTAGGTTATAATTTGGGTCAATGATCAGAATACCTCCTGTATCACAATCTCCTACAACAATATGTAGTTTGAGATCAGCAGGAAAAACAGCTAATACAAATTTTATGGATATATTGCAGACATTAGTAATGCTAGTAGATAATTTAATACATCTCTGACTCAGGGATCTCAAAATGGATTATCACAGCTGATGCTATACAATCTTACTGGCAGATTAATTCACAATCCCAATATCTTTGTGTAGCTGTTACAATACAGTAATATTAAGCTACCAAGGATGCAACATTGCTTTTAGTTGTTCTTCAGCAAGTTGTGTTTTCTCGCCATCTGCTTTCTTTTGTTGCCTTTCAACTGGTGGTGCTGCTGCTCCAGATGCAATCAGATGTCCATTTAATGTGAATGCACAGTGATGTGCCAGGTAAGTGCAGCCCTGTGAGAAGCACACAAGATTATTTTTATAGAAGAAAATGCCTAAAAACTGAGGTAGAAAATTCTTGGGTGTGTGCTCCTAAATTAAAATGATAAATATAAACAAAGACTGTTTAGTCTAAAAATGAAGGTTAGCTTTCTGGAACAGTGAAAAGCACATTCAAAATAAACCTGCTCTATAAAGTGAAATAAGGAATTAATGCAAGTTCTCCCCCCTTCAGTTTCAACAACTCATGTATTTCATAAATGCTCATACATGCCAAGTAGTAAGGGTTACCTGTAATCTGTACAGATTTTTACGTTTTCAGATCTGTACAGCTGTACATACTTTCTGTACAGGTTTTTGCCTAATTATTAACCCTGTACAATTTGATTCAGCCAAAAACGCCAGTGCGCAAAGCCTACCATCCAAAATTGAAAGTGGAAACACTGTTTAGCGAGACCTGAGTATTTCCATTACAAGAGAAGCTTCCGTTTTCCAAAATTGTTTCCTGAATCGATCGATGTTTTGATTTTTCAGCGATTTTTTAAAATTAAGTCGTGTTTTTTTGGGGGATGGAATCTTTACTTTGGGAGCTGAGAGGTGACTTGTATTTGATCAGGAAGAAGGCGATGTGGTTGAAACAGATGTGGGTATTAAATATGGGCCTGATTTAGATTCTGACAATGATGAAAGTGAATCTAGGTAAAGACTTATAGGCCTAATAATATTAATGACAGATCAAATTTAGGAGGTAGTCAATACAGTATACTTTTGTTAAAATTTGTGACTTTGTAGGAAACCTGCAACGTAAATACATATTAGATCTAGTTTATCTGGACACGGACTTGAGACATGACGGTATCACAGCAAAAGTCATTGTGGAGATTATTAAAGAACATAAACACTTGGCAGACAGAGGGAACCGTTATGATGATCAGACCGCCTCGTGTTGTAACGCTCCATATTGAGCTTGCTGTTACATCCAACGTGAAGAATTGTACCAAATATACAAACAAGGAAAATGCAGTAAACAATAACTAATGCTTTTCACCTGTGTGAAAAAAATGCTCATGATTTCTCAAAGAACAAAATGGTCAATGTATGGACCTTTCTCCTTTATATGGTTCTTTTTTAAATATTTTTTTGTAGGCTACAGGTTTTTTTAAATTTTTGTACAGGTTTCCAGATTTTTGTACAGGTTTTTCATCTCCAGGGTGTGTCATGTATGTATGCTGGCTAGACTAGTGAGATTAGAATACTGAGTGAAATAAAAAGACTCTGCTACAAAATGTAATTAATATGGCTTATCCCACTTTAACAATGTGAGATTAAACATTCTAAGGCTAAATGCTTGCAGGAATGAGATGTATTATTTTGTTTTCATAAAATGCAAGGAGCAAAATATTCAAACTGCAACATTGCAAGCAGCCAAGAGCTCTTCATTATTGTATTCTTCTTCTTCTTCCGTCCTTAGCCACCGACCGTCAAAGCAGTCAGTGGCCATTACGCCTAGTGGCGTCTTAGGGCAACAGCAGATAGGTTTTCTTTGCCATTGTTTCCCATCACGCCTATTGGCGTCTTTAGGGCAATGGCAAATCAATCCATTTGCTGTTGTTTCCGTAATCGAAGTGACTGGCAAACGGGTGATCAGCCCGTTGGTATTATTGTATATATGTCACGAAATGGATTTAAGTTTTAGAGCTTGTCTGAGTGTAAAGACAAGACCCTAGTATGAGAAAGTCTGAGAAGATAGATTTAGATAAGAATGACAGTGAATGTGGAAAGATGAGACTTATAGCTTCGAGGGTGAGAACCTAGATTGACTCGCCACTCACGACTTTGTTAAGAGCTAAAGACTCACCACCTCTGACTACCATAAAGAAGATAAGGTTTCACTACAAGTCCACAGACACACTATACAGACAAATATATATACGTACAGTATAGTTATATAGAGAAACTGATAAAGTTTATAGTTTATTTACACCACAAATTAAATCACACAATCACAAAATAAATAATGTGCGAGGTCGCACACCTGAAAAGAACAAACAATTAAAACCCAACCCTTTTCCCCCTCTTGCAACCTCTATGGGAACAAAAAAGGAATTAAGGATTTCACACACAGTAATTTGGTGGGGTCTCTAAGTACGAGCCCACCACTCCTATTACCTATTATTAATTATTAAAACAATTCTAACACCACTGTCCAGCTCTAGACATAACTACCTGCCTACCCAAAATCTGAATGACCTTTCTAAAGTCTTACACAATCTGACTGACTATCTAGTGTACTACACAGTAAATCACAAGCACTGATCCCTAACAGACTTCTTCAGTGCGACCTCAGAGGCAGCTCTTCGCTCTGACTATAAATTCTGTCTTTCCTCTGTTTCAGTTCAGTGTCTGTCTGACACTCCTGGTTTCTACTGAGAGGCTTCTCCGTTGCTCCCCTCCTCTCTAAGCATTCGGAAGGAATTTTGACCCTATCTCCTTACACGACTACTGCAGCTGATGACGAGTTATATTTAGACTAGGTCCTTGACTGGGACGTCTCAGCTTCACTCTGCTGACAGCTGAATTCAACTGCCCTGTTATCCCTCTTTGGGTTTAGGGCCGTCGGCTTTATTATGGCCGAATTTACACAAAACCAACCAATCTCCAGGCCATGCGCCTCTTTGGAGTGGTATAACAAGCTTAGAGCTCTGGATTTTCAACGATGAACTCATTCCCGCTGAAGCATGGGGCTTCACTGCTTGGAAACTGCTATCGTTTGCTGGTGCAGACGTACTTGGCGCCGGTAACTACCGCATCACCAATTTCTGGTTCACCTCTGGCGATGCCTCGACTCTTCTACTCTGGAGAAGGCCGAATTTCTTGGCAAGCTGTAAGGCAAATTTTGCACCTCTCTCTGTGTGCCGTGAAAATTGCTGTAAACAAAACAAATAACATCAAATATACAACACATCAAAATACACTCATCTCTAACACATAACTACTTACACAAATACTTCTCCCCTTTTTCAATACAGCTCCCCTGCACTATTTTAGCACAAGCAATAAACAAACTTCCTAACCCAGGGTCCCTAATTTACAATCACACCTCTCTCTTCCCCACCACAACGTACTAAGAAACCCCCAACACAGGCTGACCTAATCTGTTACGTTATTTAGCCTCAGCATCAAAACAATTCATTTACTGAAGCGAACCATTTCCTGGTAAAATTCTTAGCCCTACTTTGTTTTACAGGCTGACCCGGGTAAGTCATCGCTTAGCACAAAATAAAATACACACCCTCTAGGAGGTATCTCATCACAAAAATAAAATACACACCCTCTAAGAATAATGAAATCCCATCTCAGAAAAATTAAATACACCCCTCACTCCCCTGTTCATCCCACTACATTATCAAAATAGCCCGCTGGCAAAATACACAACTTACACTACCGTATACACGCTACCAATCCTCAGTAATCACATCGAGGTTACGTACATCCGACCTCACAATTACATAATTGATATAACCTAAGGACTTAACCTTATACAATTAATTAAAGTACACAATTACGTTAGCGTATTATCACTGCAAATTATCCTAATCAAATTGCGCTTTTCTCACACAGTGAATATCTCACAGCCGCTACACCAATCAAAGATACTACTAACTTATCATAGGAAAAATTATATGCACACTTCCATTTATATTACTTCTCTAAGATAGCAATTGATGGCACTTTCATTTTATAAAAGTTAATTTAACTCCCAGAAGAGAAACTTACGTTATCATGCTAAGATTCTATTAAGAAACGGATTATCTACACCGCTAAATTAAGATGCCTACATACCCAATTCTCAAATTTCTCACTTAAGAGCAAGCGAGTATGACTTTCACGGCAGTAATTTCTGGAGACAAAAGAGAGCGCTAAAGATAAAACCCTGTTATTTATTACCCAAAAAAAAAATAGTGATGCAAGACGCACGCTATGAGTGAGTCATCGCGTGGCTTCGCTCTAGGACCAATAATATTTTAAACTTTATAATAACCTCTGACCCCGGCCAATCAAATCGAAAATAAATACGTGACTACTGTTTGTTCTGCTCGCATGTATCCGTATTGCGTCAAGTTGAATAAGGTTACACCAACCGCGTGAGCAAAATTAAATCTGATTCATTCCTACCGCCAGTTTTACGTACCTGGGTAGTGCTTTTCATACCCACCTCCGATCTACCGGGTAGGTGCGGGTTTAGTTTAAACATAGGAAAATACGGGAGTGCGGAATATCTCCTAACATCGGGAGAATTTGCCTGCCTAATATCTACACACTCAACTGTCTGCTAAAATAAATTAACACAATTATTTTACCAAGAAAAGAAGACTGGTGCAAGTCTTAAAATTAAACCTTACAGTAATCCCTCATAAAAACGCAATTCATTACCTAGAGAAGAAGAGTAAACTCAAATAATTAATTACAGAGAAAGAGAAAAATGGGGCCTGTGGAAAATAAAATCACAGTAATTCCATCACAATATAAAATTATTCATGAAAGCAGCAGTTGAAAATATATGCATATACATTTATATCATGTCCTTCATAAATCTTCTCATGCTATGTCTCAGCTTTATGCAAAAGTATAATAAAGTTGAAACAACTATTATTGCTGTTGATGTCAATGTATAATTGTGCAGTTTGATAACAAGCGGTAACATTAAAATTGTCAAGGAAATGTGTAACAAATTAATGTCAGTAGAAAATTGAGACTAAAACTCTGAACATTATGTAAGGGAGATTATTTGTTGAAGATGACTCGTTAAATAATCTAATTATTGATGCAAACTAATTATGGAACCAGGATACAGTTATGTTCTTTTTTATTTTATTTTGAAAAAGGTTATGGCAAAGGTCACAGACAAGTGAAGTTGGCGGTTTCACCATCATGATACATTGCATATAAAATATATCACAAAAAATATAATAAAATAAGAATTGAATAAAATGAGGGTAGTAATGAAACCACACACTTACTGTTAGAAGAAGGCTGTATGGCATGAAGAGGTAAAGAGACAAGAGAAGGCACAGGATAACACACTCTAGTGAAGGCAATAACATAAGGAGGTGATTCGGGGGGAGGTGTAGAAAATGGCAATTTGAAAAGAATTAAAGAAATTCTTTTGAAAACTTTTTTCTCTTCATCTTGAACTCAATGATAACTATGTAAGTAATTCGGTGAAATTATTTATCTTCTGCCATCAGTTCATTTCATTAGAAGAATTGCAAAATTGGCTGAAGTAACAAGTTTGAGGTGGTATGATCACAAGGAATAAGGCCTTTGAATAAAATTAGCATAAGTAACCAATTATAGTGCAGTCCGGATAAGCGGAAGCCGTTTGGGCCATTTTAAATACTTCGGCTTATCCTAAATTCTGCTTAACAGGAGTTTCTACCAAAGAAGACTTCTGGCCGGGACCTGCAAAATTGCTTCAACTGAACCAAAATTTGGATTCAGCGAGTTCCGCTTATCCAGACTGCACTGTACCTAATGTGCAAGTTTGGTGGGCACACTTTTAGCTGCAAGTTGTGCAAGATAAGATTAAGCTTCACTTTAACTCTTAAGGGACGAGAGGCCAGTATTCAGGGACAATTTTCCCGGTCGCTGATGATGGGAGGTCAGTTTTAGGTGCCAGTATATTGAAACTAAAGTTTTGATTTGCCCCAATTTTGTATTTTATTAATCCTTATTTGATTTCCTTCACAACTGTATTACGTTACTATACTTTTTTTTTTTCCCTTAACCAGCGGCACTTGGGCTTTCAGCCCTTCGGCCCAATGACATGTCATTGCAAGGCTGGGGAACCTGAGGACTTTCCTTCCAACCCGGTCAGGAGCTTCGCTCTTTCCCATACACAGAGGGTTTATCACAGGAGCCGTTCAGGTTATTCAGTCAAATTTCCGGCCGTAAACATTTCTTCAAACGCTGACGCCTGGGTTTAAACCATGGACACCTGGTCGCCAGTACAATGCCGAAGCCATTACACCAGTGCGGCTCCCACTATACTTTTAAAAAACATGAAAAGAACCGACCCATAAATATTAAAACTATATGAAAACCCAAAGTGACAACATTCATTGTGTCAAAGATGAGAATAATGGCAGTAGATATTTGGTCACAGCAAGATTAGAAACTCGATAGGACTTTTCCATTGAAAAAGTATAGCATGGTACTGTATGGAAAACAAACACTCAACATGTGTGGTCATTCTTTGACTAAAAGCCAAGATAGACTCTATTGCTTTGAATATTTTGTTGTTTGCCAGTTATTAGTGTAATATACGCCAGTTTGACGCTCTGATCCTTGTTGCGGAAGTAAGTTAGATTTTTTTTCTCCGAGTCACGATCGATATATTACGTCCAGATTTATTCATGTTTTTATAAATAAATTTTTAATGGCGCAAAGACAATGGATAATTGTTGGAGGGCAAACAGCTGATCAGTGGTTAAATGTCTCTTATGTGTTAGTCCATTCTGCATACAGTATGTGTGGCTATTTTTTATAGATAACTTAGATTACATATAGCTGAAAGTATACAATTTCATAGTGATTTCACCATGATGAATACTGCATTAAAAACGTGAATCATAATGTATACGAGATTAAATGCAGGAAATGATAACAAGATTGTACTGGAAGAAACACCACTACAAGATTTAGAAACATTCATATACCATAGCAGCAATATAGACACTGTTGAAGGGACAGACAATGATATCAAAATAAACATGGCTAGAGGAGCTTTCATTGCATTGGGAAATATGTGGAGATCAAAAGAAATAAGGTCCAACACAAAAAACAGAATTTTCAATTCAAATGTAAAGTCAGTCCTATTGTATCGCTCTGAAACATGGAGACAAACAAAACCAACAACCACAAAGCTACGGAAGACCATAAATGGATGCTTGTGTAGAACAGAGGAATGGAAGTGGTATGATAAGATCACTAATGTGGAACTAATGACAAGAACCAGACAAGCACCACTGGAACAAGAAATGAGAAGAAGATGCTGGAGATCAGTAGTACACATATTGAGGAAACCTGTTGATAGCATCACCAGGCACTCCTTGTTCTGGAATCCACAGGGTAAGAGAGGGAGGCCAAAGACCATATGGAGAAGAGAATTGAAGACCGACATGAAGGGGATGAAGAAGACATGGACAGATCTTGAGCTGATGGCACGGGACAGGAAGACTTTAGGAGCTGAAAGATGATGATGATAACATACTATAAATGGTATAATACAACATCACCAGGCACTCCTTGTTCTGGAATCCAACAGGGTAATTAAATATAATACAACATAACATTCTATAGTAGTATAACAGAATATAACTTAGGCCAAATAACATATGTAGTAGAAGAGAATTGAAGATAATTAAATATAATACAACATAACATTCTAAGGGGAACTTAGCATAATTAAATATAAATAAACATGGACAGTAGTATCTTAACTTAGCATAGCTTCTATGGCACGGGAATACAAATAACATTTATAGTAGTGAAAGATAATGATTATAATACAACATAACATTCTCTATAACATACTATAACTGCATAATAATACAACATAACATTCTATAGTAGTATAACAGAATATAACTTAGCATAATTAAATATAATACAACATAACATTCTATAGTAGTACAACAGAATATAACTTAGCATAATTAAATATAATACAACATAACATTCTATGGTAGTACAACAGAATATAACTTAGCATAATTAAATATAATACAACATAACATTCTATAGTAGTATAACAGAATATAACTTAGCATAATTAAATATAATACAATACAGGGTAATTTAATTTCTTTAAACATAATATAATGTAATATGAGTTGGTGCACTGTGCACTCCTGGTTAGTGAGATAGGATGCCTAGCCTTCTTGGAAAAGGGCAAAAAAATAGGTCCCGGGTGCAAATTGCGCACATTAAAAATCCCACGGCAGTTGGAAATCGTAAAGAGTAGGCCATAAGGCTGCTGCCCTGGAAAAAATTTAAAAATTATAAACTTATCAAACACAAAAATATTTGTAGAATGTGTAATTTCTATTTACACACATTGGGATTGTCGCCGGTGATATGGAGTTCTTGAACTGTGCTGAGATTCTCCTTGTGTGATCTAAGGGAGGAGATTGGAGCACTAATGGAGTTGGCCGTGTGCAATAAAGATAGTCCTTAAAACCAAAACCAAACCTATGTAATATGAAGCTACTTTGGCGTATTTTTGGCCTGAATGAACTGACTTACCTCTAGAGTATTAACACATTCTCCTGTCACAATGTCCCACACTTTGACAGATTCATCATCAGCAGCACTGGCACAGTAAGTAGCATCGGGAGAGAAGTTGACTGCCTGAACCCACCCAGTGTGGCCCAGGAGGATGTGGAGACAATTACCCTTCATGGGATTCCACACACGTACAGATCTGTCCCATGAACCTGATGCCTGAATATTAATTAAAGTATTAATTACAATGCACATAAAAATTCCAGGCAGTCACCATTATATTCCAATATGTGTTTTTCTACTACTCTTACTAAATCATTCTTTGTCTCTCTTTTCTTCTTGTTTTTTTTTTTGTGTGTATAAAAAAAATTAAGTTTTTCATGATGTCAAATTCACGGACATCTTTCAATAAAAATACAAAAATCTATCATCACTAGAAAGTATTCTGTTGTTTCAAATATTTGCCTGCCAGTTCATCCCTCTTAAGAGCTCTCCTAATACACTGTTACAGTTACGTCCTGTCCATCCTCTTCCATTGTTGTAACATTGATTTTACTCTAACTTCACACTGTTAAAATGCATAATTTACTCTAAATTCACACTGTTAAAATGCATAATTTACTCTAAATTCACACTGTTAAAATGCATTATTAACTCTAATTTCACACTGTTAAAATGCATTACTCTAACTTCACACTGTTAAAATTCATAACTTACTCTAACTTCACACTGTTAAAATGCATTATTCTAACTTCACACTGTTAAAATGCATAACTTACTCTAATTTCACACTGTTAAAATGCATAATTTACTCTAATTTCACACTGTTAAAATGCATTACTCTAACTTCACACTGTTAAAATGGATCATTTACTGTAATTTCACACTGTTAAAATGCATAATTTACTTTAACTTCACCCTGTTAAAATGCATAATTTATTCTAACTTCACACTGTTAAAATGCAAAACTTACGCTCACGTCAGAGTCAGACTGTTAAAATGCACAACTTACTCTAACTTCACAATGTTAAAATGGACAACTTACTCTAACTTCACACTGTTAAAATGCACAACTTACTGTAACATCAGACTGTTAAAATGCACAATTTACTCTAATTTCACACTGTTAAAATGCATTACTCTAACTTCACACTGTTAAAATGCATTATTCTAACTTCACATTGTTAAAATGCATTATTCTAACTTCACACTGTTAAAATGCATAATTTACTCTAATTTCACACTGTTAAAATGCATTACTCTAACTTCACACTGTTACAATGAATAATTTACTGTAATTTCACACTGTTAAAATGCATAATTTACTCTAACTTCACCCTGTTAAAATGTAAAATTTATTCTAACTTCACACTGTTAAAATGCACAACTTACTCTAACTTCACACTGTTAAAATGCACAACTTACTCTAACTTCACACTGTTAAAATGCACAACTTACTCTAACATCAGACTGTTAAAATGCACAATTTACTCTAATTTCACACTGTTAAAATGCATTACTCTAACTTCACACTGTTAAAATGAATAATTTACTCTAATTTCACACTGTTAAAATGCATAATATACTCTAACTTCACCCTGTTAAAATGCATAATTTATTCTAACTTCACACTGTTAAAATGCAAAACTTACTCTAAAATCAGAGTCAGACTGTTAAAATGCACAACTTAAAATAACTTCACACTGTTAAAATGCACAACTTACTCTAACGTACAGATCTGTCCCATGACCCTGAATATTAGTTAAAGTATTAATTACAATGCACATAAAAATTCCAGGCAGTCACCATTATATTCCAATATGTGTTTTTCTACTACTTTTACTATATCATTCTTTGTCTCTCTCTTTTCTTCTTCTTCTTGTTTTTTTTTTTGTGTGTATAAAAAAATTAAGTTTTCCATGATGTTGTCAAATTCACGGACATCTTTCAATAAAAATATAAATCTATCATCAGTAGAAAGTATTCTGTTGTTTCTAAGATTTGACTGCCAGTCATCCCTCTTAAGAGCTATTACATTGTTACAGTTACGTCCTGTCCATCCTCTTTCATTGTTGTAACATTGATTTTACTCTAACTTCACACTGTTAAAATGCATTATTTACTCTAATTTCACACTGTTAAAATGTGTAACTTACTCTAACTTCACATTGTTAAAATGCATTACTCTAACTTCACACTGTTAAAATGCATTATTTACTCTAATTTCACACTGTTAAAATGCGTAACTTACTCTAACTTCACATTGTTAAAATGCATTACTCTAACTTCACACTGTTAAAATGCATTCCTTCATAACCCTCCACTCCCAAAGGAGCATAGACCTTCAACAAACACATGCCAAGTCCAACTGTCACGTGCCATCATCTTAAGTTCTTTCCACGTTCTCTTCATCATTTTAACCTCTGTTTCCAGCTCTCTTCTTCATGTGCTTCTTGGTCTACCTCTGCCTCTCTTGCCCTGGAGGTTCCAGAACAAGGACTGCCTTGTAATGCTATCAACAGGTCTCCTCAGTGTGTGTCCAATCCATTGCCATCGTCTTCTTCTCATCTCTTGTTCCACTGGCACTTGTCTAGTTCTTGTCCTCAGTTCCACATTGGTAACCTTGTCATACCATTTTAATCCTTCTATTCTATGCAAGCACCCATTTATGAAAGTCTGTAGCTTTTTGGTTGTTGTCTTTGTTGTTCTCCATGTCTCAGAGCCACACAATAGGACTGACTTCACATTTGAGTTGAAGATTTTTATTTTCGTGTTGGATCCGATTTCTCTTGATTTCCATATATCCAGACTGTTAAAATGCACAACTTACTCTAACTTCACACTGTTAAAATGCACAACTTACTCTAACTTCACACTGTTAAAATGCACAACTTACTCTAACTTCACACTGTTAAAATGCACAACTTACTCTAACTTCACACTGTTAAAATGCACAACTTACTCTAACTTCACACTGTTAAAATGCACAACTTACTTTAACCACATTATTAAAATGCATTATTTACTCTAATTTCACACTGTTAAAATGCTTAACTTTCTCTAACTTCACACTGTTAAAATGCATTATTTACTCCAATTTCACACTGTTAAAATGCATAACTTACTGTAACTTCATACTGTTAAAATGCATTATTCTAACTTCACACTCTTAAAATGCATTACTCTAACTTCACACTGTTAAAATGAATAATTTACTGTAATTCATTCATTCATAACCCTCCACTCCCAAAGGAGCATAGGCCTTCAACAAACACATGCCAAGTCCACCTGTCACGTGCCATCATCTCAAGTTCTTTCCACGTTCTCCTCATCATTTTCACCTCTGTTTCCAGCTCTCTTCTCCATTTGCTTCTTGGTCTACCTCTGCCTCTCTTGCCCTGGGGGTTCCAGAACAAGGACTGCCTTGTAATGCTATCAACAGGTTTCCTCAGTGTGTGTCCTATTCATCGCTATCGTCTTCTTCTCATCTCTTGTTCCACTGGCACTTGTCTAGTTCTTGTCATACCATTTTAATCCCTCTATTCTACGCAAGCACCCATTTATGAAAGTCTGTAGCTTTTTGGTTGTTGTCTTTGTTGTTCTCCATGTCTCAGGGCCATACAATAGGACTGACTTCACATTTGGGTTGAAGATTCTTATTTTCGTATTGGATCCAATTTCTCTTGATCTCCATATGTTTCCCAATGCAATGAAAGCTCCTCTTGCTTTTTGTATTCTATTTTAATATCACTGTCTGTCCCTCAAACTTTGTCTATATTGCTGCCAAGATATGTGTATGATTCCATATCTTGTATTGGTGCTTCTTCAAGTTCAACCATGTTTTCATTACCTGCATTTATTCTCATTATCTTTGTCTTTTCCCTGTGTATTTTCAGACCCAATTATGTGACCTCTCATTGAGTGTTTTCAATTTGACCTGCATCTGATTACGGCTATGGGACAGAAGATCCAAGTCATCAGCAAAATCCAGATCATCCAACTGCTTAGTCAGAGTCCACTGGATTCCATTTCTGTTGTGTGTTGTTGATGTTCTCATCACCCAGTCTATTGCTAGTAAGAAAAGAAATGGAGACAAGAGGCATCCCTGTCGCACTCCTGTTCTCATCCCAAATGGTTCTATAAGCTGTCCTTCATGAAGAACTCTGCATGTCATGTCTTCATATGTTTTCTTTATTAAATTAATGATCTTCAGGGGAACTCCATAATGCCTCATCAATTTCCAAAGTGATTCTCTGTCTACACTGTCAAATGCCTTTTCGTAGTCCACAAATCCGATGTATAATGGTGAATTCCATTCCAGACTTTGTTCAACTATTATTCTCAAAGTGGCTATCTGGTCTGTACAGGATCTGTTTTGTCGAAAACCTGCTTGTTCATCTCTCAGTTTCTTGTCTGTGGACTCTTTTAATCTCTCAAGGATAATCCTATTTAATACTTTTCCTGGCACTGATAGTAACATTATTCCTCTATAATTTGTGCGCTCTTGTAAATTTCCTTTCTTAGGCAACTTAATCAGATATCCTTCCTTCCATTCTGCTGGTATCTCTTCCTTTTCCCAGACTTTACCAAGTAATTTATATAACATCTCTGTAGCCGTGTTGATATCTGCTTTGATGGCCTCTGCTGGAATGCCATCTGGTCCAGATGCTTTTCCATCTCTTAGAAGCTTTATTCTTCTTCTTCTTCCGTCCTTAGCCAACGACCATCAAAGCAGTCAGTGGCCATTACGCCTAGTGGCATCTTAGGGCAACAGCAAATTGATTCCACTTTGCTCGGTCGGCGGCCATCCTTCGTACAGTGCCCCAACTGTGGTTCATTCTTTGCATCTCAGCTTCCACAGTTCTCCGCCAAGTTGTTTTTGGTCGGCCTCTCTTTCGCTTTCCCTCGGGGGTCCATAGCATAGCTGTTCTTGCGATGGTATCAGGGTCCCTTCTGAGGACATGGCCAACCCAACTCCAGCGTCTGCCAGCTATGATGGTGTGCATGTCCTCCTGGTTACTCCGAATAAGTAGCTCTTGGTTGCTGATGGTGTTTGGCCAAAAGATTCGGAGAATTTTCCTTAGGCAGATTGTGTGGAAGGAGGACAGTTTCGACATTTCCTTCTCTGTTACTCTCCAACATTCCGCACCATAGAGAAGCACAGAAAGTACACAGCTCTCATACAGTCTTAATTTGGTGTTTGTGCTGTACTGGGAAGACTTCCAAATGTTGTTGAGAACAGCAAAGGCTGTTCTCGCTTTATTCATTCTGTTGTTAATGTCCTTGCTTGTTCCGCCGTCAGGTGTTACTATGCTTCCTAGGTAAGTAAATGTGTCTGTCTGTTCTAACTTCTGGTTCCTTACTGTTATTGGCTCAGGATTGCTCACATTTAGTGTCATGACCTCTGTCTTCTTCAAATTGATGTTCAGGCCAACCTGCTGGCCATACTTATTCAGTCTATCGGTTTTGTCTTGAATGTGTTGGTGTGAATGCGCGAGTAGTGCAATGTCATCTGCATATTCCAAATCTTCCAGTGTAGAAAACGTTGACCATCTAATTCCTCTTGGACTGCCCTCTGTTGTCTGGCGCATCACCCAATCTATGACTGTCAAAAATAATGTTGTTGATAAGGGGCATCCCTGTCGTACTCCTGTTTTCACTTCGAAAGTTACATTACTCGATCCAACACTGCACGTAAAGTTAGAATAGAGGCTTTTTATAATGGAAACAATGCGGCTGGGAATTCCATAAGCCCTCAGAATTTTCCATAGGCTGTCCCTGTGTATGCTGTCGAAAGCCTTTTCAAAATCAACAAAGTTTATGTACAGCTGTCTCTGCCATTCTGAGCACTGCTCTATAATGTTCCTGAGGGCAAATATATGATCTGCACATCTTCTGTTCTTTCTGAAGCCCGCTTGTTCTTTCCTCAGTTTATGGTCAACTGCTTTTGAAATTCTCTGGATGATTATCCTGCCTAGTATTTTGCTGGGAACTGAGAGGAGGGTAATTCCTCTCCAGTTGTTGCAGTCTGCAAGGTCGCCCTTCTTGGGCAATTTGACAATTATTCCTTTACTCCACTCTGTTGGTGTTGTCTCAGTTTCCCAGACTTGTGCAAATAGTGGTTCTAATAGTTCTGCTGCTAGTTCAGGGTCTGTCTTGAATAGCTCAGCATTCAGATTGTCGTGACCAGGCGCTTTTCCATTTTTTTTTTAGCCCTTTGATAGCTGTGATAATTTCTTCTTTTCGTGGAATGTCTGTATTTACGTCTAAGTCACTTTCAGTCTCAGGAACATTCAGCTGAGTCTCTGGTGGTTCCTTATTCAGTGTTTCTCTGAAGTGCTCTGCCCATCTTGTTTCCTGCTTCTGTGCTGTGGTGATGAGATTTCCTTGCTTGTCTCTTACTAACGTTATGTTGTTTGCACCTCGTTTTCCACTGATAGCTTTAGTTATTTTATAAACTGTGCTTTGTTCATTTCTCAGTGCTGCCTCTTCTGCCTGTCTTGCAAGGTCATCCAGAAATGTCCTTTTGTTAGCACGGGTTTGACGTTTTACTTCCTTGTCCAGCTGACTGTACTGTTCACTATATGTTGCCTTTAACCTGGGAGACTTAGCTTCTGTTTTCTTCTTTTCATTTCCTTTCTCTTCGCTATGGTGTTTAGCGTTTCTGGTGTTATCCAGTCTTGGCTCTTTCTTTCCTGGAATCCCAAGCATGACTTGCTGCTTTCTTTGTATATTGTTGAGATGGTGTTGAATTTCTGGTCCACATCGTCGGTCTCTGCTCTTTCCTGGCTTTTGGTAATCAGATATCTTTACGTCAACCACGAACGCTTTTCTGGTGAGGGGGTCCTTAAGTTTCGTGATGTTATATCTTTTCTGTTTGACTGCAACTGGTCCAGCAGCTCTGAGTTTCACCTTCAGTCTTGCTACTACTAGGTGATGATCACTTCCCACATCTGCGCCTCTTCTTACTTTCACGTCTTGTAGTGCATGTCTCCATCTGCCATTGATCATTATGTGATCTATCTGGTTTTTGTCTCGTCCGTTTGGTGATTCCCATGTTAACTTGTGCACTTCTTTGTGTTGAAAAAGTGTTCCTCCAATGACCAGGTTGTTAATACTGCAGAAGCTTATTAATTTGTCCCCATTCTCATTTACTGTTCCACTGCCGCATTTCCCCATTACTCTTTCATTATAATTATTGTGTGTTCCAACTTTCGCATTTAGGTCTCCCATTACTATAATAAGATCGTACCTGGGTACAGTTTCCATTTCCTTTTGTACCTGTTGATAGAACTCGTCCTTGATCTCTTCATCGCTGTCATTTGTTGGTGCATAGCATTGTATAATTGTGGTGTTGGTGAATCTCCCTCTCAGTCTTGCTCTTATTAGTCTGTTGTTAATGGGTTTCCATTCCAGTAGAGACTTTTCCATTCCTTTCTTAAGGATAATGGCTACACCTTTGTTGTGCTGACCGTCCTCTCTACCAGAATAAAGTACTGTTTCCCCTGTAGCTGTTTTTATTCTCCCCATCCCTGTCCATCTGCTCTCGCTTATTCCCAGGATATGTAGTTTGTAATTCCTCATCTCTGCTGTGATCTGTCTCAGCTTTCCTGCCTCATTCATAGTTCTGACATTCCAAAAACCAATTCTGGTTTCGTGTTTTGCAGTCTGGGCATCCGTTTTCATGCCAGTGGCTTCCTTTCGGCTTTCACCACTGTCAGTCATACGAGCCTGAGACTCCGGATGTCTGTCCCGCATCAAAGTATTTTCATTTATTGCTGTTTCCGTAACGTGTTTGGTTTTTTACACAGACAGGGGTTAGAAGCTTTATGGCTTTCTTTATTTCTTCCTTTGTTGGTCTTTCACCGTTAATTTGTAACTCTTCTTCTGCTGGCTGGATGTCCGGGGGGTTTTGTGGAGCTGGTCTATTGAGAAGGTCCTCAAAATATTCTGTCCACCTCTTCATTTGCTCTTGTATATTGCTGAGCAGTTTTTCATTCTTGTCTTTTATGAGGCAACTTGTTTGCTTGTATTTCCCTATCAGCTTCTTTGTGCTGTTATACAGTTCTCTCATATTTCCTTTGGCTGCAGCATCTTCTGCCTCTCTTGCCATTGTGACAGTACGGACTGTTACGTCGGATTAACACTAAGGTGCTGCCACTTAATTATAGTTAGGGTAAGAATACTTAGCAAGATTAAACACTAAGTATTTGAACGTGTCTAGTTAGTGTAATAACACTAGTCACAAATCCTATGAGTGATTTAATTAAAGGTTAAGAAATGACGTCATCGAACTTGGGGTAGAATTGCCCAGTAGCTAGGACGGAAGTTATGGTTTGATAGAAGGGAGTTAAGTGAGTTGGTTTTAGGCACGAGACGAGCGAGGCAGTGATTTTCGGGTTTGGACCATCTTGTAAGTTCGATGGCTGTGTGTTATTTCTTGGGATGATTGGTTTGTACACCGCAGAAGCACATGTATTTATGAACTATTATGAAGTTGTCAGAGGTTACAGACACTTAATAAAGGTGTTCATTCATATTTAATCCAGCTTGAACTTATTTCCTGAACGTCAGTAGGAAGTGTCGTTTGTTTACATCAGGTAATAGAGAAAAGAATGTTACCATATTTTCGACGATCATGCAGCCTAAAACATAAACGCAGTTACGAGTCTCCAAAAGAATCACCTGGGTTATGTTCCAATTCCTATTCTGTAATCACCACCTCTGGCAGTCGCCAGTAAAACAACAGATGAACATTGATAAAAGATTCCACCCCATTCTCACCCTGTCACACTAGACTTGATTTGTCACCGTGACCAAGCCCGGTCACATCTAACTTGATTTGGTGCCGTTCCCGTCCACTCCCCCGGCCACATAACTTGATTTGGTGCCCGTGACCAGCTCATAACAGTCTTTTTACGATGGATTCAGCTACTTGATTTGGTGCCCGTGACCAGCTCGTAACTGTTTTTTTATGATGGATTCACCCATTCAACAGCTAGAGCATCAAGTATTTTTGTTGCAAAAGAAAAACCATCAGCTTCAACAACAATTGTCACAGCAACAAACAGCTGCTGGAAGGGCACACTGGAACAGTCTCAATAAAAGACACTGTCGAATTACAGTGAGAAACGTTATCAATGTAATCAAACAAGGAAAGATATTTGAAATAAATAATGTTACCAGTGACCAACAAAGATGTATGGTAACGACAGAAAATGGACTAAGAGCATATATAAAGCCAGTAACACAGTGGAGAAAAACCTTTAACAGACGTTATCATTCCTGTTCCACCGCTGAGGTTCATATCCCTCCACCTGAGCTGTACTCACGTATCCACTCCCGTGATGCTCGCTTGGCTGAGTTACCCTCCGTTACTCCAGGCCCCTCTCATGCTTCGCCTCAGCATGATATTATTGTACCTCCTATTACTGCCGCAACTCCTATCCATACCTCCCTTCCTCCCCCTGTTCACCAATCTTCTGACCCCGCTTTTCCTCCCTCTGTTCACCTCCCTTCAGACCCCGCTTTTCCTCCTTCTGTTCATCTCTCTTCTGACCCCGCTTTTCCTCCTTATGGTTATTTTCCTCCGCCTCTCTCCGACCTTGATACAGAACACGAGTCTGACTCTTCAGATGTTGAACCTTCTCTTTCTCCTTATGGTTATTTTCCTCCGCCTCCCTCCGACCTTGATACAGAACATGAGTCTGACTCTTCAGATGTTGAACCTTCTCTTTCTCCTTATGGTTATTTTCCTCCGCCTCCCTCTGACCTTGATACAGAACATGAGACTGACTCTTCAGATGTTGAACCTTCTCTTTCTCCTTATGGTTATTTTCCTCCGCCTCCCTCCGACCTTGATACAGAACATGAGACTGACTCTTCAGATGTTGAACCTTCTCTTTCTCCTTATGGTTATTTTCCTCCGCCTCCCTCCGACCTTGATACAGAACATGAGACTGACTCTTCAGATGTTGAACCTTCTCTTCCTCCTTATGGTTATTTTCCTCCACCTCCCTCCGGTTATTTTTCTCCCCCTTCCTCTGATCTTGACTCTTCCCCCGATTATTCTTCTTTTGATATTGGACCTGATGTTCCTCTTCCCTCAGCTCGTTTTCTCTTTAGACGTCGTCATCCAAAATTCATTTACGATTCTGTTCCCTTTCCTAAGCCCCTTCACCAGCGGGCCGCCCATGTACGAACCCGTTTTCGTCGCTCCCGTGGTTCTGTTCATTCTCCTTACCATAGTCCCTCTCCTCCGCCTCTCCCTCCCCCTGTCACACCTCCATCCCGTAGATTGCGTGTTCCCCTCCATTATCCTCATACCAGTCCGCAGCCTCCACCCCGACCCTCCCGTTGTTTCCCGTAGTCCATGCCATTGTTCCTACATCCCAACCTACACAGTACGATCCTCGCCTGTTATTGTAAGCCATTGAAAGATTGGAAGCAATGAACATTTTTGCAAAGATGTTTACAAATTGAACTGCACTTACCTCCAGATGCCGTCTCCGGTCAGGTTGACATTTCCTGCCCTGCTATTATTTTTAGCATGAGGTCGACCCTGCTTCTCGTGTCTTCCGATGCAGGTCTCCTACACAATACCCTCCTGCTGAATTGCTTGATCCTGATGCTACCGTGAAGGCCAATCGTTACGCATCCTTGAACATCTGGGTTACACACTTTACGCACATTTCCAGTTCAGATAGGAAAGTCCAACAGCCGTTATTTATGGAGAGCTGTTACATTTTCGTCCGCAAGAAAGACATTGCCGAATCTGCCAGTACATGAACAGTTCCCTCACGACATCCTTTCGACCACTGCTGATGGAGATCAACCAACTCAGACGATCTCTGCAGTCCTGATATATTGTAGTTGATGTAGTTCCCTTTTACACGTGTTAGCGTCATTATGTCACATTATTTTGACTAATGTAATATTTGACCATCTTGTATGCCTCTATGATTTTTTTTTGTTTTTTTTGTGTGTTTTTCTTTTTGCCATGTTTCTGACGTAAGATTTTACCCAGATTTTTTTAAGGTTTACATCGTTCTGTTGTACTAAATAAAAGTGATTAACTAATGTACATCTTCACCCGCCACTAATGTTGGCATCATTCACGATTCATTATGATGATGACACCATATTGCATTATAATTGTTTGAATTTTCAGTTATTGTTACACCGACACTCATACATGTGATTTAACTATTTGCCCATTTATATATTCTATACCATTGTCCATTGATTACCATGTTTCCATTCCATTCATTGTTTCCTGTTATTGTTTATACCGGCGTAGTCATTTTTTTAATGAGACTTACCCATTTTGCCCATACTTTGCCACCAAGTTCTGTGGTTCTATTTCCATTTGTTCCATTCATATTTTTTTTCATCACCCACTTCAGTGAAGTGTAGGGTGACAGCCTTTTTATGTGCACCCGCGATATTTTTTTTTGCCAGTTTTTTTTTTTCCTTGCGATGTTAACTCGCTTGTCATGTTATTTTATGTTTTATGATTCGCACAAGTGTGAGAGATATTGATGACTATAAATCCATAAAGCGTTTTGTTAGTTCGTTGATGATTGTTACTTACTGTTCTATTTTGCCCATATATTTTTTTTGGCCACTTATTAGTACTAATTGTAGCCACCATAACCTCCATAGTTTTTTTTTCCATGTGTCCCTCGTTTATGTTATGTCCATCAGTCCCTACCCCTTCATGATCGATTTTTGTGTGTGAAATGTTAATGGTGTTATTTCATCCATTATTCCCATCTATTGTTTATTGTAGTCCTTCTGACATGATTTATGGTGGGATACATGAATCCCAATAATTTTGTTTTAGAGTTAGTAAATTTTTTTTCTAGGGAATAAAGTGTCTCCCTACGGGATACCCTTTAGTGGCCCCGGGCATATGTGACAGTACGGACTGTTACGTCGGATTAACACTAAGGTGCTGCCACTTAATTATAGTTAGGGTAAGAATACTTAGCAAGATTAAACACTAAGTATTTGAACGTGTCTAGTTAGTGTAATAACACTAGTCACAAATCCTATGAGTGATTTAATTAAAGGTTAAGAAATGACGTCATCGAACTTGGGGTAGAATTGCCCAGTAGCTAGGACGGAAGTTATGGTTTGATAGAAGGGAGTTAAGTGAGTTGGTTTTAGGCACGAGACGAGCGAGGCAGTGATTTTCGGGTTTGGACCATCTTGTAAGTTCGATGGCTGTGTGTTATTTCTTGGGATGATTGGTTTGTACACCGCAGAAGCACATGTATTTATGAACTATTATGAAGTTGTCAGAGGTTACAGACACTTAATAAAGGTGTTCATTCATATTTAATCCAGCTTGAACTTATTTCCTGAACGTCAGTAGGAAGTGTTGTTTGTTTACATCAGGTAATAGAGAAAAGAATGTTACCATATTTTCGACGATCATGCAGCCTAAAACATAAACACAGTTACGAGTCTCCAAAAGAATCACCTGGGTTATGTTCCAATACCTATTCTGTAATCACCACCTCTGGCAGTCGCCGGTAAAACAACAGATGAACATTGATAAAAGATTCCACCCCATTCTCACCCTGTCACACTAGACTTGATTTGTCACCGTGACCAAGCCCGGTCACATCTAACTTGATTTGGTGCCGTTCCCGTCCACTCCCCCGGACACACCATCTCCTCGATATACTTCCTCTTGTCTCTTTTGATACTTCTTTTTACTTCTTTGTTTGCTTCTGTGTACACTTCTTGAGCCTTGGCTTTGGAACTTCTGGTTTTGCTTGTGTTTAAATCTGCTTTCTTGTTTTTTCTGTCTTTTATCTTATTGATGGTTTCTGTTGTTATCCATGCTTTTTTGTTGTCGTTCCCTTTTCCCCAGTATTTCTTCACATGTCTCACTCCATACCATTTTGATTTGCTGCCAATAGTCTTCTGTATTCTCTACATCTTCCAGCTGTTGGAGCACTTGGAACTTGTTGGATATTGTGACCGCAAATTTGTCTCTTCTTTCTTGATTTCTTAGATGTCCTACATTAAATTGTTGTCTATAATTTTGCATTGTTGCATATCTCTTGAGTTTCATTTTTACTTTGGCTATCAGAAGGTGGTGATCTGATGCCACATCTGCTCCTCTATATACCTTTACATCCTGCAATGATGATCCTATTGTTTATTTTGCTCTGCTTTTTTACTTTGGCTCAGAAGGTGGTGATATGCCACATCTGCTCCTCTATATACCTTTACATCCTGCAATGATGATCTAAACTTCTTGTTTATGCATATATGATCAATCTGATTTTCTGTTCTATGGTCTGGTGATATCCATGTTGCCTTGTGTATTCTCTTATGTGGAAACATGCTTCCTCCTATAGCCAGCTGATTTGAAGCACAGAAGTTTGAGAATAGTTCTCCATTTTCATTCATTATTCCTAGCCCCTGTTTTCCCATGACTTCTTCAAAGCCGGTGTTGACTGTACCAGTCTTTGCATTCATGTCACCCATCAAAATTGTGATGTCTCTTTTTACTTTTTCCATAATTTCCTGTAGTCTAGTATAAAATGCTTCTTTCAATTTACTGTAATTTCACACTGTTAAAATGCATAATTTATTCTAACTTCACACTGTTAAAATGCAAAACTTACTCTAACGACAGAGTCAGACTGTTAAAATGCACAACTTACTATAACTTCAGACTGTTAAAATGCACAACTTACTCTAACTTCACACTGTTAATATGCATAACTTCCTCTAACTTCATACTGTTAAAATGCATTATTCTAACTTCATACTGTTAAAATGCATAATTTACTTTAATTTCACACTTTTTAAATGCATAATTTACTCTAATTTCACACTGTTAAAATGCATAATTTATTCTAATTTCACACTGTTAAAATGCATAATTTACTCTAACTTCACACTGTTAAAATGAATAATTTACTCTAACTTCACCTTGTTAAAATGCATAATTTATTCTAACTTCACACTGTTAAAATGCAAAACTTACTCTAACTTCACATGTTAAAATGCACAACTTACTCTAACTTCACACTGTTAAAATGCACAACTTACTCTAACTTCACACTGTTAAAATGCACAACTTATTCTAACTTCACACTGTTAAAATGCACAACTTACTCTAACTTCACACTGTTAAAATGCATAACTTACTCTAACTTCACATTGTTAAAGTGCATAATTTTCTCTAACTTCACACTGTTAAAATGCATTATTTACTCCAATTTCACACTGTTAAAATGCATTACTCTAACTTCACACTGTTAAAATGAATAATTTACTGTAATTCATTCATTCATAACCCTCCACTCCCAAAGGAGCATAGGCCTTCAACAAACACATGCCAAGTCCTCCTCTCACGTGCCATCATCTCAAGTTCTTTCCACGTTCTCCTCATCATTTTCACCTCTGTTTCCAGCTCTCTTCTCCATGTGCTTCTTGGTCTACCTCTCTTGCCCTGGGGGTTCCAGAACAAGGACTGCCTTGTAATGCTATCAACAGGTTTCTTCAGTGTGTCCTATCCACTGCCAGTGTCTTCTTCTCAACTCTTGTTCCACTGGCACTTGTCTAGTTCTTGTCATCATTTCAACATTTGTGACTTTGTCATACCATTTCAGTCCTATTCTACGCAAGCACCTATTTATAAAAGTCTAGCTTTTTGGTTGTTGTTTTTGCTGCTCTCCATGTCTCAGAGCCATACAATAGGACTGACTTCACATTTGAGTTGAAGATTTTTATTTTCATGTTGGACTTGATTTCTCTTGTTTTCCATATGTTTCCCAATGCAATGAAAGCTCCTATTGCTTTTTGTATTCTTATTTTGATATCATTGTCTATCCTTCACATTCGTCACCTATTTCTCAGTAGCATAATCACTCTTACTAATACAATATATAATCCTGTCACCTATATTAACAAACAGTGGACGCAAACATAAAACATTACCTTGGTCCAAAAACCACTGTCTTATTTTGTTAATGATAAAAATTAAGAAATATGAGGCAGCTGAATCAAATGCTAATAGCAATATTAAAATTACTAACCAGCATTCCAAGCTTTGAAAATGCAACAGCATGGACATTCCCTGTGTGACCAGTAAGGACACTGAAATGATCAGCATCTGCATCTTCAACTCCCGAGTTATCAGTTGCTGCTATTTCTTTGTTGGTACTTTCATTATAATTCTGGGTGTCGATTTCATTGTCTTGCATTTCATCATTTTCTTTATGATTCTGTTTATGAACTCTATTACTAATGACATCACTGTCTTTAACATTCTTGACATCATTTTCTTCATCTTTCATGCTATCAACTCCTTTAACAATTTGGTGATCATTTTCTGCCTCACTCATGATGTTATTTCCCTTTATTTCCTCACTTTCATGTTCTTTATCACTGTGGTTGACATTGCCATTATCGTTAACATAATAATATGTATGATCCTTACTTTCATCTACGTTATCTTTTTCTCTGCAATCGCCTTTATCACTTGTGCTGTTATTTTCTTCTTTCTGGCACTCGCTGCTTTCAATATTAATTCCATAATTTTGTATCATTTCTTCTTTTAGGATGGCATCTTCCCTTGTATTATCCACACTAGCTTTCTTGCTTTTCACAAAGGTATCTACAATTTTCATGTTTTTCATGTGGTTCAGAGTCCAAATCCTGATAGTGAAGTCCCAGGATCCAGAAGCCTGCAAAATACAAGGTAACATCAAAGTAGTCTAAATAAAATACAGAAATATAAATTATTATTAATATGAACGAAGATTTTCTAAGTGATTAAGTGATCCTGAATTAAAAAAACTAATTAACTCATGTGATTCATACTTGAGTAATTAATTCTTTATACATTAGAAGTCAATGATAACTGATATAAGAAATTACAGAGAACATCCCTCCATTTCTGATCATTCTCCAACACTCCCTTTGCTGTTTGTGAGAATAATTGTTTGTGCACCTCATCACTCTTTCCTTGGGATAGCTTTTTGTAACTTTCATAATCTAACAAAAATTTGCTTGGTAACTAACACTGTTAAGGGAGGCTTATAAGATAATTTACAGAGAAACATCAGTAAATATTGTTTGTGCACCTCATCACTCTTTCCTTGGGATAGCTTTTTGTAACTTTCATAATCTAACAAAAATTTGCTTGGTAACTAACACTGTTAAGGGAGGCTTTCAGTAAAAACTTTACAACCCAAGCAAGGGAAACAATTATAGCTCATGAGATCGACTGCTATTATACCATTGTTATTTCAACTAATCTGGGGAGAAAATTTAATTTTGCACTTTGTTATAAGAAATATTTTACTACACCTATACTGTGACTCATAACAACTAAATAAAGTTAATACATTCACTGTCAGCAATGAGTTCACCTGTTTGCTTCTATTCTGCGTAAATAAAAACACATTAACATATTTAAAATAAACATGTAGACAGGAGAACCAGTGGTTGAGAGGTTAGAATGTTTGCTTGCCATGCAATGTCTGGGTTCAATTACCACAACAATTCTGTTTTTTTTTTTAAATTCAGTCACCTGTCTTAAATTTAAATGGTGTGTTTATAAAAAAATAGAAAAAGTAGGACAAAAGACAATGAGAATGACCTACGTTGCAGCGACAAGGCCTTCATCTGGGAAAGGAAAGAAGGTGAGAGCTAAGTAACAGACAAGAGAAACAAAATTTAACAAGAAAAATTAAAAAGAATATCACCTGATCGATTTATCCTCCATGGTGGATATTTCCACTGTGTGATATACTTTATATATCCACCATGGATATATAACTGTAACTTCTTGAGGTTTTTTTTTTTTTGATGTGGTGTGCAGTTCTCCATGTTTTAGAGCTATGCAATAGGAGTGCCTTTCCAGCAGAGGCCATCAAAGCAGATATCGACACAGCTACAGAGATGTTATATAAATTACTTGGTAAAGTCTGGGAAAAGGAAGAGATACCAGCAGAATGGAAGGAAGGATATCTGGTTAAGTTGCCTAAGAAGGGAAATTTACAAGAGTGCACAAATTATAGAGGAATAATGTTACTATCAGTGCCAGGAAAAGTATTAAACAGGATTATCCTTGAGAGATTAAAAGAGTCCATAGACAAGAAACTGAGAGATGAACAAGCAGGCTTTCAACAAAACAGATCCTGTACAGACCAGATAGCCACTTTGATAATAATAGTTGAACAAAGTCTGGAATGGAATTCACCGCTATACATCGGATTTGTGGACAACGAAAAGGCATTTGTTAGTGTAGATAGAGAATCACTTTGGAAATTGATGAGGCATTATGGAGTTCCCCTGAAGATCATTAATTTGATAAAGAAAACATATGAAGACATGACATGCAGAGTTCTTCATGAAAGACAGCTTAGAGAACCGTTTGGGATAATAACAGGAGTGTGACAGGGATGCCTCTTGTCTCCATTTCTTTTCTTACTAGACTGGGTAATGAGAACATTGACAACACTTAACAGAAGTGGAATCCAGTGGACTAAGCAGTTGGATGATCTAGATTTAGCTGATGACTTGGCTCTTCTGTCCCATAACTGTAATCAGATGCAGGACAAATTGAAAACACTCGATGAGAGGTCACAGCAATTGGGTCTGAATATACACAAGGAAAAGACAAAAATAATGAGAATAAATGCAGGTAATGATAACAGAGTTGAACTTGAAGAAACACCAATACAAGATGTAGAATCGTACACATATCTTGGCAGCAATATAGACAAAGTTGGAGGGACAGACAGTGATACCAAAATAAGAATATAAAAAGCAAGAGGAGCTTTCGTTGCATTGGGAAATATATGGAGATCAAGAGAAATCGGATCCTTCTTCTTCTTCTTCTTGCGATCGCATCTTTGATGATTACACCGTCAGACGAGTTCTCATGATGAATTCGACTGTTGTTTGAAGTTCCTCTTTAACTCCATATAGCTTTGAGTTTAGTGTTGAGTCATTGGGCCAGTATATCTTTCTTAACTGGTCATACAGAGGACAGTCCTGTAGAACATGCTCAGCAGTTTTGTTCGTTTAATCCACATGTGCACAGTGGTGAAGCAGACAATCGTAGCTTGTGCATGTGTTTATTCAGTTTGTTATGCCCTGTCCTGAGTCGAAAAATAGTTGTCTGTCCCTGCCGGTCGAGAGTGTGATAGTCGTCTTTGGGTTGGTTCTGTTCTCTTCTGATAGTCTGGATAGCTCTCTTTTTCTCAAAGTATGTGACTTCATTATCTTCTTGTTCACATTCTCCTCCCTTTTTTGCAAGTTTATCTGCCTTTTCATTTCCAGGTACACCACAATGAGATGGTACCCACTGAAGTATGGTTCTCTTTTTTGGCAGCTACCTTGTTTAGTTCATTTCTCAGATGCGGGAGTTTACCACCCTTGAGAGCTTGCAGGACAGACAGTGCATCTGTGAGGATGACTACCTGGTGGCAGTCAGAGTTGGTGTTATAAATCATGTTTGCAGCTTGCTCTAGAGCTTGAACCTCAGCTGTATAGTTGGAACAGAATTTACCAGTGGGAATGTGCCTAGTCTCATAGTGGTTGTCAGGATATGAGATAAAGATACCGGCACCTCCATTCCTAACAGCATTAGTTGCTGATCCATCTGTATAGGCATGTATCCATGATTGATCGGGATAGCTTTCTTGGGTCATACTCAATGTAGCAGTTCGTTTTTGCAGATCATTATACTCACATCCACTTGTGAGACCACTGACTGTTGTATTAATTTGGAGGGCACTGCTGGCCTGCTCCCATGGTACAGGGTATAGGGTGGGCTTCAGTGGTGTTGTCTTCATGGATAGGTCTTCTTGATGCTGTCTTATAAGTCTTTTCCCCCGAAGCACAAAGCTGCTACGCTTTAGACGTCCCAATGCCAGATCATCTAGTCTTGCCTTCATTGGGTGCATTGGCATACTGTTGTACTTTTCCATCTGGATCATGGTTTTTGTGTCTCTTCTATGGGACAATGTCTGTAATCCAGCAACCTTCTGCATCTCTGTTATTGGTGTAGTTTTCATGGCTCCTGTAATGAGCCTGAGAGCTTGATTTTGCACCTTGTCCAAAGACTGCAGATGTGAGTTAGCAGCTGATGACCATGCTGCCTGAGCTAAAACTCTAAGTGTGGTCTTATTACTCCATTATAAATCTTCTTTAGATTTCGTTCATTTGCTCCCCAGTTGGTACCTGCTAATTTTCTGAGTATGCCTAGTCGTCTTCGGGCCTTTCCTTCTGCATTTTTCAATATGCTTATTCCATGTAAGCCTTTGGTCAAATGTCACCCCAAGATAGGTGGGGTAGCTTTCTTCCTTGATCACGGTTGTCCCTAGGTGTTATGTTAGCTGATTTTGTCCTTGGGGGCGAGGGAGAACAGTGTTGTGGAGGTTTTGTCTGTGTTTATTGTGATAAAGCCATTTCTCTGCCCATGACACTAGCATGTCTGCTGCCCGCTGCATTCTATAATTTGCTGTGGTGACATTTTCATCAGCGCACCAGAGTACTAGGTCATCTGCATATAAGGCAGCTTTAACTCCTGCAGGAGATCTTTCACCAGGTCATTGATGTAAACAAGGTAAGAGTGTTGGGGAAATTACTCCTCCTTGAGGTACCCCCTGATGGAGCAACACTTTTCTGCTCTGCAGACCGTCAAGAGTGACTCTAGTTCTCCTGTTATGCAAGTATGACTGGATCCATTTCATCATGTTGCCTTGGATTCCACTTCTCCTAAGTTTTGCAATGAGGCCATCTTTCCACACCTTGTCAAAGGCCTGCTTGAAGTCGACCCAGATCGTTAGGACCTTTTTCTTCTCCTGGAAGGCATCTTCTATTGCTTGAGACAAGTAAGTAACTTGGTCTTCTATACTGTAGCATTCTCTAAATCCAGCTTGTTCCGGCACCAGGATCTGCTCAGACTCTAAATAACCATTTCAATCTGTGGTTGACTATTCGCTCCATAGTCTTCCCAACACAGCTTGTGAGACTGATTGGCCGGTAACTTGCAGCCTCGGTCTTACATTTCCCTTTCTTTAGTATGGGTATTGTGATGGCTTCTCTCCATACTTGGGGTACCGTTCCTTCAACCAGCTGTGGTTGAATATCTCAAGCAGTTTTTGTCTTTGCTGCTGAGCTCAGATTTTACTAGCATTTCGTTGCTGATTTTGTCTGGGCCGGGGTGACTTTTGAAACTTAAGCTTGGAAATAGCCTTCTGTAGTTCTCCTAGTGTGATGGGTTCCCTCATTGGGGCAGGAGTATCTGTCTGTCCCATGGTTGCCAGTATTTCTTTTCTTATCTCTCTCTGATGGTCTATGTTAATGGGTAAGTTGCTTTCTGAACTGTATCTTCTAGCAAACAAGTCTGCAGCTTGTTTTCCTCTGAAAAGTTTGCCACCTTCATCCAATGTGATAGTCTGCCTTGGTGAGGAATGCTCTTCATTTAGAGACTTGACTAATCTCCAAAGTTTCCTGCCGTCTTTCTCAAGGTTCAGCGATGCCGTTTTTAGTTCTCCAGCTTTTCCGCTTTTCTTCTAGCTTTGTTCTCTGAAACTCTGCTACAGCCTTTTTCCATTTGTTGTGAGTTTCAAGTGAAGGCTGAGACTCTGCGTCCTTTCTAGCCTTGTCCATAGCTTCCTGACGTTCTTGGAGTGTGCTGGACCAGTATGGTATGTAGTTACGCCGGCATCCTTTGGGAATGGTTTCTTTTGCAGCTTGTAGTATGCATCTGTTGAAGTCTTTACCACTTCATTAATGTCTCTGTTCTGTACCTTGAGGGTAGACAGCAGCGTGTTCACATGATGCCTGAATAAACCCCAGTTGGCTTTTTTGTAGTTCCATCTTGTAATGGCTGGGCCTGTACTGAGAGTTGCACTCTGGACAGTAAGAAAGATTGGGCGATGGTCGCTTCCCCCTAGTTGGTCTCCTACTTCTCTACTAATAGATCCAGCTATATCTGGTGTGGAGAAGGCAAGATCTGGTGTTGAGGTTGTGTGCCATCCTCTGGAGTAGAAGGTAGGAGTATCTGTGGCATTTTTTGACTAGGATTAGGGAGTGATCATCTTGCCAAGTTTCAACCTCTTCACCTCTGTGATCCAGATGGTTATAGCCCCAGCTCTGGGAGTGGCTATTAAAGTCTCCAACTGCTATAAAGTTGGTGGCTGGTACCTGTATAGAGCTGAGACTCAGGGGTTTGTTGTTCGGACAGTAATAGTTCAGGAGTTCTATTTCCATCTTGTCTACCTTTATCTGCAGCAGCTGATATTCTGCTCCATCCATGAAGGTTTTCCTTTCGTGTGCAGGAATGTTATTCCTTACAAGAGTAAGTACTCCTCCTTTTCGTCTATCTTGTCTGTCGGATCTGAAGCATTGATATCCCCTTATTTTAAAGGTTTGATCTGCTTTCAAGTGAGTCTCTTGGATACAGCAAAAACTGACTTGCTTCTCATACAAGATGTTTTCCAGCTCTGTCTTTTTGCTGTATCCAGCCTGCTTGCTGTTCACTCCCTCTGCATTCCAGTGCATCATGACAAGTGGCACTCTGGGTTTCTCTTTTTCTGTTTTGTTTTGGTCAGTAGTTCTCCTCCGCCGTCTGTTGACTCCACAAGACGGTCTAGAGGGTCCTCCAGTAGCTGAGGGTGGGCTCTGTCGAGGCTCAGAGCCCGGCACTGCACCTGCCTGGTGGAGCTCCACAGGGCGAGCACCAGAACGAGATTTATTTGACGGTGTACTCTCCATAGAAAAAAAAAAAAAGCGAGTTGCATGATACTGTGGTTTCCGGTGCGCCTTCTGGCCCAGTATCTACGACTTTAGCACCTGTTCAACGGGAGAGTGGGCTCATCCCTAATCTGTTTATGTTCCCAGTAGTAGACTATTCGCAAGCAGCCTGGGGGTGTCACTGCTCTGCGCGGACCTTGTTTACCGAGGCGGCGTCCGAGCTCGTATGGTGAAAAATATGGTTGCGTTATCTTCAAAATAGCCCTGTCTTTCCCGTGGCTTTTCTGCCATCCTGCAACTTTGAGTTAGGGAGTTCTGAGCTCCAGTCTCTTTCCCAGGCATTTTATCCTGGCCTGGCACGCATACAGAGGACCCCACTTCTGGTTCTAAGTTAGCAGTTGGGGATAGGTGGGGTAGCACACTGTGCATTCCCCGTCATCCAGGGGGCTCTCCAACTATGCAGAGCTTGCACAATGCTGTGCTCTGGTTCTGGGCTCTCCCAAGGAATCCTCACGTCCTGCACAGAGCCACTTCCCGATACCCCCCACCTGCCAACCCTCCATTGTAGAAATCTCCTGCATGCGGCCATCCAGTCAAGAGCCAGTATTAAGTCTGGTGCCCAAGTGATCCCCCCAAGCTCAGTGTGCAATGCTGGGTTCCCATCATGCTGCAACACAGGAGGGATTGTGATGCTCAGCCATCTCTCTCAATTCTGCACCGATAAGTGACATCGGGGACTTAACTTTGCCTCAGTACTGGGAGGCCCCGTTTCCGGGTACACCACACACAGCCAATTGAGGCAACGGTCGCCATGGGCGTGATAGACGACAAACAGTGAAGAATGAGGCAAGAAAGCATTTAACCCATGAAGTGGGGGTGGATTGGTGCAGACCAGAGCATGTACCACTCGCCGGTGGGTTCTGCATCTACACCTATAGGGTTCCACCCACTCCTCAGCCCATTTAGTCTGGCCCCTCACCCAGGACCTGTCTGGCTTGGGTGACCCTGCCAGGAGTAAAACTCTTGCCGGCATAGCTCCCGGGATCTTTGAGGCGCTCAAGCTCTCCAACCACGGCAAGGTAGGCTTACATGTGGAGAGGAAATCGGATCCAACACGAACATAAGAATCTTCAACTCAAATGTGAAGTCAGTCCTATTGTATGGCTCTGAGACATGGAGAACAACCAAGACAACAACCAAAAAGCTACAGATTTTCATAAATGGGTGCTTGCGTAGAATCGAGGGATTAAAATGGTATGACAAGGTTACCAACGTGGAACTGAGGACAAGAACTAGACAAGGGCCAGTGGAACAAGAGATGAGAAAAAGGGTAATGTTCGCCTTTAGCCCCACCGATGTCGTATTGTAACTTTTCGATTACTTTGTACATCGACTTTAAGCAAATATTCGTAAGATATCCATATCGACTTTTTAATCAAGATTTAACGCGGGGAAACGCTATGAATTTTGCATTTCTGTCGCTGCAGCATACTTGTTTGTGCCGTTCTCGTGGCTAAGGTGATGGGTTCGATTCATGGTATCATCGCGCTCCAGTCTACCCAGCTGTAAATGGATACCTGACTTTGCTCTTGAGTTAGGGAAGGAAAAGTATCGAGGAAGGGAACTGGTCACCCCACCTCTTGATGCTGGACCTAGTATTGTGAAGTCTCTAACACGTCACTCCCCTACGGCAGTATCTGCTATGGGACTATCTTTACCTTTATATATATATATATATATATATATATATATATATATATATATATATATATATATATATATATATATATATATATATATATATATATATATATATATTGCAATTTGCTCTTTAATAATTATAATCACAGTGGTTTATACATATATTTATATATATAATCACACTTTGATTATAATTATTAAAGAGAGTCAGAGGTAAATCAAAAAAAAAAAAAAAAACACACACACACACACACACAGACAAGATAACTAGATACAGAACTGAAAAAGAAGAGGAATTCGTGGAAAGACCTCGCGCGAAAGGCATCTGACAGGAGGATTTGGCATGCGTTTGTTGAAGATCTCTGCTCCTTGGGGAGCTAACAGGTAGCTTAAAATATTTCTGTATGTTTTAAAGTCAATACATGTCATTATCTTACAAACAAATTAATTATATTTATTTATTAATTTTGTAACGTTGTGATTATAATTATTGACTGTCGTGACCAATGGAGGAACATCATTTATGCTATTGGTATTTCGTACGAATGTTTCCTTACTTGTAAACTCCGATTCCAAGTACATAGTAAACGAAAAGTTACAATAGGACATCGGTGGGGCTAAAGGTGAACATTACCCTGACCGAGAAAAAGATGATGGTGATGGATAGGACACACACTGAGGAAACCTGTTGATAGCATTACAAGGCAGTCCTTGTTCTGGAATCCACAGGGAAAGAGAGGCAGTGGTAGACCAAGAAGCACATGGAATAAATTCTATGAAAAGCAATAATTTCTTACCAGTAGCTCATGTGTGAAAGAGAAAGCAACAGACTGAACAAGGCTCCCGTGACCACTGAATGTTCGTATATGGCATCCAGTCTGAAAGTAACATCAAAATTTTTGCAAGGTTAATATGAAAATAACAGGCAAAACTGACACATATGTCAGTTTTATAGGTGCACAAGAACTAAAATGGGCTGTCATACTTATTACACATGGGTGATATGGATACTTAGCCAGATACGTTTGTAGGGTTTTTATGTTAACGTATTATGGTATGCAGATACATACCCAGATGTGTGTAATATTACTAAACTCATGATTCTTGGTTGATACTGACAGTCGCCCCCTTTGTTTGTAAGATTTTCAAGCAAAAGGAGTTAAATCAGGTTTATTTTAAAAAACAAAGTACCTGTCAGTATCCCTTATTTGGTATTTCAGTAATGCTTAAGATTTTAAAATAGCGAAGAACTATTTACATTTATACTTCTATTCACTGCAGGCTGTAGCATCCCTGGCAATGAAGAGGTTGACAGATTGGCAAAGGAAGGCAGAAAGCTACCTCAACCTGAAATAAGCATAACTTTTGAGGAGGCAAAGAGTTTTATCAGAAACAGAAACAAAATGATGTATATTACCAGCTCAGTAGAAGAGAACAAATGATCATCTTCAGACTCCGCACAGGCCACAACAAATAGGGATATCATCTATTCAATAAGCTAAAGATAGGAACTACCGATCAGTGTAAATGTGGCACTGATAAAATGATTGCTGTATCTGCTTCAAAGACACCTAACATATGAGGAACATACAAAGCACATATGGCCGTCACCAGTACCTTTTTCAGGAAAACTCTATGGAGATGCAAATCGTCTGAAGCTGACCACTGCTTTCTTTGAAAATATTCAAGTAGACGTCTGAGAGTGTACGAAAAAGAAGATATTTGTATTCAAGAGAAATGTTAACATTTGTGTAATACTGCTAAGTTTAAACACATCTTTACCTATACATTAATTAAATTTACACACAATGTGCAGGTCCCTTGAGAATTGTTTTAAAACATGCATACCTGAACACACCACAAAATGGCTGTTCTATCCCATGATCCTGTGCACAAGTACACAGAATAAGATGAAAATGCTACCACTTCTACACTCTTTGTATGACCTAAAGTAAATAAACAAATTTAAAAAAATGGTTACTAGTGGGGAGAATTCACTGACAAATGTTATAAAATATCTGAATACCTGAGGCTTCAAACGAAGAAATTATAACTGGCAAATGGAGTGTAAAAACAATGTAAATTATACTGTGTATCAAACATCCCAAACAAATTAGAAACTGGTGTTCGTGGCCTTCCATTCAAACAGATTACACAAAAAAAAGACGGTGTTAATTTCTAAAAACTTAAGGCGGACAATAAAGAAAATGAAGATGACTTAAAGAACAGATGAACAATAGAAAACAGAATATTTTAAAATTGTAAGATACAACAGAAAACAAATAACAAACAATGTATGATGCCAAGAATCAAAATAAGAAAGCAGATAAAGACAGGAGAAACAATGATCAAAAGGATAGAGAGAAAGTTCAATGAAATTATTAGAAAGAAGGAAAAATTAGAAGACAGAAGTATACTGGGAAAAGAAAAAAGAGATTAAGCTTGATAATGAAAAAAATGGAAGAACAAGATGATAAGGAACAAAGAAAAAAGATAAAGAAAGATGTGGAGAAGAATCATTGCACCAGTGCAATATTTCTGGTAAGTGATGCTTAAGCAGTTGAAATGCCATGATTTGATATGCTAAAGGTGCAGCTATATCTCTGTTACCATGCATAAAACTCTATCGCTGCATTATGTCACAACAATGGTAAAATAAGAATAAAAACAGTATTTAATTATGAATATATCAGCTTTATATGCACCAATTATTTCAAACCTTTAAGAACGTGCAGACAGCTTCCATCAGCTGTTTTCCATATTCTAGCAGTTTTATCAAAGGACCCACTGGCAAAATACTGGTCACATGGAGAAATGGAAACACTCTTGACTGCCCCTTGATATCACAGATCAATTAAATAAAAGAAAGTTATATAACTTACATTATTTTTTTTTTAAATCATTTCATTCTCAACTATTTATTGACTCAAACTTCAGAAACAAAACAACAAAAAATCATTTTTGTTTAAATGGAGGCAAACTTTAACAAAAGGAATTAGCCATCAAGTATGCATCAAACAGAAAACAAGAAGAAAACAAATAAGGAGGTCCTAGAAAATCAAGGTATGAAAAGAGAACTAATGAAGGAGATCAAAATTAGGCAGCTAAAATGTTTGGGCCACATAAAAAGGCATAACACCTTGCAGAAGACCATAATAGAAGGCAGAGTTGAAGGCAAAGGTGCAAGGGGAAGACAGCGCTATAAGTGGGAACATAACATCATGAGATGGACAGGAAAGAGTCTATCAGAGTGCACTCTGCTTATTTTCCTGGTGATCCTTTCGACGTTTTCTCCTCTCTTCTGCTTGTTGTGTGAGCTTCTTTTCGCCCAATCTGAGGTGGTGCCGTAAATAGCATCGCCACTTGGTGTGATCGGCAGCTTCATCCTCCCACGTTGCTGGATTTATGCTTGCTTACAGTAGAAGGATTTAAATGGTCGGACATGATCACTTATGTGGAACTGATGACAATAACCAGACAAGTGCCAGTGGAACAAAAGATGAAGACACCGGCAATGGATAGAACACACACTGAGAATACCAGCTGATAGCATTACAAGGCAGTCCTTGTTCTGAAATCTCCAGGGTAAGAGAAGTAGAGGGGACTGAACAGAACACGGAGAAGAGAATTTGAGACAGAAATGAAAGGAATGAGAAATATATGGAAAAACATTGAGCTGATGGCACGGGTCAGAAGTCTGTGGAAGGTCTATGCTCCTTAGGTAGCTGATGGCATGGGACAGAAGTCTGTGGAAGGTCTATGCTCCTTAGGTAGCTGATGGGTAATGATGCTGATATACACAGAAATCCCCAGATAGTACTGATAGACAAAGGAAATGACAAGCCCAGAGATATGTGGAGAACCATATTGAGGTAGCAAACAGATGCAAGAATTACCTGGAATTAACTTCTTCTTCTTCTTCCATCCTTAGCCACCAACCGGCAAAGCAGTATGTGGCCAGTACGCCTAGTGGCGTCTTAGGGCAACAACAAATTGATCAATCTATCGCTGTTTCCACCACGCCTAGTGGCGTCTTTGTGGAACAGAAACAGACCAAACAATCTATCGTTGTTTCCGTAATCAGATTGGTTGGCAAGCTGAAATTGTGCGAATTTTTAGAATGGGGTAAACAGTCCTAACCCTCCTTAGTCGCTTTTTACGACATTTCAGTGTTACTATTCTTTGCTAACACACGTTATATTAACTTGGTTGGTTCAAAAACACATGCCAAAAAGTTGATAATGCAGTTCTAGCTGAAATTAGGAGAATAGAAGAAGTCCTAACGGTCTTATTCCCATTTCAGTCAATGCTAGTTATACAAAAACAAGTTTACAGGTGTTAGGTGCTTTATTATGGTTGAGGTGCAACAATAAGTTAATTTACCTTCATGCCCTTTAAGTCTTACAACACACTGTTTTGTCTTTACATTGAAGACATGCACTCTCTGATCATCACTTCCTGTTACCATGAAACTGAAGTCAGATGCAAAGCTAACACAGTTCACCTTTAGAAAAGATAAAAACATTGTTCAGAAATGTTTCAAGAAAATATAGCAGAAATTGACTTAATCAAAAAGACAACTGAGTGCTGATCAAGCAGATTTTTGACAAAACAGATCCTGTACAGACCAGATAGCCACATTGCTAATAATAGCAACTTGCATCTTTACATTGGATTTGTGGACTACATAAAGGCATTTGACAGTGTAGACAGAGAATCACTTTGGAAACTAATGAGACATTATGGAGTCCCCCTTAAAATTGTTAATTTTTATAAGAAAACACATGAAAACATGATAAGCAGAATTCTTTATGAAGGACAGCTTACAGAACTGCTTGAAATAAGTACTGGGTTGCGTTGCGTAGACATCTCGCTCTTCGCTAGCGCTGGATTTTAAGCTCCGCCTTCAAAATACAGCTTACTGAGGGAAGTGGGTGTCTGGTGGATGGGACTACTGTTTGTCATGTTTTTATCCGTGCACTCTGTTGTATCAGTGCATGAAAATGTAACGGTCAATCAAAGAATGGGTAGGGTAATTATGAAAATGAGCAAATAAATATAAGGGCTGAGCCTAGAAGCTTATAAATGGACAATTTGAGAAATCTGATACAATAGTTTTTTTTTTAAATTGCTTTTCTTGCCACACTATTTCTCAGTGCCACATCATATATGTGTGCTGTGTTATTTTTCCTACTCCATAAGATACAACTATAACCTTGTCTTCCTTGATAATGGTATCACAAACCCAAATATTAAATATCATCGTGTTCAAGAAGTCATGCAGTATTTTTAACACAGAATATTATATAAACTTCCTTTTCACTATTTGCGGTGAAAAAAACATTCCTGTCATCGCATCAGTAACCACACACGCAGCCATTTTTAATTACAAGCCTTGTCACATTACTACCATGTCTCCACCTCATCTCCTTCTGCACCCACTAATTTGAAACTTGCGGGAACTGCGATCAAAGCTCTTTTGCAACGAAGCATGCTGGAGGCAGAGCTTAACCTCTGTTTAGCGTGAAAAGTGGGTGTGGCCGGGGGAGTGGACGGGAACGGCACCAAATCAAATTAGATGTGACCAGGCTTGGTCACGGTGACAAATCAAGTCTAGTGTGACAGGGTGAGAATGGGGTGGAATCTTTTATCAATGTTCATCTGTTGTTTTACTGGCGACTGCCAGAGGTGGTGCTTACAGATATGAATTGGAACATAACCCAGGTGATTCTTTTGGAGACTCGTAACTGTGTTTATGTTTTAGGCTGCATGATCGTCAAAAATATGGTAACATTCTTTTCTCAATTACCTGATGTAAACAAACGACACTTCCTACTGACGTTCAGGAAATAAGTTCAAGCTGGATTAAATATGAATGAACACCTTTATTAAGTGTCTGTAACCTCTGACAAACCCCACTCACTTAACCCCCTTCTCTCAAACCATCACTTCCGTCCTAACTACTGGGCAATTCTACCCCAAGTTTGATGACGTCATTTCTTAACCTTTAATTAAATCACTCATAGGATTTGTGACTAGTGTTATTACACTAACTAGACACGTTCAAATACTTAGTGTTTAATCTTGCTAAGTATTCTTACCCTAACTATAATTAAGTGGCAGCACCTTAGTGTTAATCCGACGTAACAGTCCGTACTGTCACATGGGAATAGCGTCCCACATTTCCGGACTATGCAATGCAACTCTGGAGTGTGACAGGGATGCCTTTTGTTGCCATTTCCCTTCTTACTTCTTTAGACTGGGTTGTAAAAACATCAACATCAGCCAACAGAAACGGAATTCAGTGTGGCTAAACAGCTTGAAAATATAGATTTTGATGACAAACTAATTCTTCAGTTCCATAACCATTATCAAATGCAAGAAAAAATGAACCAGTTGATTTGAGATCTCAGCAACAGGGTCTGAAAATACAAAGAGAGAAGACACATATTGTGTAAGTAAATGCAGCAAATGATTACAAAATTACACTAGAAGAAACATTCCTCAAAGATGTAGAATCGTGCATACATTTTGCAGCAATATAAAGTCAGAGGGACATACAGTGATATCAAAATAAAAATACACAAGGCAAGAGGAGCTTTCACTACACTTGGGAACATATAGAAATAAAAAGAAAACAAATTCAATATAAAAACAAAATCTTTAACTCGTCAGGTCAGATCAGTTCTACTGTATGGCTCTGAACATGGAGAACAAGAAAAATAACAATCAAGAAGTTAAGACTTTCATAAATGGGTGCTTGCATACAATATAATGATTGAAATGATTCGATAAGATCTCAAACACAGTGTGATAAGACAAGAACCAGACAAATGCCTGTGGAACATGAGATGAGTAGAAGATTGGCGCTGGACAGGACACACACTGAGGAAACCTGATGGTAGACCAAAAAGCACAAGGAGAATTTGAAACAGAAATGAGAAAGACATGCACAGATTGTGAGCTAACGGCACATGACAGGAGAAATTAGCATGAGTTTGTTGAATCTTATGCTCCTTGTGGTGCTGAAGGGTAATAAAATGAATGAATGGCTTGTAAAGACAAAGACTATGTTTCTATACTTGTCGTAAGTTTATATATTTAATGACTTAGAGACCATAGCTTCAAGAAAATACTGTTTGTGCAGGTATCCAGACCTACAGGTCTTTTATATTTGGACATGCGCCCTAATATAACCGACTACGTTGAACGGGACGCGCCTCGCCAAAACGAAACAAAACTTTAAAAAAAAAAAAAGTTTGTGCAGGTAGGCCTACATTTAAATCACAAACTCCTGTCTTTTTTTTAGTCTCTTTTTTATTTGCTTTTAAAAAAAAACTGCTGGAAATATTGTAATGATTAGCAGCTTAACATTTCGATTTAGAGTTAGGCTTAGTATACAAATACAGAAAAATTGTCACAAACGCTAATATTAACCATAACCTTGTTTTGAGCTTTCTCAAAAATCATTACTGACACACACAAAAACAAACTTGTGTGACTAATTGTGGCTACTTATCAAATGTCATTTGGGCAAAATCCTGGAGAGAACAAAATTGGAGACAGGCATATGAAGGATAAAGATGGCTTTGAAAGAATTAGAGCAGACTGCTCCAGAAATTATTGTTGGGCAAGAAGTAGCTGAAGGCTTAAGCTCCACAGAGGTTGAAAGCAAAAAAATGAAGAAAAAACAATTAATTTCTTAAATTTTTGCAAAAAGCAAATATTTACCTCATCCTTATGTCCGACAAATTCTGACAATTCTTTTTGGCAGAGATCTTTGGGAGGCGAATACATGATTAGGGCAATTTCGAAGTTGCGTGCCTATACTTCTTTCGCGTTTGTGTGTGAAATGCCAAGCTTAAATTAATAATTTAATTATGCTTTATTTTCATGACTTAAAACTTATCTGGTGCAGTTGTTTCACTAACGCCACATATTTATAAAGTCCTCGTAGTGGAACTTCAAACATTAATTTAAACAAGAAAAAAAAATTGATGCATGTCAATGCCCGCACCAACCCATTGATGCCGCCATTCTGTAACTATAAACGCGGTTGCTCGGAAATGCGCATAAATAATAATTCGATTTCTAGCTCCCCCACTTAAGAAACGACTAAGGTTAATAACGAAACCAAACACCGGCTGGAGATAGTCAAAATGGCTGAGGAGACTGCAATCAGCGCTCTTATAGAGAGGCTGGCAAATATCAGTGTCGAAAACAAGATAGAAGCTTTAGAAGAATTAAAAACTGCAATAACAGTTTTGCCTCCATCAGTGCTGCGCACTCTCCTGCCTAATATTTCGATATCCAATGTATTTAACTGTCTAAATACACCAAACAAGTGCGTACCTTTGCAGTTTTCAACTTTAAATTCGCAAGTCATTCATTCAGCAATCTTACGTTATAGGCTAACGTTGCTTGTTATGATAAGAAACTTTTAAGAAAAAAAATTATTGTCAATGGGTAGAGTCTCTATTACTACTTTAAGTGACAGTTAATTACATTACGTTATAAACAGATGTTCCCCCGAAGTTAGGCTATATTCGCGGTGTCATTAAAATTATGCGGGCCACGGTAATTTTGTATGGCGCTGGCAGATTGGCGAGAATAAGTAAGGTCTGCCATGGCAATCATGGTAGGTGGCAGCAATGGATTTCAGATTTCCCCCCTATTTTTTCTTGGTGCATACTTAATGTGGGAAATAAACTACATTCCATTATAGGCATAATGCCCCCCAGTGTTGATTTTTATAACACATCAGTTTGTTGTAAAAAAAATTTTTAATAAAATGTGTCGAGGTAGGCCTACTTTTAAAATTGGTTTTTTTTTCCAATGCAGGAATGATATTCCCATAAGATTGTGGTCTTATGTGCAAGAAAATATGATTATATAGCAAAAAGGAAACATAGCAAAAAAAAGTATCATTTAGTTCAAAAGCAGGTGCTTAGGCTAATGTCCCAGGTTACCCTAATATTGATGATCGTCTAGCTGACTGATGTTAACGTTACAACGTTAGTCCAAGACTAGTCTCTGACTTGAAGTGCATTATTTAGGCATCACTACAAAATAGCAGAACTATGCAGAATAACGAACTCATTAAAGTAGAAATAGGGGACGGAATCCAAGAAATATCGGTAGAGCAAGCTGTGTTGAAAATGTTTAGCCTAGATGTTGGATGTGACATATTTTGAGCACGAGCTCGACATCATAAATGAAGATTCTTGTATCCTGGAATTCCATAGCAAGAAAACAAAATGGAGGAACTCCCACTTCCCCCCCCCCCCCCCCCCCAAACAAATATAAAAACAGATGGGGAAAATGCTATGAAACACACCAAAAAAATAAAATAAAAGGCATAAAGAAATAGATTATTCAAGACCTACAGAAAACTGGTTAAAAGGAACTTCAATGGTAAATAAAAGGTAAATATGAAAAGCATTATTGTCATTACTGTTATCATCATCTTCACCAGTATTTTCCAAACTGTCGAACATATACCCAAAAGAAGTGGGGTGAAGGGGGCTAAAGTTAAAAGATACGGCAAACCTGTTTATCGTACGTTATCATACTATGTTTAGAATCTATCATACATATCTACTGTTCTGTCAGAAAGTTTGTTGATTTGTATTATTGCTTACATTAGGTTTTTAAATGATTTTTGTTTAAATATAGCATATACTGTACATATACTTTTATACAGTTTATTCATCAATCAGTGGCACATATTATATCATATATCCCCTAGTGCAGATAAAAACTACCCCGAAATTATCGCCGCCGGTAAGACTAAACTCTCATATGGGGCACTCACTGTAAGTTTGGGAAACGCTGACCGTCATCGTCATCATTATTCAAATGAACACACAGGATACAACGCAGACACATCAATACCCAAACATTTCTAATATGTGCAGAAAATGATAAAATAGCATTCTTGCAAAAACTAGGAGGAAGAAGTTTCTGTGTCTTATATTGTGCAGTAAATCAATTTTAAGAATAGACAGACCTAGAGAACTATATAATATAGTCAAACAATATTTAACAGGAACAAAGGTTAATATAAAGTAATTGGGAATGTGAAGGTCTGATGCTGTTCTTACAATGTGTATGACTTTTAACAAATGAAAGTCAATTAAATATCTGTTAAAGTCAGTTATATAACTGGAACCACCAGGCCTTTACACCCCACCACCTTAATATTATTCTTGTTTGGAGTTTCTGCTTGATTTTGTTCGGTTTTATCTCGTTTGTGTTTGTTGGTTTTTTTTTTTTTAAACATACAAGCATAATTGGTAATTGTGATTTATCCTATTTGCAATGATTTAACAAGTATGATGCCACCATCACATATCGGCAGTTCATATTATTTGGAATTGAAAACAATATATATCCTAATTATAACCCATCAGAGGTTGAACAGGATAATTTCATCATTAATTAAAAAAAAAAAAAAAAAGGTGAAGGAGCTCGTTACACGCCCATTGAGGCATATTGGGAATATGGTGTTAGGCCCATATTATCTTGACCGTCGGCACACTAGGGGTGATGTGGTCGGCATCACGCAGGCCGCCTTAACCTTCCCAGAAGTTGCTCTGGTACCCATTTGGGGCTGGGTCGACCCAGGAGCCGTTTGTGGCCTAAAAAATTCCCGCCTCATCTGGGGATCGAACCATAGACCACTGCGCTAGGAAGCCAGTGCACTAACCACTATGCTATGCTAAATAAAAATAACAAAAATAAAATTCCATGCATTTCTTGATGTAACCCTTCCCATCCAAATAGCGTTCCACCTCAAGTCTAGTCTACTTCTGTTCTGTATAATTTTGTCTTTTGAATATTCAAAACTGTCACATAATATCTTTTGTTGCGCACATGGGTTTTGATGGAATAAACATATATTTTGGTGCGCACATCAGCTTTAAAAGAAAATGGAGTGGAGTGAACAGGAAGCCTGACAGAGAAAGATGTCAGTTGGCCGGCTTTAGAAGCCGTATTGCATATTGATCGTGCTCTCTTTATGGTCGCTGGGTTTTGTACAGCCTTGTTGTATATTCCAATGGTTGTAGGACTTGTTGATCCAGCCATATGGTTATTGCTGACAATTTATTGCTATTGTTATTGAATTCATACGTGTCGCATTGTTATTATTAAAAAGGGAGATTGTCAGCACGCCTTCGTGTACGCTTTGTGAAGGACGTTTACAAGTATGTTGATTGTGTGACCTCTCACAGTTTGATATGAGCTTAGAGGATAATGTCATGAAGGTGTAGTTATTATACTGTGACAAAAACTGTTATTTGTCAAAGCAAATTCTAATTTATGGAAGTGTCAGAGCAAAGTCTAATTCATGATCCCAATATTAGATTATCTGCAGGCTACAAATTCACCCATAACTAGAACAGGTGTTAAGAATAGACAGACCTAGGGAATAGCATAATATAATTAAATCATATTTAACAAGAACAAAAGTTAATATATAGTGATTGATGGGTGAAGGTATAGTGGTGTTCTTATTAAACATATTACTTGTGACACATGAAAGTTGATTAAATATCAGACTAAGGATCCTAGAATTTTACACCCCTCCCCCTATTTCTTGTTTCTGTTTGAGTTTTTTTTTTTTTTTTTTTTTTTTGGTTTTGTTTTATTTTGTGTTTATTTATTACAAACACATACACAATATGATAATTTTGATTTGCCCTATTTAGTGATTGGATGGAGGATAGGATGCCAATTTCACATATAGGCAATTGTACATGCTATTTGGTCATGAAAATACAGTAGAACTCCATTTATCCGAACCCCATGGGACCGAGCATCGTTCGGATAATCAAATGTTCGGATAATTGGATTACATGATGTATCGAGTACATGTACACATATTTCTAAAAATAATTAACAATCACAAGGAAAATACACTATAAAACATATTTACTTGTACTGTAATAATAATACCCACACTGTATTAGATCACTGTATCACCAAAATCTTTCATTACACTGCAGTGCATGTACTACTTGTATTAATTATTTTTGTTAAGAAAGAGAAATGTTTTCAAAATAACATTACAAACAATTCAAAACCAGGCGCAACTTACGTATACATGTACTTGCACAGATGTAGCCCACTATTTAAAATAATGAGGAATCCTCTTTTGCGCCAAACTGGATAGTCTGCTTTTGGCTGCTAGGTCCCGCATTCTCTTCAACAGCAGAAGCTGTGTAGGACAGCTGTCATCTTCTTGCTCGTACCAAGCCATCGCTGTTTCTAGTGCTATAAAGGCCTCTTCAGGACTTGGTCGACGTTTTGGGTTTTCTTCATAATCTACAAGTACATCATGTACTTCTGAGGAGTCTTCATCATCGGTCACTACATGTATTTGGTTTTCTTCTTGCACAAAAGACAAAATTTCTTCGTCATTCAAAAACTGAAAACCAGAATCATTATCATCTTCTAGCCACATGTGTGCATCATCTTTGTCACAGTCCGAAAATCCGGGCATTGCTTGAAACAGTTCCACAACTTCATTTATACAATCATCATTTGTGTCCACTGCAGTAGTTTCATTTCCTCCTTTTTTCCCAAGCAATCTATTCCAAGCCTTGTTGAGATTATCTTGTGACAGGGTGGTCCAAGCATCAGCTTACATATAGCAGCAGTCTTTGAGATTAAGCTTTTTTTGAAAACGCCACCACACTTTCTTCATCTTCAGCCAACAATAAACGACGCAGGACTTCCTTCTTGTACATCTTTTTAAGCTTTGCTATAACACCCTGATCCATTGGTTGAATCAGTGCTGTTACATTGGGAAGCAGAAAAATTACTTTAAAATTTGCATCAACTGCATTCAATGTATCCGTCTCTGGATGAGATGGTGCATTGTCCAGTAGAAGAATTACTTTTCCAGTTTTCTTTTCTTGTTCTTTCAACCTCTTCACATTTGGGATGAACTGATTTGTATACCAATCAAGAAATATTTCACTATTCATCCAAGCACTCTTCTGTGCTTTGTAGCACAATGGGAGACATGTCACATTCTTTAAACAACGTGTTTTTTTGGCTTTGCCGATCATTAGCACCGGTAAACGATGACTTCCACTGGCATTCGCGGCTACCAAAATTGTTACTCTCTCTTTGCACTTTTTAAACCCAGGGGCAGCTGCTTCGCGCTGAGATGCAAGTGATTTTTGAGGCAATGATTTCCAGTATAAGCCAGTCTCATCGGCATTATACACATCATCGAGTAAATAACCTTCTTCTTCCAAAAAAGCCAAGAATGTTTCTTTAAAATTTTCAGCGGCAGTTGCATCGCTAGATGAAGATTCCCCTTGAATCTCCAATTTTCGTATGCCATGACGAGATTTAAAGTTTCTTAACCATCCCTGGCTAGCCTTAAAGTCAGGAGGACCGTCAAGTTGACTGTTGAACTGAAGTGCCTTTTCACACAATAGAGAGCCAGAGATAGGTTCCCCTTTGCTTCTTCTTTGCACAAACCATATATACAAAGCCTCTTCCAATTTCAAATCTTTCGCATTTCTCATGGTTTTATGTTTCTTCGACCCATTTTCACTATCCAATTTCGATGCAAAACTCATAATTTTATCCTTGTTACTTTTGATGTCAGAGACGGTAGCTTTCTCAACATTGAAAATCCTCGCAAATGAAGACACAGTTTCACCTTTTCCTAGTCTCTTGATAATTTCTGTTTTCGTTTCAATTGACAAAACATTGCGGTTCCTTTTATATGCTTTAGGCCTACTGGAAGATGCCAGGTCGCACAGAGAAATACGTGTACACCAAAATTATTCTGCTGTAGTAGCAGACACAATTATTTTAAGTTGAACTGTCTGTTTAGCCAGTGTTCTGCCTAGAACTCACACGTACACTGGATTGGTAAACCAGATATTAACGGACTTTATGATCTAACTGACTTCATGTACGTAAGCGACCGTCCATTAGCCCATCTCATTGTCTACAAATTGTTCGCACACATTTGAAGCTTGCCGCATCAAAAGATTCAGAACTGTAGTCTAACGTGACTGGTGGAGACTGATTTTTTTTTTTTCTGGAAAAAGTGTTCGGATAATTGGATGTTCGGATAATTGGGGTTCGGATAAATGGAGTTCTACTGTAATATATATCCTAATTATAACCCTTCAGGGGTTGCATGGGATATTTTCTGTCATCATTAAAATTTTTTTTTTTTTTTTTTTTTTCTAAATGAGCCGAGGAAAAAATGAAAGTTGTTTGCATTTGTCTGTCTCTAGATTTATTTATTTTTGTTACAGTTTTGTGGGGTTTTGGGTCTGTTTTTGAACAGTTTGAAAGACATATACCATTAGTCTATACATTAGTAGCGCATGTTCCAGTTTTTACTTAAGATAACTGATATAAATGTTAAGAGAAATTGAAAATATATTCAGTCTTGACATATGGATGCGAGTCGTGGGCAATGACTGCAGCCCACAAAAGCCAGATCCGGGCCTCAGAAATGAGGTGTCTGAGGAAAGTGGTTGAAGTAACAAGAAGAGACATGGTCCGCAACCAGACGATCCGTCAAGGCCTAAAATCCCATCCGCTGCAGACCCAAATAGAACAGTCCCAACTAAGATGGTTTGGCCATGTCTGCAGAATGGGAGAAGATCGGCTACCACGACAAGCATGGGAAACAAAGAGCCAGGGATCCAGACCTCCAGGACGACCCAGAGTCCGCTGGGAGGACAACATTAGACAATCTTTGAAGGACCGAGGACTAGAATGGAACCAGGCCAGGAAGAAGACAGCTGATAGAATGGTCTGGCGCTCTCTCTTCCAAACCTCTACACCTCACGGTAGAAGGGGAACGACTAAGTAAGTAAGTAAGAAAATATATTCATTGTATATCACTGTTTTTTTTCCAGATCTCAACAGAAAGTTTGCAGTGAAGTTTTGGACCGTATGCTTTCAACTCTGAGTGCTTCAGCAGCACTTCAGAATTTTTATTCACATTTCCTTACATGGATCGCAATAGATGATGACTCCCTTAAGACTCTGTGCTTGCATCAGGTTAGATTGGTTTACATTTAAAAAATAAATTGTTAATGTAAAGAAGTATCAATTCCCAAAACAATCTTCTAAGAGGACATAGATGGAAAAATATGAGATATGTGGGAAATAGTGTCTTGAATTGTGTCAAAGCAAAAGTCATTGTCGATATTAGTGGGAAGATATGAAATGCTTGAGAAATACGTAGTGACCAAGTTTTGGAGTTGGAAAACTAGCTATGAATGGTTACCTGACTCTGCTTTAGGGTTAGGGAAGGCATTGACAGCGAACTAGGGAACTGGTCACACCACCTCATAAAGCTGGGCCCAGTATAGTGAAGTCTCTAACACTTTGTGCCTAAACAGCAGTATCTGCTATTGGACTACCTTGACCTTTTAAGTGCACCAAGGCTAAATCGTTAACATTGTTAGTGGAAAATTATGAGATGTTTGGGAAATATTGTCTAGAAAAGAATCAATGCAAAATTTAAACTATGGATGCAGGCCAATGTATGAAGAGAAGCAAGTAGTAATGAAAAAGAAAGCCAAATAGCAAAGAGGCAACCCAGAGACATATACAACAGAAGCATGCTACTCCATACCAAGAAAAGACCAAGTGATCATTTTGAGACTGAGAACTGACCACTGTAGGTACAAGTACGGTCTGTTTGGATAAATTAAACATTGGACAGACCGATGTGTGTCCTTTTTGGGAAGAGAAGCAAACAGTAAAACATGTCCTCCAACAATGTTGACCCCATGAGAAAATAAGATAACAGCATGGCCATCGCGAGCCTGCTTAAGAGAGAAACTGGAGACTGGCCACTGACTGAGAGAAATAAAAATATAGCTGTATGAGCGTGAACGATGAAGATAAAACAATATCACATATACAAAACTACCAGACAATATTATGGTAGCATTTAACATAGTTGTTACCTTAACAGTTTGATCATTGCCTCTTAGAACACAATGTGCAAACCAAAACCGCAGAGTAGCACTGAAAATAATGCAGATAAAACACACTACATATCTATAACCTTATATCTGAACACATGAAAACCAAAATATTCTGGAAATCAAAAGTTTCTTTGGGCTTATTTTTTTATCACGATTTGGGTGAATTATGACTATTTTGGGCCGACTTTGGGCTATTTTCAAACATAGTTTGGGCAAATTTGGGCTACTTTTTAAACACAATTCGGGCAACATCTGAAAACCCAAAAAAATCCTTTTTCTGAAATAAAGTTGTCCCGGAGGGATTTTCGTATAAAATGTTACAGACCTTGTATAACGAAACGTATGCAGATTAAAGGCATAACGTACACAGAAAGGAATCGTACTGAGAGCACTGGAGATACTTCTGGGGAGAATTATATCAAGGAATGGTGGGACAGAAGAAACATCTATTGTAGACTGAGCAATGTCAAGTGTGAAATATTGACATATACAACTTGGAATGTCATTATACTCTGTGAGGACAAAACTGAGCATATTTAACATTATGGTCAAGGCAGAATGTATCAAAACATCAAAAATAAATACTGCAGTAATAAAGAACCTGCACACTCATATCATTCAGCACCTGAAATATGCTTCAGTGAGTATCTGCCAGAGGACGCATCTCCACTCTAGTGTGGCCATGCCGTTGTATTACAATTAAATATGATCTGTTGGTTTGGTTTGTTTAAGAGAGCAGTTAATGGTGAACTTCTGGTTTTTTTAAATCATCCATGAACCACCGCTTCCAACAATCAGTTTACAAACATCCAACAGGAAATGAAATTGGATAGACTGTACTCTCAAGAAGACCCAAGAAATAGATTTAAAGAGTGAATATATTCTTGGATGGGGGAAGAAGGCAACACCGGATAGAGTATGATGAAATAATATTGCAGAGTCTGAGTTCTTCACCATGAACTAAAAAGAGCAAATCATTGTTTTTTGTTTTTTTTTAACGAGAAGTCAAATTGCGGCTGTTTTATATTTTGTTGTGAGAACTGAATAATGTTTCTGGATTCTCATGCTGTATTTTCTGTTTTCTTTTCCCCCTCCTTTCAGCTGTCAAGAATTAGCAAGGAGGCTCCAAATGAGCTAAGCCAATATGAAGATCTTGTGCTAGCAGTAGTTGACCATTTAGCATCTGACAATTTGAATGTCGGATTGACAGCTGCCACTGTTCTGACAAACCTAGGTAGGTGAGATATAGATTAACTTTGACAGAGCTGATGATCCTGTTCTCAGTCGGAATTTCAAAAAATTTATCTCAGTTAAAACTTTTGGTTGGCAGAGTGGTTAGAGCACTGGCCTTTCACGGCAACGGTGCCGGGTTCAAAATGCGATGTCGTCTCGCTCCAGTCTACCCAGCTGTAAATGGAAACCTGACTCTGCTCATGAGTTAGGTCAACTGGTCACCCCACTTCTCAATGCTGGACCTAGTATAGTGAAGTGTCTAACACCTCATTCCCCTACAGCAGTATATTCTATGGGATTACTTTTACCTCAGTAAAGCTAAGGATAGATGCTTATCAAATTTCATATCACTTTTTTGACAGGTTCAATTGAGGTATATATCTTGGCAGCTTTTTCTTTTTTCATTCACTCCTTATATATTTGAACACCTATTTCTCTCATATTTTCTCATCACCGTACAGTTTCTCTTTCAGTGAGTTGGTGAAGACCAGTCTGTGAATATGCTCCTCTTGTGGAGCTGACCTCTGGAGAACTTGAGCCTGCTCTTTGCTTGTCTTCCTTACATGGACACATCTGACAGATTTTTTTTTTTTTTTAAACAGTGTGGTATTTGAGTCTACGTTGACTAGTTCTTAGTTTGAAAATCTTCACCTGATCTCTTCGTGGTAAGAAGTAGTGTGCCTTTGTTATATCTGACTCTGAGTGTTAACTGCACCATTTTTTCTTTGAAGCTGTTGTTTTTTAATATTGTCTTGACCTCTTCGTATATTGTTCTGTCCTTAGCTTGAATTTTGCTTACTCATCCTTTGGCAAGTCTAACAGTCCTTTCATGTCCATACTGTATTTTCAGTTTGTTGAGTATGTAACTGGCTTCCATTGTTGCTTCTGAAAGGCTGTCTAATTCTTTGTTTTTGTGGTTCCATAAGGCAGTAATGATTGATAAAGAATATTCGTAGCAGCATACACAAAGTTGCAGGAACAAACTTCGATATCACAGTCAGGACACAGACTGATTTAAAGACATCAAGTCCTGCACAAAACTAAGAATTTTCAATTCTAATGTTAAGTTATTTATGTTTTTGTAGTTCAGAACCATTGAAATGTTTTTGTAGCTGATAAACATTGATAAGTTTTTGTTGCTCGGAAATATTGATATGTGTTTGTAGCTTGGAAACATTGATACGTCTTTGTAGCTCGGAAACATTGATACGTCTTTGTAGCTTGGAAACATTGATATGTCTTTGTAACTCAGAAACATTGATATGTTTTTTGTAGCTCGGAAACATTGATATGTTTTTGTAGCTCGGAAACATTGATACGTTTTTTTAGCTCAGAAACATTGATACGTTTTTGTAGCTCGGAAACATTGTTACGTCTTTGTAGCTCGGAAACATTGATATGTTTTTGTAGCTCCGAAACATTGAGGTCAACAAAATAGACAACCAAAAAGTTACAGATATTCAGAAAGGGTCACATGAGCAGACTAATAAGTTTAAAATAGTAAGATTGGATCAGCGGTGTGAAGTTGCTAGAAATGGCAAGAACAATAACAGTAAAACTAGGGGTGAGGAGTTGACATTAGAAGTGGCTAAGACAACAAACAGCAATTCACATTTTGGCCTCACAAGGCAGTCATTATTTAGCAAACTTCAGAGCAGAAGAAAGAGATGGAGGTGAGAAACACATAGAGAAGAGAACTGCGGCCAGGTTTAGGAAGGGTAAAGAAGGCATGGAAAGAACTTGAACATGTAGGATAAGATATGAGAGTCATGACCCAAGTGGGCCCGCTCCCCTTAGAGTGTAAAGGAGTATATTGGGCCGAAACACTTGACGGACGGGGGGACTTCTTCTGATGATCAGATTGCTTCCTGTTGTATTGCTCTGTAAAGAGTTTCCTATCATCTTCTGAGAGCTTGGTGAGAAGTGATTGAAGATATATGATCCACCAGGAGCTGAAAGGCAAGACTGAAGAGGAATGCACCATAACTAGCTAACTATACGCTAAACTGTGACTTATAAAGCTTTGTGAATGACTTGTGAGTTGAAAAAGTGAAGTAGACAAGCTATAAAATATACACACAACAAATGAACAAACTCTTGACAGGCTTATCACAGTTTAAGTGCTGGTTTCACTTTATTGAGACATAACTGGAGTGACAGCTGGAGGTATTTCAGAGTGAACTTATATGGAAGGATCTTCTACTTCTAAAGACATGGCAACAACGAGATACCATAATTTTTGTAGCTTTCTTGCTTGGGTTTGCCAAGACTTTTCTCAAAACATATCATTTATTTCACTTGGGAGAGATAGACATCAGAATTCTGAACCACCACACACACACCTCCCCCACACACACACACACACACCCAAAAAACCCCAACACACAATTTAAAAAAAAAAAATTTACTTGAGTCAGATTTTGACCAAAACTGATGAAACACCCTACGTACACCCATTCTTTGCAACCTCCAGGATCTAATTTAAGAGTCAAACATAGTACAGGTAAAGGATCCCATTACACGCCCTTTGAGGCATATTGAGAATATGTTGTTAGGCCCATATTTTCTTGATCATCAGCACACTAGGGGTGATGTGGTCAGCATCACGCTTGGCACCTTAACCTTCCCAGAGTTGCTCTGGTACCCTATTCCTGAGGCTGGGTCGACCCGGAGCCGTTTGTGGTCCTAAAAATTCCACCCCAATTGGGGATCAAACCATGGACCACCGAGCTAAGAGTGCACTAAACACTGGGCTACAGCAGCTCCCTAGTACAGATATGTCATTAATAATATTGTATCCATCATGGAGAGTCTTCACATGATTTCTTTTAGTACTGAACGTGAGTGATGACAGAGTATGAGAGTAGGTTTCATTGCATAAACAGACAGTGTTTTTAGTACTGAACGTGAGTGAAGACAGAGTATAAAATGAGATTTCAGTGCATAAAAAAACAGTGCTTTTAATACTGAACGTGAGTGATGACAGAGTATGAGTGCATAAAAAGACAGTGCTTTTAGTACTGAATGTGAATGATGACAAAGTATGAGGGGAGATTTCAGTGCATAAAAAGACTGCTGTTAATACTGAACGTGAGTGATGACAGAGTATGAGAGGAGATTTCAATGCATAAAAAGACTGCTGTTAATACTGAACGTGAGTGATGACAGAGTATGAGAGGAGATTTCAGTGCATAAAAAAAGACAGAGTAAGAAGGAGTACAGAAAACTGGCAAACAGCAGTAAAAATAAATGTGTGGTATGGTCAGTGTGTTCCTTAAATAGCCTGGGGGTTTCAGAAGAGGCAAAGAAAGAATTGTGTTACTGCTGCCTCGGGCATGTTGTAAGAAGCAACTGACATGAAGTTGTGCATGGGGTTGCCAACCTCATCATCATCATGTAAAAGTAGCCACAGAAACTACTGCTACAAGAACACATGGATGCTTTTGTACAGGCTTCCAGCAAGGGGACCAGCTGACGTGGTGACTCCATGCTCCATAACAAGCTAAAAAGAAAATGGGGGGGGGGAGAAAAAGATTATCCTCACCTTGATTCAATCAAAATTACCTCCATCTTTTTTATTTTCACAAAAGGACAAGATCCCAGTGGGCTGAGAGCTTTGTTTAGTGAACCAGTGGTCAGAAAAATAGTTGAAGCCATGGAGAAGGATGAAGTGACACGATTTAGGATTTATCAGGTAAGATCAGGATAATCATTGAAACTCATAGAAAATTTAGACATCTTTATAAGGACACACCAATAATTCTAGTGAGCTCTTGTTTTTAGATTGAATAATGAATGTGTTAGGGCAATATTCTGTTTTTTTAAAAAAAGGCCCAACAATGAGGAGGATCATAGTTCATTTGGTAGTAATAGAGAAGTTTGAGAATGCTTTGATTGAGTTAAGGATTGTGAAGGAAAAAATGTTAAATGTTTTCATTGAGGTAAGGAAGATGGGGGATTAAACTTATTTAATGTTCATTCAATGAATTAGTTAAGGATGAAAAAAAAATGTATTGCTGCACATTTTTGTCTAGCAAAGTTAAAAGCGGTTATATTATCTCCTTCAAGATTGCTACAGATCTTAGTGTGACGTCACCCCAAGCACTGGAGGCGACCGCTCATTCAGGCCTTCTTCGACAACTAGTCAATGAAATCGAGCAGAGGGACATTCTTGTTCAGCTGAATGCCATTGAGTTGGTTTCTGAGCTGGCGAGGTCATCTCATGGACTGGCATTCTTAGACCAGGAGGGAGTTGTTAGTAGAATAGAGGACATGCTGACTCATTTGAATGATAACCCTTTGTCAGGGCTGCTTCTACCAGGTTTGTGTTACATAGAATTTTAAAACATTAGTTGTTTAGCGCTTTGGAAGGAGTATATTTCTCTACTATGCATTTCCTTATGTTAAATTGAAATTGAATTGGCTGTTTCATGTAAGTTTTTTTTCATTTGTTTGAAGACTCCACCTGATATCATGAGAGGAACTGTGCTAGCTTGCTATAAGCAGTTATTTTAGCCATAATCATGGCAGTTCTTGATTGTTTCATTATTTTCACCCCTCCTTTTTTTTATTTTTTTTGCTTAAAAAATGCAGTGGGTTTGGTTTGGTATCTAAGGACTATCTTCATTGCACACGGACAACTCCATCAGTGCTCCGATCTCCTCCCTTAGATCACACAGTGCACAAACTCCATTAATTTTAATGCACGTTGACGAGAATTATTTATAACTGTTCACGTCATCATGTTTCGTAATTCTGGGTTTTGTTGCTTTCTGTTTCATGAATCTGCAAGAATTGATTACTCTATAACTTGCTGATGTATAAGGCTGCTTTACTGATTCGTTCATTAGTTCTGACAGTCATTGAGTTCACTCGTTCATTGAGTATAGTCTGTTCATTGTTCAGTTTGTCATTCTATCCGCACCATTTGCTGCATGCCATTATCATTGTAAGTAATTAATAAATTTGCCACATAATAAAATAATTCGAGTTGGGCAGATCAAGGATTTCAAGTTTGGCATTTATTCCCATTTTGCAAGTAATTATTTCAACATCTACAATAAACTTTTTATTTGTGATCAGAACTTTTTACCTTCCTTGTGGGTTCCATTCTAAGACATGTCTGGTAGTTGTTGTTATTGTTAAACTAGGGCTGCTGAGCTTGTTACTGTTTTGCAGCCAGTGCCAAGTTGAAGAATTTGCATGTGTTCTGTTGCTGTTGGGTGGTGCTGTATAGAGTGTTTGTGATTGTTGGGGAGCCCGGCAATATCTTTCTTTATTCTGTGATGTTGTTCACATATCTGGTTATACTTGCTGGTTATTTACTTCTGGGAATATGTCCTAGCCAAGGATGGCCGCCGATCGAGCAAAGTGGAATCAATTTGTTGTTGCCCTGCTAGACGCCACCAGGCGTAATGGCCACTGACTGCTTTGACGGTCGGCGGCTAAGGATCAAAGAAGAAAAGATTTCCATTTTCCCTCTTTAATCTCCAGCTGTAAAGCTTCTGGTTATGTTCTCTTCCATAGCTCTTGTGTTTAATGTTGCATCTGGCCACATGATAGAAGGATGTGATGGAGGCAGCTGTTGGTGAATGTCTGCAGTTTAGATCTGATATACTGTTACGGTATATGATATTAACGCCGTCTGCTAAAGGTTAGCAGACGTGCAATTGTAAAGGTTAAGACATTTAATATATTGCGATAGATGTTTCAATTATTGAACGCTCCATACACGATCGATTATGACGTGTCTAGCGTTGTTTGGGACACAGTCGGTAACTAGGAGACGCTACCCTTTGTTACTTGACCGCCAAGCTGAATAGCTGCGTTTTTCTAACCTTCCAATTCAATGGCATGATATAGCCATTTATATGTGCATTTATGATGGACCAGGGTCAGTCCTAGAACTCTATATGAGAGGAAAACTTATGGAGGTTAGTGTTTAACTAGAATCCTCAGAAGGAGGAGAATAATCGTCAAATTCGTATGAATATTCAGACTCGCAGTCTCACTGTCGGCAGGTAGCCATGTCTATCTGCGCGTGCATATAGCTGTGATGTTCTGATGACAATACTGCATTGTATCCTTAAACGGACATTGACACGTAAACCAGCAGTCTACGTTATTGATTAATTTATGCATGACTTATACGGACTTATGTTCTGCTCATATTTGAAATGATCATCCTGTGTGTACATGTGATTAAATATTACGGACTCAACCTGAAGGCATTAACTACTTCATTAAATGTTGCTGAGTTCAAGTTACATTAATTACTTCTTCATACCATGCTACTGAGTTATCTGAACGCTTCACCCTAATTCGCGTGAATATAAAATAAGCACGATGAACAAAAGAGCAACCGGCAAATAACTCAGCAACAAAGTGGCGGCCGAATGCGGGGAACGACAGAAAAAAAGAAACGAACTCTGTTCCTTACGCACAGATTAACAACAATATTTACGATCAAGTTTCGATCACATGATCCAGTCGAAGATGACGTTGTACCCATTCTAATGCCTAACAACGTGACGTCACTGAAAGTCGTGTAGGTGAATTGTCGGAGAAACCAGCCGTTTTCTAAGCCTAACCAGGGGAAACATGAGCCATTTGAAGCAAACACACGAGATGGACTACAGGAGCAGACAGTCAGGGGCATTAGCCTAGCTGTTGACGACCTCTAGCACTGATCTAAGCAACGGAAAAGATAAGTCGAGTTGTTTAATCGTCGTCATTGCAAATAGTAATACTGAGTCCATGCCTTTTGCCTGCATAGGCCTGTCTTTTCTGAATGTGTTTCATGTAATTTTTGGTTGTTTGATGTGTTGTTAATTTGTGGGCGGTAGGGAGGATGAACCGAAATTAGATTCTGTGGCTCTCACGATGCCTGAATTGATTTCGGTCGTTTCTTAGGGCAGTTAAACGATTTGCACTTTTGGAAGCCCCATTGAGGTTTGCCATTGGACTACCTGTCCAGATCTGCTATCGTTTGACGATTTGTGTTAGCTGTACCGTTCCGTAGATAACTGGTGTATTTTATTTGTACTAAGTTCACATTTTTATTCAGTTTTGTATCATGTTCGTTAACTATTTCGTCCAGTCTACTCTTACTATCAATTTATTTTATGATTGTTAAATGTTTGTCCGTTATGAGTCCTGTGATGTCATCATTTTTTGCATTCATTTTTTTTTTTGTGTACTTTGAATATTAAGTTGACCTCGGGTCAGTCCTTGACCCTTCATTTGGCTTGTGACACTTCCGCTTGTTTTATTCAGTTCATAAATTCATTTTTAATTGTGAAAATGTCTTGTTTGCGTCTTGACATTGTTTGTACCCTTTAGTTGCATCATTGTTTTGTTTGTCCTCATGATATGTATTAAATACTACATTAATAATATGATATTATATTCAATAATACACTTGTAATTTAATTTAATTAATTTTTCTGATATTTAAGGTTAATATGGGACATTGCATAATTATGCAGTGATAGTCCAAGAAATTAGCACTACAATTTATAAGAGATGCCTAGGGCATAATAATATAATATATATATTGACCAAATAAAATAATCTTATAGTCTACCTTTGAGGTGACAGACCCATTGTATATTATTTAATATACTTTTCTGATACTAAGAGAGTGACTTAGTACATTGAACAATATAACTACTAGGAATCATACCCAACATTATGGGATATTAAGATTAATTGTGTGATGTAATTACATTATAGTTAACAGATATCATAACTATTTATGATATAGTTAGTACTTAGATACAATATTGTTACAAAATATTGTCTATTAGTTGAACTTAGACATAAGAGTTCAGTACTATTGTGATTATTTATATTGAATATTCCTAAGTTGACTAAGTATAATAATTACTCTGAAGCTACTATTGACTGTTTTAATCAGTAATTATCAATAATTACTTACGGATAAAAGTCAAAATGCTTACTATAGACCATTTCGTTAAAATTGGTAAAGAATATTGTTATAAATCTCAAGAACTTCGTCAGTTTGCTGAGGCAGAACTGGAAAAACATAAAGCAGAAATAGAGGAACAAAAGGCTGCATTAAAGAAAGAGGAAGCAGAACGTGAGATGAAGCAAATTGCCAAGGAAAATAGATTAAGAGAAATTGCTCAACAGGAAGAAGAGAATAAATTGAAACGAGAGGAAATTATTTTACAACAAGAAATGGAATTGGCGCGTATTAAATTGGAGACAGCAAGATTACAAGCACAAAGTGCTGATGCAAACCAGAATAATAACGCACAAAATGGATCGTCATCCAGCCAAACTAAACATTTCTACAACTTTAAATTACCCATTTTCAACTTAAACGTGGACGACCTGTCATCGTTCCTGTCACGTTTTGAACAGACTTGCAAAACAAATCATTTGCCCGAAGAGTCATGGGTACTCAAGTTAAATGAATTCTTGGTTGGAGAACCATTGACGGCTTCTCAAAATGCTGACCCATCAATAGCAAATAACTACGGTGCTATTAAGTCCTTGCTTTTACGAAGGTTTCACCTGGACGAGGAACACTGTAGGTTGAAATTTAAGGGAATTTTACCTGAATCTCCAAAAGATTTTGCAGGATTCATTGCGAACATACGCAATACATTTACTAGATGGGTTGAACTGGCAGAAGTCAACAAATCGTACGACAAATTAGTTGATTTACTATTACGGGATAAGGTATTATCTTCGGTTAGCCAGCCATTTTTTGCATATTTGCAGGAGCGTAAACCAGGTACTATCGACGAGTTAGAAAAAATTTCTTTAAACTACTGTTCGGCACATCCGAATGCAACCATTTCTAACTCCTCATTAAGAGAACCTCTACCTGTGGCGTCTAATATGGCCTATAATCATAATAACAAACAAAGACATCACAGTGTAGACAGAAGTAGGTTCCAAAGAAATCACAATGTTAACTTTCAGAAGGGACATAATAATGATTTCAACAATAAAAATGAGTTCAACAGAGGTAGATCACGAGATAGAAATTATTCACCTCAAACAAACTACCACAATGGTCAACATAACACTAATTATAATCGATCACATACCCCCAATCATAACAATAACTGGAATGGTAATAATCATGGCTCGAGACATCGAGATAATAGTTACTATAGAGGACGACAAGATAATTCTAACAATTATACTCGTCATCGATCTCATTCTCGGGGATCATCTCAGTACAACCATAATACAGGGGCGGCAGTTACAAATAATACTACCCCTATAGCTCAGGTCCCACTTGACGATAATACAACACAGTCTTCTGCTGCATGTTTTGCTATTAATTATAATGTGGCAAATAGTTGCCAACAATGCAATCTTATTTTTCAGAAGGCGAAAGAAACAGTGCTTAACTGCGGACATATTATACCACAGGTAGGTCTTGCAGTCAACGATGGAACAGGCTCACTAATTTTTAACAGGGGATTAGTTAATGGATCCGTCGTCTCAGTGCTGAGAGATTCAGGATCCACAACGATTGGTGTACGTCAGTCGCTGGTACATCCTAGCTGTGCGCTTTAGAATAAATGGGGTAGGCCTCGTAAACGTTACCTAACGTCCTGGTCCTGCTATCCAGAGAACAAAATGCTGAGTTCCCATCACAACTTAATACATCCGCTGCATGACATTTGGTGGAACTATTGAGTTTTACCCCACAGCTATTGTTCATATTAGAACACCCTTTTTCACAGGGAACGTAAAAGTATGCATGCTTCAGAATCCAGTTGCAGATTTGATGTTGGGACGCATACATGGTAGTAAGGATTGTTCCCCACAGGAAATTGAGGAATGGGAATTAAAGAATGTGCAATCTTATTGCAATGCTAACGCTGTCATTGCAACAGCTACATTACGGACCAACAAAATGAATACATATGGCACAGTATTCTCCAATTTCAGTCTCAGTACCATTCTAGAAATCGATGAGAAGAAGGATGAGACTCTCCTGCATGATAAAAAGGATACTAAACTACCTGCACATCCACGGAAGATTAGCAAATCATTTCGAGGCAGATATACCTTTTCTCGAGAGAATACTGCCAAGTCAGAAAATAAATGTTGGCAACAAGATCATATTAACATTGATCTAAATAAAATTGTTGAAAATGGGCAAAGAAAAGATGCCCCAAATAAGGGTAATGATGTTGAAGTTCTTATGAACCTCACTAATAAAATCAAGACAAATAAATATGTCAATCATTATGAGACTTCATCTCACAAGACCACCATATCTAAAAGATTAAATCGGAGAAATGTTTACCATGTTAGTGACACTGCTCCCACTTACATTGGGAAGAGTGCGTATTCTCGCACCGTGTTAGTGCGCAATCTGCCACAAGGTACCAGATGGCAGGTACTTAGTAATTTCTTTAATGACACGGCAGACGATATGTTTGTACGTCTGTTGTCACCTACCAATGACAGGTATGGTGAAGCTATAGTTACATTTCGTAACAATAGAGATGCTCGAATGGTCATCGAGCAGGATAATGGTGCTTACTTTAACCACCATTGTCTACAGTTGCAATTAGTTCCTAATGCTGTGTCACGCAGATAGCATGTTATGATAACACAATTTATCTCATATCGTTGATGACTCAGCATGGTCAATCATCATGTCTTTTCTCTATTAGTCATTTATTTTCATGGGACTTAGATCTCTTAGATTTTCTATTAGTTAATAATTACAGTCAATTTTTCATGAACAAGATGACAACACAGTATCTACTTGTTATTATTCTAACTTATCCGTCATCCAGGAAGAAGAATCTTCTTTTCCTGAGGTACAGTTACCGTTACCGGTACCAGTAGTTCAACCTACTGAATCTTGGCGGGATGTAACCATCTCTTCAACGTTACACCGCAACAGCGTCTACAGATTGCTAATCTATTACAATCTTATCCAGATGTGTTGACCGACGTCCCGGGTCGCACATCGGCTATCAGTCATGACATTACTCTCAATGATGATACACCTATTCGTGTACATCCCTATTCGGTTCCTTTACATTTCCTTGCTAAAACCACTAAGGAACTTGAACAGATGTTGTCTCTGGGAATCATTGAGACTAGTAATTCGCCATTCTCTTCTCCATTAGTGATTGTCCGGAAGAAGGACAATAACATCAGACTATGTGTTGATTATAGAAAATTAAATGCTAAGACTATAGTTGACAGCGAACCACATCCACTTATCGACGACTTACTGCCACGTCTATCCAACGCAACTATATTTAGTAAGATAGACTTAACTAAAGGTTATTGGCAGATACCACTGACCGAAAAGGCTAAGTATTACACCGCATTTTCCACTCCACAAGGTCTATACCAGTGGAATGTGATGCCTTTTGGGCTTGTTAATGCGCCAGCTACCTTCATTCGCCTGATGCGACAAATTTTATCAGGTAGACCAGACGTTATTACATATATTGACGACATATGCTTGTTTAGTTCGTCGTTTGAGGAACATGTTTCGGGACTTAGATATGTTTTCGACACTCTAAGGAATTATCATCTAACTGCTAAACCTACAAAGGTTCAGATCGCGTGTAATGAGATAACCTTTTTGGGACATATCATTGGAGCGGGATATATCCGAACGTTACCTAGTACGGTCTCCAAAATTCTAAACATAGCAGTTCCTCAGACGAAGAAACAGGTCAGGAGTTTGTTAGGACTTGTTCAATATTACAGTAGATTCATACCAAACTTGTCATCCATCACGGCTGTATTGTCTTCATTGTTAAAAAAAGACATGCCGGTGAAGGTGACATGGACTGGTACATGCAATGAAACTTTCAACAAAATTATAAATTTGTTTTCGCATGAACCAATTTTAAGACTTCCCGATGCTTCCAAAAGATTTTTCTTACGAACAGATGCTAGTAACTACGGCATTGGTGCATGCCTGCTCCAGAACCATGATGGCGTTCTACATCCTACCTTATATATTTCAAGAAAGCTAAAGCCGGCAGAAACAAAGTATTCCACAGTGGACAAGGAACTTTTATCACTTATATGGGCAATCACAAAACTGGAAAAGTTCTTACTTGGTGCACCCTTCACCATACAAACTGACCAACGTGCTGTAGCATCTTTGCGTCAATCTAACCACAAGAGCCAAAAACTCGCCAGATATGCAATCATCCTGCAGCCATTTGAATTCTCCATTGAACATATTCCTGGCACTGAAAACATTGTGGCGGATGCGTTGTCACGTAATCCTATTGACGACGAATAATCAACATTGACACTCTTAAACTACGTCAATCATCACTACATTGGATAGAACGAAGTATCAACTATAAGGGAACTAACCTTGCCTTCAATTTAATATGTATAAACACTATATGCATCACAGAATTGAACTAAAGACAATCAAGGTATACATATCGACATTGAAACTTCGTCTAACGTCCATACACGATATATGAATATTCGTTGAACAATCATGGAACAATATCTGATGACAAGTCGAACTTATTATCCTATGTGCACTTAATTCTTGGATCCTAGGATAAATGACATTTCTTTCCAACGTAAACGTTTGAACATTTTTGCCTAAAAGAATTCATCAGGATCAAGACTACGGATGGATCATCATATCCTATACTAATTAATTAGTTAACTTAACTTCTTAATTGAATTAATATCAATAAAATGAAATGTGAGAAAAAAATGAAATGAAAGAACAAAAAAAGAGAACGAAATATAAAAAGAAGAAATTATGAAAAGAGAAAATAAATCTCACACAAGTATTAGATTAATATTTTTTTTAAATGTACCTATACGTTATTTAGTTAGTTAAATTAGATAGTTATTATTCACTAACACTTAACACACCCAATTAAGTTAAACTTATATTCGAATTTCTTTCTATTTCTTCTCACTTATTTGTCTTTTCTTCTCTCATAACATCACGTTACATTAGAATTTTAATAATTTAACTCTTAGTTTAATTAATTAATTTAATTTTAATTAGTCAAATTAATTCCTATATGACATACTAATACGACAGACCTTACTTTAATTTAATTCTATCATTCACTATTGACATTTGACATTTTATTTAGTTGATATAATAATATGTATAATATTGATATATAATATGATTAATGTTAGATGACTATGACAAATAGTTAGTTGACATGACCGCGACACGGTTCTACTCAGAACATCGTCGGCCATATGTCACGATTGTGTTAAATTTTTTTTTAAAATTGTTAAGTCAGATAGATCTTGAAAAAAAATCTATCGATTTTTTTTTTCCCCGGTGTACAGGGAATTGTTACGGTATATGATATTAACGCCGTCTGCTAAAGGTTAGCAGACGTGCAATTGTAAAGGTTAAGACATTTAATATATTGCGATAGATGTTTCAATTATTGAACGCTCCATACACGATCGATTATGACGTGTCTAGCGTTGTTTGGGACACAGTCGGTAACTAGGAGACGCTACCCTTTGTTACTTGACCGCCAAGCTGAATAGCTGCGTTTTTCTAACCTTCCAATTCAATGGCATGATATAGCCATTTATATGTGCATTTATGATGGACCAGGGTCAGTCCTAGAACTCTATATGAGAGGAAAACTTATGGAGGTTAGTGTTTAACTAGAATCCTCAGAAGGAGGAGAATAATCGTCAAATTCGTATGAATATTCAGACTCGCAGTCTCACTGTCGGCAGGTAGCCATGTCTATCTGCGCGTGCATATAGCTGTGATGTTCTGATGACAATACTGCATTGTATCCTTAAACGGACATTGACACGTAAACCAGCAGTCTACGTTATTGATTAATTTATGCATGACTTATACGGACTTATGTTCTGCTCATATTTGAAATGATCATCCTGTGTGTACATGTGATTAAATATTACGGACTCAACCTGAAGGCATTAACTACTTCATTAAATGTTGCTGAGTTCAAGTTACATTAATTACTTCTTCATACCATGCTACTGAGTTATCTGAACGCTTCACCCTAATTCGCGTGAATATAAAATAAGCACGATGAACAAAAGAGCAACCGGCAAATAACTCAGCAACATATACTTGATTGCATACCTTGTTGCAGAGCCGTATGAAAAGACAGATTAAATTTTTGTGTTAGTTTAAACAACCTAATTTTATTTACCTGGGGTAAAGATGCAGAGATATTGGTTAGTGGGGTAAAAGGTAGTTCCATAGCATATGCTGCTGATGGGGAGTGAAGTGTTAGAGACTTCACTATACTAGGTCCAGCTTTGATAGGTGGGGGTGACCAGTTTTATTCCTTGCTGCCGTTGCCTTCCCTAATTGAAGAGCAGGGTCAGGTACCCAGTTACAGTTGTGTAGACTGGAGCATGTTTCAAACCCGGTAGCTTTGCCACGAGAGACTAGCACCTTGATTACTCTACCAGTCAGACGCTCGTTGATTAGAGAGAGTTGAAAGGTTAATCTGGCTTTGTTAATCCTGGCACTGACATCTTGATTTGTTCATGTATTTGTAATTCTAGTTTTTCACACAGATGTTAAAAACTGTGGTCTTCGTCCTGGCAATAGGACTGCAGATTTAGCATGACTACAAACTGAACGCAAACGAAGAAGACAGAGGCAACCATTTGAGGTAGAACTGCAAATGGAACAATCTAAAATAGAAAGAGTAGCCCAGAACTTAAACCCAAGACAAGTGGAGACTTGTTTCTCTCTGCCTTTTGTGTGCTAGGGTATGTCAAGGACTCCTGATGATGACAACATGTGACACTGACCTGCATTAGTTTTGGTTTTTTTTTTTTTTTCACAGCTCTTATAAAGTTTTTTGGCAGCCTTGCAAAAAACCACCCCAAGGAAGTGTTATCAAGGTTTAACCACTTTATAAGACTGGTTTTGAGTAATGTTAGTGAAGGAGACCAGAATCTGAGAGCCGTTTCAGTAGAAACAATTGGCTTCATCGCATCTACACCTGAAGGAAAATTGGCTTTAGAAAAGATAGGTGAGAAAGGTTTTATTTCTCTTTTAAGACAGTTTATCCACTTGGAAAACATTTGAATTGTAACATTGTTGGCCACATATGATATTGATATACTTGTCCTAAACCTTTTATCTGAAACCTTTAGGGCCTGTTGTGTTTTCGAATTCAGAATGTTTTAGATTTCAGGACAATAGTGTGGTGTATATACCTCATTTTGCATTACCACCTTAGTGGGGTCTGTGGCAGCACCCAGTATGCAAACACATTAATATTTCTCAAATTCCTATTAATGAAAAATAATCTTTATTACCTATTATTATTAAAATTGAAAATTGACCAGTTTTGTGATTAAAACAGGGTGTCCATAAAAGATTGTACCCTTTTCAAAAAATGTATTCTCGGCCCCATGATGTGGTACGAGGATGCTTTCTATCACAAAAGTAAGATAATCTCTGCAAGTTTTTAAGCATACCTTACAAAGACTCAATATGTGCACCCTTCGTGACGCGACAGATATCTAGTCGATAGTCCATTTCTTCCCACACTCGAATCAGCATTTCTCCTGTAACAGCAGCAAACGCTCCAGTGATCCACTCTCCTAGCTCCACCAGATCTCGAGGCAACGGTGGGACAAAGACTGTGTCCTTGATGAAGCCCCACAAAAAGAAATCACATGGTGTCATGTCTGGGGACCTCGGGGGCCATCTCAGCAACACTGCATCGTCAGTACCACTGCGACCGATCCACCGTTGTGGGAGATGTTCATTGAGGTACTCTCTCACTGCTCCATGGTAGTGGGGTGGAGCTCCATCTTGTTGGAAAACGAAATCCCGTGAGTCCTCTTCAAGTTGAGGCATCATCCAATTGTCAAGCATGTCCAGGTACGAGAGTCCAGTAAAATTATGTTGAACTGCGATAATAGACATCGTTTTCGCATATTCTACCACACAAAATGCCTTCTGTTGTTTGGTCGGCACCATTTTGCATAAACAGTGCGCAAACGCACGGCAGGTATTTCAAGTGAAACTTTTGCAGTTGAGTTGCAACCGGCAATTGTTACATGTCTCTCAACACACTGGTCAAGTAGGTGAAAAAAAAAGAAATAGGTACATTCTTTTATGGACACCCTGAAAAACTATATTAACTGATTCCGTATGTAATTATTTTCAGCTCTGGACGGAATTATTTTTAAGCCCCAAAAATTTACACATACATAATTTACGTTTACTGACAATGTGTGTCTAATCATGAGTTAAGTATAACATATTATATATCACATTAAAGTACATTGGATGAACAATATAAATCCATATGCCTTTCTAGCTAATTTTATGTTATGTTTATGTTATAACAGATAACATGTACACGGAAAAAAGATAACTTGAAATTTTGAACAAAAATTTTCGACTTACGTAAGGCTTGTAACATAAATTGTTATCACAATACAGTTTCACTGCTCTCTTTGTGCAGGTAATCCATTTAGAAACACAGAAAAAGTAAGAAAGTTATGGTTGATCACACAGTTTGTTCACTGTTCACATATTAGTAACATATCCTGTGTGTTTTTCGGCCATTATGGCGATACGACAAAACACGATTAAAGATGAAGATAAATGTGAAAAAAATCCGTTCAAACGCAAATAAAAGACGTTGAAGCTTGTTGAAATTTGCCCAGTTTTGTGTTTACTTCCGTTCGAGATAAATTCCGGGCAGTATAAAATATCAGAATAGAAAGAAACAATGAAATAAATCAGCGTCTTTTAAAAGATCTTACGTCTACAGCGTTTGGCCTTTGCATCTATTATTAGATCTTGCGTACAGAATCAGTTAATGCTGACATTTTTAAATTCTAGAAGAGTTACATGTGTTCAGTTCTCAAAAATTGGCATTTAATAAATATTTGAAAATTTCACCAATTCATCATCCTAATAATGTGGTGACATAAACAACGTAAAATGCAGTTATAAAATAATGTATGAGTTACTGTATTAAAGTGGCACACCTGTGATAGAGACTATAGTTATCTTGTCTATGCAACTGATGCCTCTAACCTGCTTGAGCCATGTTATGTACTTGAGTGAACGCCACGACAAAAACTTAAGGTTTGTTTTCAGAGCTTTTCGAGTTCAGAATATAGCATAAGGGGTTCAGGAACCTGTACTAATTCTTTTTGTTTGTCCATCCTCATATTTCTTTGGCACTCTTCAGGTAATCCAGTAACAGAATGCATTCAGAGCATTGGGAACATTATACAGACTGGCACACCAGAACTGAAAGCAAGATCTCTCCAGGCTATGGAACATATAGTGTATTTACAGGTACAGATTTTATATTACATTTCTTTTGTTATCCTTCCTATTGTTTTTGGCCATCCTTTATTTGATTTTGATTTTTTACAATATACTTACTTTTGTGTAATTATCCCTGCTGTTCTATTCCTTCTGAGTGCAGAATGTTAGCTATCCTGGATTTCAGAGCTTGTAAATTTTAAAATAACTTATTAGCCTACATTGTTTGGACAATGCCTTTAAAGGGATATAAGATGACAACCAATAAGTACAGGCTTGCATAACTTGGTTCTCATGTGGAACTGACGGAAGAACCAGACAGATACCAGTGGAACAGGAGGTGAGAATAAGACACACGTCGTATGGATGGAGCTTTTGTTGAGGAAACCTCTTGATGTCATTACAAGGCAGTCCTTGTTCAGGAATCCCGAAGATAAGAGGGATAGGAGGAGACCAAACGTCATATTGAGAAGGGAGCTGGAGACTGACATGAAAGGGATACAGTAGATGTGAAAAGACTTTGAACAGATGGCACAGGACAAGACTTGGCATGTATTTGTTGAAGGTTTATGATTGTCAGAAAGCTGAAGGAATAAAGATCCAGGATTTCATAGGCAGCTAAAGTAGACAGCCCCAACAAATGAAACTGGGAGAATATTAACTGGCATGTATTTGTTGAAGGTTTATGATTGTCAGAAAGCTGAAGGAATAAAGATCCAGGATTTCATAGGCAGCTAAAGTAGACAGCCCCAACAAAAGAAACTGGGAGTATATTAACTGGCATGTATTTCTTCTTCTTCTTCCGTCCTTAGCCACCGACCGTCAAAGCAGTCAGTGGCCATTACGCCTAGTGGCGTCTTAGGGCAACAGCAGATAGGTTTTCTTTGCCATTGTTTCCCATCACGCCTATTGGCGTCTTTAGGACAATGGCAAATCAATCCATTTGCTGTTGTTTCCGTAATCAAAGTGACTGGCAAACGGGTGATCAGCCCGTTGGTTGGCATGTATTTGTTGAAGGTTTATGATTGTCAGAAAGCTGAAGGAATAAAGATCCAGGATTTCATAGGCAGCTAAAGTAGACAGCCCCAACAAAAGAAACTGGGAGAATATTAACTGGCATGTATTTGTTGAAGGTTTATGATTGTCAGAAAGCTGAAGGAATAAAGACCCAGGATTTCATAGGTAGCTAAAGTAGACAGCCCCAACAAAAGAAACGGAGTATATTAACTGGCATGTATTTGTTGAAGGTTTATGATTGTCAGAAAGCTGAAGGAATAAAGACCCAGGATTTCATAGGCAGCTAAAGTAGACAGCCCCAACAAAAGAAACGGGAGTATATTAACTGGCATGTATTTGTTGAAGGTTTATGATTGTCAGAAAGCTGAAGGAATAAAGACCCAGGATTTCATAGGCAGCTAAAGTAGACAGCCCCAACAAAAGAAACGGAGTATATTAACTGGCATGTATTTGTTGAAGGTTTATGATTGTCAGAAAGCTGAAGGAATAAAGACCCAGGATTTCATAGGCAGCTAAAGTAGACAGCCCCAACAAAAGAAACTGGGAGTATATTAACTGGCATGTATTTGTTGAAGGTTTATGATTGTCAGAAAGCTGAAGGAATAAAGACCCAGGATTTCATAGGCAGCTAAAGTAGACAGCCCCAACAAAAGAAACGGAGTATATTAACTGGCATGTATTTGTTGAAGGTTTATGATTGTCAGAAAGCTGAAGGAATAAAGACCCAGGATTTCATAGGCAGCTAAAGTAGACAGCCCCAACAAAAGAAACGGAGTATATTAACTGGCATGTATTTGTTGAAGGTTTATGATTGTCAGAAAGCTGAAGGAATAAAGACCCAGGATTTCATAGGCAGCTAAAGTAGACAGCCCCAACAAAAGAAACTGGGAGAATATTAACTGGCATGTATTTGTTGAAGGTTTATGATTGTCAGAAAGCTGAAGGAATAAAGATCCAGGATTTCATAGGCAGCTAAAGTAGACAGCCCCAACAAAAGAAACTGGGAGAATATTAACTGGCATGTATTTGTTGAAGGTTTATGATTGTCAGAAAGCTGAAGGAATAAAGACCCAGGATTTATAGACCCAGGATTTCAGAGACAGCTAAATTAGACAGCCCCAACAAAAGAAACTGGGAGTATATTAACTGGCATGTATTTGTTGAAGGTTTATGATTGTCAGAAAGCTGAAGGAATAAAGACCCAGGATTTCATAGGCAGCTAAAGTAGACAGCCCCAACAAAAGAAACTGGGAGTATATTAACTGGCATGTATTTGTTGAAGGTTTATGATTGTCAGAAAGCTGAAGGAATAAAGACCCAGGATTTCATAGGCAGCTAAAGTAGACAGCCCCAACTAAAGAAACTGGGAGTATATTAACTGGCATGTATTTGTTGAAGGTTTATGATTGTCAGAAAGCTGAAGGAATAAAGATCCAGGATTTCATAGGCAGCTAAAGTAGACAGCCCCAACAAAAGAAACTGGGAGAATATTAACTGGCATGTATTTGTTGAAGGTTTATGATTGTCATAAAGCTGAAGGAATAAAGATCCAGGATTTCATAGGCATATAAAGTAGACAGCTCCAACAAAAGAAACTGGGAGTATATTAACTGGCATGTATTTGTTGAAGGTTTATAATTGTCAGAAAGCTGAAGGAATAAAGACCCAGGATTTCATAGGCAGCTAAAGTAGACAGCCCCAACAAAAGAAACTGGGAGTATATTAACTGGCATGTATTTGTTGAAGGTTTATGATTGTCAGAAAGCTGAAGGAATAAAGACCCAGGATTTCATAGGCAGCTAAAGTAAAGTAGACAGGGGAGCCGTGGTAGCATAGTGGTTAGTGCACTGGCTTCCTACCTCAGTGGTTTATAGTTCGATCCCCAGATGAGGTGGGATTTTTTTAGGCTGCAAACGGCTCCTGGGTCGACCCAGCCCCAATTGGGTACCAGAGCAACTCTGGAAAGGTTAAGCGGCCGGCGTGACCACATCACCCCTAGTGTGCCGATGGTCAAGAAAATATATGCCTCAATGTGCGTGCAACGGGATCCTCCTCCTAAAGTAGATAGCCCCAACAAAAGAAACTGGGGGTATATTAACTGGCATGTATTTGTTGAAGGCCTGTGATTCAGGTGGAACTGAAAGGTATTGAATGAATTGTTGTTGTTTATCTAGGGCTGCCGAGCTTCTTGCTGTTTTTCAGCCTATGCCAAGTTGGAGACTCCTTGGTATTATCTATACTGTAGATCTAGGCTTTTCCTGTGGCTTCTCTGCCATTCTGAAATGTGTTGAGTTGAAGTCATGAGCTCCAGTTTCTCCATATTTAAAGGATCATTACATCTGGTCCCAAGCTAGTAGGAAGAAGCATGTGGCACACTGTGCATTTCCCGCCATCCAAGGGGCTCTTCAAGATACTTTGCTCTGGTTCTTGGCTCTCCATGGAATTGTCACGTCCTACATAGAGCCACTTTTCAGCTCCACCTGCTTATCATGGGGTCCATAGTGAGATCTTCCTACATGCAGCCAACCAGGTAAAAGCCAGAGTTACGTCTGGGGCTCAAGTAACTCCTCCAAGCTTAGTGTGTAATGTTAGGTTTTCATCATGTTTCCCCCCAGGGGGGAATCCCTGGAAGTGTGTGGATGATTTCAAGAGTCAATGAGGATGTAATTAGCCTCACAGACATAAGTTCACATCCAAATCTACAGACTATAGCACTGTGCTTAGCTGGTGGTCATATAAGGATGACTCCAGATATGCTTCCAGGCATTTTTAATAAGGATATATCTGAAGATGAAATAGTGTGACACTATTGCAGAGATCAAACCACATTGTTCTGCAGACAGAAAGTAATACCTAATTGGAAGCAGTGAGAAAGAGGGGACTGTACAGATGATGATGGGTCACGGAGATTTCAGAAGCCTTTTAGAAATTCTAACATCATCTTTGGTTTTTGCTTCTGTGCGCAGAGTCCTCGGCTGTTATCCTTGAACGTCTTTAAAACATTCACAGCCTTTTTTTATTTTTTAACATGTCTTTCGGTTTGCCCTTTGCTCGAGACTCCTTCCAATCTTATTTTATCTGTCTGTGTTTACTTGTTTCGTTTAGTTACTGGGAGTCTCTAAGGAGGCAAAGAAGTAACATGACTACTGCTCCATCAGGCATAATGTCAAAGGTGACTGTTGCGTTGTAATTTGATATTATTTAGAATTAGCCAAGAGTGACTCTGAGGGGTATAACTTCAACAGTAAGATTAGCTGTCAAATAACTGTACCACTCTCGTTGACGAAGACAATGCTTTATTCACAATACAACGTGGCTCCATTATATCTTCTTCTTCTTCTTCCATCCTTAGCCGCTGACCGACAAAGCAGTCCGTGGCCAATACGCCTAGTGGCGCCTTAGGGCAACAAGAAATTAACTGTTATTCCGTTACGCCTAGTGGCGTTTATTGGTACAACAAAAAATTAATTGTTGTTTCCGTAATCTGAGTAACTGGCAAGCGGGTGATCAGCCCGCTGAGCTCCATTATATGATCATCAGTAAAACACTTGAGTAATACTTGAATACATGGTCTTCAGATCAAAGTTAATATATCATGAGCTATATCTAGCCTGGCAGTTCAGTCTAACTTGTCATAACGACTCAAATATGAATTTTGGAGTGAAAATATACTTTCCTTTCACACTTCAATGATATGGTCATCAATGATATGGTCAATGATATGGATGTCACAATACAATATATACGTATGAAATAGGAGCATCACAAAAATGCGTCCTCACACTTCGAAGAACACAGAGAGAAGCCCCCAGCAGATGATATTCTACTCCTGCATCCCTTTCATATCTTCTGCCTGCATACATAATCACAATTACGTCATATCCTACTACGGTGAAATTCCGTAAAAAGTAGCTTTGTTAGAACCTAGTATCACTCTTCGTAAGCAAATCAATAGTGGTGTCAAAAACAATCCGTAACAGTGACTAATTTGAGATTGTACATGTGGTTGGCAACCTCATCATGTCAAATAAAGTGTTACAGAAATGTTGCAGGGGCGGCCACCAGTTTTTACAGGCGGGTCGGTAAAATTAGCCCAACGGATTGTTGAGAGCTTGATAGTCAATCGTGGAATCTGGGTTTACAGTTCATCTTCTTTAGAGCTTCGTGCCTTTGATGTTAAGTACGCGAATGTGGGTTTAAATTACCTTGAGACCATGATAATGATGATTGAATTCCCAAATGTTCATAGACTGGATAAGTCATGGCTAGAGTCCAAACAAACAATTTATTATACATTCTGTAGACATCGTACGTTGATCATGAATTACATCACAAATATAAATTAGAATCCTATGTTGAATTAGCTATCTTGCATATCAGTCCTTTGTCTCGTAATCTGAATTACTGTAGGCAGAACGACATAACTATATGCACGCGTGGTTGACTTTTTACATTACATTAAACGTTGTAACCCCTAAAATCGCATGCTGCTAACCTCTAGCAGACAATGCCAATTAATCTACCGTAACAAGAAACCACTGCCACAAAAGCTTATGAAAGCTGTAGTGCAGACGTCCTGCAAGCGGTCCAGCTACAGTGATGGCTCAATGGGGAGCAAAAAAAGAAAATGATACTTGTAACTGGCAAGTCATGTCTTCAAAATGCCAGATTTTCAACCATTTCACTGTATTTTTCCCAAGCATTGCTTCTTTCACCAGACAATCTTTATTGCTTTACTTTTTAAAACTTCCATTACTGTTTCATGTGAAACTTCTCAGATAACTTTCTCTCAGTTAATGCATTGTCCATACCCCTTCACATGGTGCTCAAAGTGGAAAGCTACATCTGCTATTATGTTTCATGGCATAGAGTATGCTGTATGCCATTTTTTTCTGTCCATTTTCTTATTCTCTTGAAGTTATAGTTAGCAGATAAACTTGACTTTGACTTTTCCGATCCCACAATGATTTATTTGGATTTGTGATAAATTGAGATTTTTGAAAGATTAATTACAGAAGAGTTGATTTCTTAGTTGAAAATGAAACAGGATGTCAAAAAGCCAGTGCAGTGAATTACCAACTGCCACCAAAACTAAAATACAAAAATATCAGTATGGAAACTAAAAAGCACTTGATAAATAATATAATTCTTACCAACTCTTTGCTGCAAGAATCGAACATAGAGGAAAATCACATTCTACAAGATGAATTGCTTATAAAGAGCCATTCATGTTACCAGGGCAGATAGACGATAACGTCAGAAAAATTGTGGAGAACTACATCCTGCATCAGATTTATAGAGGGACAGAAAATAAAGTGGTTTGGCCGTCTCATGAGAATGGAGCCCAGTCAGTAACCATTGTGTGCCTACAGTAGTAAAAGATGTGGATTCAGAGCATGGGGAAGACCAGGAGGCAGAGTGATAGACAATATCACAGAAATCCTGCAGCAAGATGGGCTGACATCAGTCACTGTGACACACTTGGTTCACAGCAAGATGGGCTGACATCAGTCACTGTGACACACTTGGTTCACAGCAAGATGGGCTGACATCAGTCACTGTGACACACTTGGTTCGCAGCAAGATGGGCTGACATTAGTCACTGTGACACACTTGGTTCACAGCAAGATGGGCTGACATCAATCACTGTGACACTTGGTTCACAGCAAGATGGGCTGACAGTCACTGTGCCAAACTTGGTTCACAGGAAGATAAGCTGACATCAGTCACTGTGACACACTTGGTTCACAGCAAGATGGGCTGACATCTGTCACTGTGACACACTTGGTTCACAGCAAGATGGGCTGACATCAGTCACTATGACACACTTGGTTCACAGCAAGATGGGCTGACATCAGTCACTGTGACACACTTGGTTCACAGCAAGATGGGCTGACATCAGTCACTGTGACACACTTGGTACACAGCAAGATGGGCTGACATCAGTCACTGTGCCACACTTGGTTCACAGCAAGATGGGCTGACATCAGTCACTGTGACATACTAGGTTCACAGCAAGTGGGCTGACATCAGTCACTGTGACACACTTGGTTCACAGCAAGATGGGCTGACATCAGTCACTGTGACACACTTAGTTCACAGCAAGATGGGCTGACATCAGTCACTGTGACACACTTGGTTCACAGCAAGATGGGCTGACATCAGTCACTGTGACACACTTGGTTCACAGCAAGATGGGCTGACATCAGTCACTGTGACACACTTGGTTCACAGCAAGATGGGCTGACATCAGTCACTGTGACACACTTGGTTCACAGCAAGATGGGCTGACATCAGTCACTGTGACACACTTGGTTCACAGCAAGATGGGCTGACATCTGTCACTGTGACACACTTGGTTCACAGCAAGTGGGCTGACATCAGTCACTGTGCCACACTTGGTTCACAGCAAGATGGGCTGACATCAGTCACTGTGCCACAGTTGGTTCAAGAATGAAAACTTGCCTACCTGCGACGCTTCACAGCAAGAATGGGCTACAGTAGTAAAAACAAGTCCACACTTTTGTTAACTCAAACATGAAGTGTTAACTGCTTGCACTTTGATATATGGCTTCATTATAAATGAGCATTATTTTGCATGAAACTTAAAGATTGTTAGTACCCAGACATCAATTTAGCTTTCAATATTTTATTTGCAGCCGGAGTACCACACAGATGAACTGCTCAGTCTCACAGAACAGTGGTTCCTCACATCAATGTCTGACCCTTTCAAGACAGTTTGGTCTCTTGCTCAGCAACCATTCTCAGATATCAGGATTCCAGCCTTCCGTCTTCTTCAGAGCTTAGGATTAACACCTTGGGGTCAAAAACTGATGAACACGGCCCCAGGTTTTAAGGAATATGTCCTTGACAGGGCTACAGATCACGGCAAAGAAGGGAAAGATGAAAAATTTGAACTGGTGAAGATATTGGCCCACTCTCCTACAGCCATTGAGATTCTGGGCAGACCATACCATGTGAAATTGATGGAATATTATAACCAAGGGCCTTTCTTTGTGCAGGCACAGTCAGAAGTAGCAATGGAAGGGGATGTGTAGCAGAAGCGAATTAAAATATGTTTTGTTTTAAGAAATTTCTGATAAAAGGTTATGAGAACAAGAAATGGTGTGTGTGGCTGATCCTTGTTCTGAGCATTTTTGGTGTCAAGCCTTATTTAGATCAACTATGCACACAAAATGAGTGTAATGAATAACCAGTACTGGATAAAAGCAACAGAAAAAAAACAATAGACGGATGACAAAAGTTATGGGGACGATAAAAAGTGGAGCTGAATAGCTTTCATCATCATCATTTTTCTCTTCGCTCCTTGTGGAGCAGAGAGCCACCACTGGAGGTCGTTCCCTAGCAGGAAGCCTGTACCAAGCATTGACATATTCTTGCAGTAGTTGTTTCTGTCAGTTTGTTTTATGTCATGAGGTTGTCAGCTTCTCGCACATCCTTATATTTGTAGCTTTTTGTTTGACATACCTGATAGTTCCATTCTTTCTATGTCCACCGAGAGCAGATTCAACATATTCTTTGCTGATGGACGTATGCAGATTTGGCGACGGTGTGGAGAGCACTTTGCAGATTGCTGTGTTCGTCAGCACAACCGATTTGGAGGTGGCAGTATTCAGATTTGGGGAGGATTCAGTTTTCACCATTGCTTGCCTCTTCATGTCTTCCGTGGAAATGTTAATGCTGTGACATATCGAGATGAGGTTTTGGATGCATTGGTTGCTCCTGCATTCACAAATTATCCAGACTTGCAGCTTCTTCAGCAGGATAACGCACGTGCGCACACCACATGCATTATGCAGCAGAACATTGTGACGATTGATTGGCCTGCACTATCACCAGACATGTCCCCTATAGAACATCTGTGGGACGAGCTCGGACGCAGAGTCTACAGGCAAGGTTCTCCAGCTAATCTGCAACAGCTGTAAGCTGCTCTTACATGTGGATGGGACTTGATACCCCGGAATTTCCTTCAGAGACTTGTGCGTTCCATGCGGAGCTGCTGCCAAGCTTGTTTGCAAGCACACGGTGGACATACCAGATACTCAGGATAGTGTGAATGAATTTTTTTATTGGTTGCATTTTTGGTTTTCTCCCTTGCCTGCACAGAATGCAATGAATTTCATAACAATCAAATATACAAATTAATGACCAGCATGGATTCATAGGAAAATGAATAAAGATTCCAAATATGTAAACTTGTAAATACTTATATTTACATTTCACACTCTGTTCCTGGATTATACAGGTGGTGCGTTTTTAATGTGCTTCAGTATATATCACCATGAACAAACACGAGTATGCTAGAACTTCAAATTCTGGTAACTTAAAGAATACTCAACATTCAGAAGATTTGGAAATTAAATCAGTTGACATTCATTCATTTACATGAAACTGAGAAGAAAAGAAAAATGAGAACATTGTGCTGATATTTTGTCTCTGGGCGTTCAGTACTTGTGAAGAAAGGCATCCCTTCTGCAAGATGAGCAGTGCAGTTTTCAAGTACAAAAGCAAATCTTGTAGCTCGAAGAACATGAATTTGTATCTATCTGCCAGAATGTTCTGGGCTATTAAAATGATTAGTTAAGACTCCATGGTTGAGTGTGAAATCTTCATCATCGTCATATTTTCCTTTTTGTTCCCTTTGGAGCATGGAGCTACCGCTGGCCCTGGACAAAGAATTCATTTGCTCTCGAAGCAGGGGTTTCTGTACCAATTAGTTTGACATGATGAGGTTGCCAGGCTCATGCACAACCTCATATTGGTCACCTGAGGGAGCAGTAATCATGTTCTTCCTTTGTCTCTTAAGAACCTCCCCCTCAAAACTACACAGGACAGAGAACTACACAGAGTGAAAATGCTTAACAGTAAAGTTGCCTTGCAGCATCTACAGGTAGTGACTTTAAATAGCATGACATATTACCTATGTAAAACCTTCCAAGAATTTCCAAGGTAGATTTGTGGAAAGTTCTTTCCAGGGTTAGTAAAACAAAAGATAGCTTTCTTCTCTGTCTCTTTCAAGTGGAGAAGAACATGAGTGTGATGAAATATGTTGTCCTGGCACAGTGGTGAATGTCAGAGAGTGACATCATCTTACTGGGATCAAAGGGTTCATCTTAATCTTAGTTTTACTACAATGTCCCATTACCATTTTATTTTGCCAGACTAACACTGATGAATTTACCAGAAAGTAGTCATAAATGAATTTATATGTAAAACTTATTTTTAAAGTTTTTTTTTAACATTGTTTTTATGCAATTTCATTTTTTTTTTTCATAATCCTCCACTCCCAAAGGAGCATAGGCCTTCAACAAACACATGCCAAGTCCTCCTGTCACGTGCCATCATCTCAAGTTCTTTCCATGTTCTCCTCATCATTTTCACCTCTATTTCTAACTCTCTTCTCCATGTACTTCTTGGTCTTCCTCTGCCTCTCTTGCCCTGGGGGTTCCAGAACAAGGACTGCCTTGTAATGCTATCAACAGGTTTCCTCAGTGTGTGTCCTATCCATCACCATCGTCTTCTTCTCATCTCTTGTTCCATTGGCACTTGTTTTATGCAATTATTTTTGTTTATTTTTAATCAAATAAATTTGTCTTGTTGGTCAATCAATCAGTTGTTGTTTTTGGTGTTCTGTATGTAATATCTTTTACTTGTGCTGAACCCTTAAGCTGCTGGACATCTGGTTTCGGTAGAGAATGCAACACTTCCTTCATTAGTAGTCTTGCTAAATCAACTATTGTTATTGTTTAACTAGGGCTATAGAGGTTGTCACTGTTTCACAGCCAATGCCAAGTTGAATAATCCCTGGCATGGTCAACATTTTAGATCTAGGCTTGTCCTGTGGCTTGTCTGCCATTCTGAAACTTGATAGGTTGAAGCTCTAGTTTCTTTCCCAGGTGTTCTATCCTGGCTTAGCAGGCATTTAAAGGATCGTCACATCTGGTTTAAAGGGGGAAGGGGGGTAGCTTGCTGTGCATTCTCTGCTATCCAGGGTGGGTTTCCAAATATGCAGGGCTAAAATACTATGCTCTGGTTCTAGGCTGTCCCAAAGAATTTTGACGTTCTGCACAGAGCCACTTCCTAGCTCCACAAACAACCATCTATCCATTTTGAGATTATCATGCAAGCAGCCAATTAGATACAAGCCAAGAATTAAGTCTGGGGCTCAAGTGATTCCCCTAAGCTTTGTGTGCAATGCTGGGTTCTCAATATGAACACTGAGGAAACCTGTTGATAGCGGTATAAGGCAGTACTGGTTCTAGAATCCCGAGGGTAAAAAAGATAGAAGGATACGAGGGGCGTTCAGAAAGTAATGCACCACATTGTTTTTCTCAGGAGCTGTTTATTCAAAAAGCATGAAATTTATACACAATATACATGGATATGTCATGTCAACATCGGTATTATTCAACATAATCCCCATCAACTTGTACGGCTTTATACCAGCACGAAACAAGTGCATGTATTCCTAGCCCGTACCAGATTTTGTCTTGATCATGTAGCCATTCCTTCGCTGCATGAATCACTCCATCATCTTCAAACCTTGTCCCACGGAGTGCATCTTTAAGTGGACCAAATAGATGAAAATCAGAGGGTGCCAAATCGGTACTATAGGGTGGATGGGGTAGTACAGTCCAACCCAATTTGGTGATTTCTTCCCGTGTTGCCAGACTTGTGTGAGGTCACGCATTGTCATGAAGGAGAAGCAGGTCTGCTGGATTCTTGTGCGGCCGAACTCTGCGAAAATGTTGATTGAGTTTTTTCAATGTCTTAATGTAAGCTTGCGAATTGATTGTCTCTCCTCTTGGCATAACGTCCACAAGAATCACACCTTCAATGTCCCAAAAGACAGTGATCATGACCTTTCCAGCTGAAGGAATTGTCTTGAATTTCTTTCTTCGTGGTGATTGCGGATGATGCCACTCCATTGACTGTCTTTTTGTCTCAGGTTCAAAATGATGTGCCCAGGTTTCGTCACCTGTAACAATCTTAGCCAAAAAGTTCTCTCCATCATCATTGAAACGCTCCAACAATTCAGAAGAAATTGCTGTCCTTTGCAATCGGTGGTCATTTGTGAGACTTCGAGGAAAACATCTTGTGCAAACCTTAGAAAATCTGAGAGTTTTTATAACTGCATTTGCACTACCAATGCTGACTGACAGCTGTAAGGCCAACTGTTGAGTAGTGATTCGCCTATCAGTAAGAATAATGCCCTCAGCGCATTTCAACATTTCTGCGTTGGTGGCTGTGGCAGGACGTCCACAGCGCGGCCGATCAAGCAGCTCCGTATCTCCACTTCCTGATTCTTTGAACCCAGCGACTGACTGTACTCCTGTTGACTGCAAAACTTCCATACACATCACATAGATGCTTGTGAATGTTCACAACAGTTTCCTTCTCTGTAACAAGAAATTCTATCACAATTCGCTGCTTATAATGCAAGTTGCTAACATGCTCCATTTCAACGGTTTAGGGCAGCCGTATTATTTTGCCGATTGTGGTGCAATTTGGTGCACACCATTGACACATGCCATATTTGAAGTGTGCAAAATTTCATGCTTCTATCTTTATTATCAGAGAAAAACAATGTGGTGCATTACTTTCTGAACGCCCCTTGTACATAAAAATACACAGAGAAGAGAACTGGAGACAGACCATGAGCTGATGACGGGACAGGAGGACATGGTATAAGTTTGTTGAAGGCATATGTTCCTTTGGGGAACTTAAAGGTAAATGATGATAATGTTATATGTAGGGAAAACAGATTTTATTACTAAAAGGACGCTGGATAAAATAATGGGTCATTACATAATTGAATGTGAGGTGACAGCCCTAAGGTCCCCTTCTCCTCTGCTTGCGTGATAGCTTTTTTCACCCAATCTGCTCGCCATATGATGTGATCAGTAGCTGTTGACACCTATAGGTACATAAAGAAGTGAATAATTAATGTTTCATAAGTGGCATGACATTTTGCAAGAAAATTTCATGACCTAATCTATAGCTGGTGAGAAGAGAAATGGTATCAAGTGTGTCCCTGCTGCACTTCAGTTTTGATCTCAAACAGTTCTTTAAGTTGTCCTTCATGAAAAACTCTGCATTACAAGTCTTAATGTTTTCTTTATTAGGTTAATGATTTTCAGAGGGACTCTGTAATACCTCTTCAGTTTCCAGTGATTTTCTGTCTAAACTGTTGAATACCCTTACATAGTTCACAAAGTAAAGCAGTGAGTTCAACTATTATTTGTAAAAATGGCTATCAGGTGTGTATAGGATCTGTTTTGTCAAAACCAGTTCGTTTTTTCTCTTACTTGTCTATCTATGTACTCTCTCAAGGATGATCCTATTTACAATTTTCCCTGGGACTGAGAGTAACATTATTTCTCTCTGTTCCCCCTTTCTCCCCCCCCCCCCCCCCCCCCCCCCCCCCCCCCTCCCCAAAAAAAAAAATGTCAAACCAGGTGGATGACCATAAGGATGATGGACAAGTGGGCAACGCCGGATTTACAAAAACAAAAAAGGGTTGAGAGATTTTGAATGAGGATATACAGTAGACTAGAGGGAAATGGTTTGGAGGGGGTGCACAGTATTCATAGCAAAGTACTTTAGTGACAAAGAGCACACAAGAGGAAATGTACATTATGTGACATTTATAGCCTTCATGTATTTATTCTCTTTCTTAGCTTCCTGTGGAGCACAGACTTCAGCCATGACTGAACTAAATTTTAGATACTAGCATTCTGCTCTAGTTCCTTTCACACCATCTTTATTTCCATTTCTTCTTGTTTCCTCGGTGTGTTTGTGGGATCTTTCTAATTCATTCTACGAGTTTTAACACCATATTCCCAATATGCCTCAATGGGCATGTAATAGGATCCTTTACTCTTCCCTGCGAGTTTTTGAACAAAGACTTTGCAATCCTGACCTCAAATGTCTATGGTGTGTATCCATCTCTTATGTCTATTCCTCGCTCCACATTCCACTAGTATTTAGTTTTTTCCTCGGAGTTCTTCATACTGATGATTCTGTCATTTAAGTCCTGTTGTATGAAGGCATTCATTTATGACATCCGTTTTTGTTTTGTTTTTTTATGTTCTCCATGTTTACAAACTTTACAGCTGAGTTGGATGTTTGATCTGCAACATTGAAAAACCAAAATAATGCAGACCTGGATGACCTAAGAGTAGTGCTCCACAAACCATGTCAACGATTCAAAAGTGTTGTGATCCAATGGATCCCATCTCACTGTAACATCACCAGCAATGAAGAGGCTGACAGAATGGCAAAGGAAGATGGAAAGTTACCTCAGCCTGATGCAAGCATATCTATCGAGGAGGCAAAGAGTTTTATCTGAATCAGATACAGAAACAAATGGGATGCAGATCATCCAGGTCACACACAAAATGATGCATACTACCAGCTCAACAGAAGAGAACAAGTGGTAATCTTCAGACTTTGTACGGGCCACAATCAATTGGGATACCATCTATTCAACAAGCTTAAGATAGGAACTACTGATCAGTGTAACTGTGGCACTGATAACATGACTGCTGAATATCTGCTTGAAAGTTGCCCCTTATATCTGGTACAGAGAAGGTGCATATGGCCGACGCCAGTTCCTTTCGTGGAAAAGCTTTACGGGGGATTCAAATAGCCTCAAACTGACTACTGCTTTGTTTGAGAACATTCAAGTGGACGTCTGAGAGTGTACGAAGAAGAAGTTCCACTATCTGGGATGGTTGTTCTGTCTCCAACACAAAAAGGCTCCACTCGCTTCAAAAACGCGCAATGCGCCTTGTTGCTGATAAACACCAATCACATTGCATAGATTTATATAATTATCTTCAAATATTACCCATCAGGAAGCGCTTCCTCTTTAACAAAGGGAAATTTATTCACAAAATCCTGTCACAGAATGCTCCAAAGTATCTTTGGCCGCTTTTAAAATATAATGAAAGACGTCAGCGCTTAAACAAAATACAGGTACACCAGCCCAGGCTAGACCTATTTAAGACTAGTTTGGCTTACTCAGCTGCTCATCTTTGGAACAATCTTCCCAATGACCTGAAAAACACGCACAGACCTTACTCATACAATCATGTACTGTTCAAATACTTTATGAGTGCTGATTATATGCCACCCTAACTGATGGTATTGTACTTTTATCTAATATACTGTATGGAGGCTCTGATGATCTAGTTTTTCATTACAATTTACTTATTCTTAATTTTGGGATCAGGTACTGTTAATGTATGCTGTTATACTACCTTGTAATGTTGCATTGCCCTTAAATTAATACTTAAAGTACGCTGGAGAATGTTTGAGTAACAGTAACAAAAGATGAGGAAGGAAGAATGCAAGAGGGGACTGTGCCCGATTTTCAACCTTGGCAAATTAATTGCTTTTGTATATGTATATCTTACTATCTACCTAGTCTGATTCTGGTCTTGAGTTTGGGATGGCAAAGATAGCGATGAAAATAACTGTTTACCCCACCTCATCTTGATGAACCTATCATTGCACTCATTGCAGCAGTATCTGCTATGAGACTCAAAGCTGCTCACCTCTCGTAAAGTTTTTCGCGTGCACTGGAAAAAACACCGAGTCCCTGAGTCATTCAGTAGCAGACCATTTGAATATTTCATGAGTTCTTATAACACACCTCTGAATATGTATCAAATCACTAATTTACTGTATGAGGAATTCGATTTTTATCAGGTTTTTTTTATAGTTTTTTAATTTATTTATTATTATTTTTTTCATTTTCATTAATATTACTATTATTATTTAAATTCTGTATTTTTCATTTTTTTTTTCTTTAATTTCTTTTAAAAACACTTTAATTATGATGATTATTGCAAATGTATGATGTTATATTACTTTTATAATGATAAATGGCTTAAAAATCAGGAATATAAACATTCCATATACAGGCATGTAATAGTCCTCTTGTTTCTTCTGTCAATTCCCCAAGCAGCATAGGCTTTCAACAAACTTAAGCCAAGACTTCCGGTCACGTGCCATCAACTCAAGGTCTTTCTGTCTGTCTCCAGTTCTCTTCTCCATTTGTTCTTGCTCTACCTCTCTTACCCTGGGGATTCCAGAACAAGGACTGTCTGGTAATGCTGTCAACAGGTTTCTCAATGTGTGTCCTATCCACCTCCATCATCATCTTCTCATTTCTTATTCCACTGTCACTGCAAGTGATATCTATACAAAATTAATACGCTTAACTGGAAATCAGTGAGTTGAACGAAAATAGGTAGTATAAGTCTTTTCGAAAAAAAAGGATAAAGGAATGGCCGACGTTATAACCACACCGTCTTCGTCAAGAGCGGACGAATATAATACTTTCGAGTCTTAAAAAGGAAAGGGGGGGGGGGGGGGGCCCAATCTAAATGCATTTTAGACCCAATCTAAATGCATTAAAAAATGTATGGTAAAATTATCTAAGGAAACTGGAACACACAATAAATTCAGGTACAGTATGCTACAGTCAAATATGTAAACATTGTAAATTAAAGCACAAATCACTGTTGATAAATACTGCGAACATCTGGCAGTAAATATTCCAAAATGCTTAAGATGATGAAATGCTAAGGCTTCATGGCGAAATTGTATCCGCGGAATGAGAAATCCGTTGAAAAGAAAATTCTGTAAAAAGGAGAGCCGTATGTTTACAATTAGCATGCGTTAATTGTTCATGGTAAAAAGTCTTATGTAAGGAACACTGGAACTCGCACAATGTGTGCAGCTACGCTTAGATGAGCAGTGAAACACGACGTCGCTAAATGTAACAATAGAAACGTAACTTTCTTAACGAAAAGCTTGCAAAATACAATATAAGTCTATTTAGTTATGAAAACACATCAAAGCGTAGAGATTCGCGTATCACACAACATGTCTGTTATGTCCAGGCATGTTTACATTGACACGGAATTTTATCATCCCCTGACCTAGATCGATAGAGACCAAGGGTGAAGGATGATTGGATGCAAGAAAAATGTATACTGGTTATCAACAGTGTGATAGTAAAAGATATCGAATGTTGGTTATAATGGGGTTAATTGGTACCAAGACTGCAACCACTGAATAAAGTGAGATTTTGTTTTCAGCGTAAAAAAAGTAACCCAGTTGAGGGAGAAACTGTATGATGATGAGAGAAGCCTGAGACGAACTGCCAGCTCTATAAGGGAGATAGATGTGGTTATTTGAGAGCGAACGACGACAAAGAAGGCTAATTAAAGATGCAGGCTTTCATAAATAGATGTTGGCGCAGAGAAGAAGACAGCTGATAGAATGGTCTGGCGCTCTCTCTTCCAAACCTCTACACCTCACGGTAGAAGGGGAACGACTAAGTAAGTAAGTAAGCAGAGAAGAAGGATTAAAATGCTAAAGGTAGTCCGATAGCAGATACTGCCGTAGTGAAGTGTTAGAGACTTGGCTATCCTCTTGTCCAGCTTCGACAGGTAGGGGTGACCAGTTTCCTTCCTCACTGCATTTCCCTTCATTAACTCGAGATCCGAGTCAGGTACACATTTACTGCTGGGTAGACGGGCGCGTGACGACACCGTGATTCGAACCCAGCACCTTTGCCGCGAGAAGCCAGTTCTCTAACCGCTTGGTCAGAACGATACCTTTGTTAGAACGATACCTTAAAGAAATCAACGAATGTCAGAACGATACCTTAAAGAAATCAACGAATGTCAGAACGATACCTTAAAGAAATCAACGAATGTCAGAGCGATACCTTGGTCAGAACGATACCTTAAAGAAATCAACGAAAGTCAGAACGATACCTTAAAGAAATCAACGAATGTACGCAGCGGAATAAAAATAATACCAGCAGAAAGTTTATCCGACAGTAGAGCAATGAGCTTCTTCATAGATAGGGGCTTGTGCTGAATAGAAGGACTGAAATATTACTACAAGATCACGAATGTATGTCACAGAGAGTTTATTGATCATAAATTGCCTATATCCTCTTCTTTTTCTTTCATCCGTATCCTCTATTTTTGTTATCACTCTTTACCTTTTTCCTGTATTTTTCGCATCCATTCGTTTGCGAAAAATATTTTCTTCCCCATTCTCAGTTTTACCGTTTTCTTTCTCATACTGGTAAACGCATTTATGACATAACGCGTCAGAGAGAGAGAGAGAGAGAGAGAGAGCGTTAAATGCATTCTATTGCATTAGGTGTCAGTGGACGAAACTGTGAATATATTCATCTGGCCAGACACAGGACCAGACATATGTCTACAGCATTCCCTGCACTAGACGAAATACACTGAATATTCGTTTTCGCCAGACCTATAGGCGACAAATTTGTCTGCATTTTCACCTGCCACAACGAGTTGCATCGGCTGGAGCGCTCAGGTGAGGCTCGATAGCCGACATCTTCTCGGCGCAGTTCGAGACATTTGTCTGGGAATATCAGCTGACAAGGCACCCACTGTGTGGCAAGTAACATATTAACGTCAGTAACATACCGACGGAGTTTTTTTTTTGACTAGCAATGTGTTGACCAATTATAGCCCTAATCCTGAAAGAACACACCGACCTGACATTCCTCATTGTTTTTTTTTAAAGCTAAGATAGTGACACTGTGCTTGCTATTAACGTTCGTGCCCTGGACAATTTTCATGTGACTTAAACAGACATCCAACACATAAGCACCCCCAAGGAATCGTTCCCGGAAGCAGAGAATTCAACCCATCTTTTTGGAACTGGGGATATCTTGGTCAAGGTTGTCTTTGACGATTCTGTATGTACATGTCCTGAGAAAATTATATGTTCCAGAAGTGGCTACCAAAACTGTGAGTATGAAAAAGAGCACGTGTACACTGCTGAATGACTAGAGTTAATGCAGGACTGAGTGATTTCATATTGTTGAAATTTGGCACCCATTTTGCTGTCTAAACTGTCTTTATGCAAGTATTACTAACCATATTTTCCCTTAGAATAGATCAGAAATATCTAAGTCTGTTCATACCTTTAACAGGGGAAAATCATTTGAGTATCGCTAATGTATCCTTAAGGTTACCAACGTGGAACTGATGACAAGAACTAGACAAGTGCCAGTGGAACAAGAAATGAGAAGAAGACGATGGCGATGGTTAGGACACACACTGAGGAAACCTGTTGATAGCATTACAAGGCAGTCCTTGTTCTGGAACCCCCAGGGCAAGAGAGGCAGAGGAAGACCAAGAAGTACATGGAGAAGAGAGTTGGAAACAGAGGTGAAAATGATGAGGAGAACATGGAAAGAACTTGAGATGATGGCACGTGACAGGAGGACTTGGCATGTGTTTGTTGAAGGCCTATGCTCCTTTGGGAGTGGAGGGTTATGAATGAATGAATGTATCCTTGATCCTTGGGGCTATCACTTCTTCTAACAGGACTGTGGGCATACATTGAGAGATAAGAGCATTCTGTGGGTCTATCATTCTGGTAGAAATTCATTGATTTTTTATGACCATGTGTATATGTTTCTTCTTCTTTGATCCTTAACCGCCGACCGTCAAAGCAGTCAGTGGCCATCACGCCTAGTGGCGTCTTGTAGGGCAACAACAAATTGATTCCACTTTGCTCGGTCGGTGGCCATCCTTCGTACAGTGCCCCAACTCTGGTTCATTCTCTGCATCTCAGCCTCCACAGTCCTCCGCCAGGTTGTTTTTGGTCGGCCTCTCTTTCGTTTTCCTTCAGGGGTCCAAAGCATAGCTGTTCTTGTGATGGCATCGGGGTCTCTTCTGAGGACATGACCAACCCAGCTCCAGCGTCTGCCAGCTATGATGGTGTGCATGTCCTCTTGCTTGCTACGAGTAAGCAGATCTTGGTTAGTGATGGTATTCGGCCAAAAGATTCGGTGAATTTTTCTTAGGCATGTTTGAAAGGAGGACAATTTCGACATTTCCTTCTCTGTAACTCTCCAGCATTCCGCACCATAGAGAAGCACAGAAAGCACACAGCTCTGATATAATCTTAATTTTGTGATTGTGCTGTATTGGGAGGACTTCCAGATGTTGTTTAGGCTAAAGAAGGCTGTTCTTGCCTTATTCATTCTGATGTTGATGTCTTTGCCTGCCCCGCCATCTGGTGTTACTATGCTTCCTAGGTATGTGAAGGTATCTGTCTGTACCAATTGCTGATTCCTTACTGATATGGGATCAGGGTTGCTCACATTGAGCGTCATGACCTCAGACTTCTTTAAATTGATGTTCAAGCCCACCTGCTGGCTAAACTTGTTAAGTCTATCCGTTTTTTCCTGGATGTGTTGATGTGAATGTGCTAGTAGTGCAATGTCATCTGCATATTCCAGATCTTCCAGTGTAGAAAATGTTGTCCATCTTATTCCTCTTGGACTGCCCTCTGTTGTCTGGCGCATCACCCAGTCTATGACTGTTAAAAAATAGAGTGGTTGACAAGGGGCATCCCTGTCGTACTCCTGTCTTCACCTCAAAGGTTAGGTTGCTGTGCCCAACACTACACGTAAAGTTGGCATAGAGGCTTTTTATGATTGACACTATGCAGCTTGGAATTCCATAAGCCCTCAGTATTTTCCATAAACTGTCCCTATGTATGCTGTCAAAAGCCTTTTCAAAATCAACGAAATTAATGTAAAGCTGTCTTTGCCATTCTGAGCACTGCTCTATAATGTTCCTGAGAGTGAATATATGATCTACACATCTTCTATTCTTTCTAAATCCTGCTTGTTCCTTCCTCAGTTTGTGGTCTACTGCCTTTGAAATTCTCTGTATAATTATCCTGCCTAGTATTTTGCTGGGAACTGAGAGAAGAGTGATTCCTCTCCAATTATTGCAGTCTGCAAGATCTCCCTTCTTGGGCAACTTGACAATTATTCCTTTGTTCCACTCTGATGGTGTTGTCCCCGTTTTCCAGACTTGTGCAAATAGTGGTTCTAATAGTTCTGCTGCTAGCTCAGGGTCTGTCTTAAATAGCTCTGCATTTAAGTTATCATGGCCCGGAGCTTTGCCGTTCTTTAACCCTTTGATTGCTGTGATGATTTCTTCTTTTCGTGGAATGTCTGTATTCACATCTAGATCGTTTTCAGCTTCAGGAACATTCAGTTGTGTCTCTGGTGGTTCCTTGTTCAGAATTTCTCTGAAGTGCTCTGCCCATCTTGTTTCCTGTCCCTCTGCTGTCGTGATGACGGTGTACTCTCCATAGAAAAAAAAAAAGCGAGTTGCGTGATACTGTGGTTTCCGGTGCGCCTTCTGGCCCAGTATCTATGACTTTAGCACCTGTTCAACGGGAGAGTGGGCTCATCCCTAATCTGTTTATGTTCCCAGTAGTAGACTATTCGCAAGCAGCCTGGGGGTGTCACTGCTCTGCGCGGACCTTGTTTACCGAGGCGGCGTCCGAGCTCGTATCGTGAAAATATGGTTGCCTTATCTTCAAAAATAGGAGTCTTTCCTTGCCCATCCTGCAACTTTGAATCCCTGCCAACTTTGCAGTTAGGGAGTTTGAGCTCCAGTCTCTTTCCCAGGCATTTTATCCTGGCCTGGCACGCATACAGAGGACCCCACTTCTGGTTCTAAGTTAGCAGTTTTGGGGTAGCACAATGTTCATTCCCCGTCATCCAGGGGCTCTCCAACTATTCACAATTGCTGTTGCTCTGGTTCTGGGCTCACCCAAGAATCCCACGTTTTCACAGCACTTCCAGATACCCACCACCTGCCAACCCTCCATTGTAGAGATCTCCTGCATGCGGCCATCCAGTCTGGCCTGTATTCCTTGTTCCAGTGATTTCCCCCCAAGCTCAGTGTGCATTCTTGGGTTCTCATCATGCTGCTCACAGGGGGGATTGTGATGCTTCAGTGCTCTCTCTCAACTCTGCACCGATAAATGACATCGGGGACTTAACTGTGTCTCAGTACTGGGAGGCCCCGTTTCCGGGTACACCACACACAGCCAGTTGAGGCAACGGTCGCCGTGGGCGGCTGTCGTGATGAGATTACCTTGCTTATCTCTTACTAATGTAATATTGTTTGCACCTCGTTTTCCGCTGATGAATTTAGTTATTTTGTATACTGTGCTTTGTTCATTTCTCAGTGCTGCCTCCTCTGCCTGTCTTGCAAGATCGTCTAGGAAATTCCTTTTGTTGTCTCGGGTTTGGCGTTTAACTTCCTTGTCCAACTGACTGTACTGTTCGCTATATAGTTGCTTTAACCTGGGGGACTTCGCTTCTGTTTTCTTTCTTTTCATTTCCTTTCTCATCGTTATGGTGTTTAATGTTTCTGGTGTTATCCAGTCTTGCTTCTTCCTTTCCTGGAATCCCAAGCATGATTTGCTGCTTTCTTTGTATATTGTTGAAATGGTGTTGAAATTCTGGTCTATATCATCAGTCAATGTCTTTTCCTGACTTTTGGCAAATTGATATCGTTTCTTTATGTCGGCCGCAAAAGCTTTTCTGGTAAGGGGGTCCTTCAATTTGCTGATGTCAAACCTTTTCTGTGTAGTTACAGTTGGTGCAGCCCTTCTTAGTTTCACTTTCAGTTTTGCTACTACTAAATGGTGATCACTTCCCACATCTGCACCTCTTCTTACCTTCACATCTTGTAATGCATGTCTCCATCTACCGTTAACCATGATGTGGTCTATCTGGTTTCTGTCCCGACCATTTGGTGATTCCCATGTTAATTTGTGAATTTCTTTATGTGGGAAGAGTGTTCCTCCAATGACCAGGTTGTTAATGCTACAGAAACTTATTAGTTTATCCCCATTTTCATTTGCTCTTCCGCTGCCGCATTTCCCCATTGTTCTTTCATTATATGTATTGTGTGTACCAACTTTCGCATTGAGGTCTCCCATTACTATAACAAGATCATATCTAGGTGTGTCTTCCATTTCTTTCTGCAGTTGTTGATAGAATTCATCCTTGACCTCATCATCGCTATCATTCGTTGGTGCGTAGCATTGTATTATTGTAGTGTTGGTGAATCTCCCTCTCAATCTTAATCTTATCAGTCTGTTGTTGATGGGTTTCCATTCCAGTAATGTCCTTTCTATTCCTTTCTGTAGAATAATGGCTACGCCTTCACTGTGCTGTCCATCCTCTCTTCCAGAGTAAAGTACTGTTTCTCCTGTTGCTGTTTTAACTTTTCCTGCCCTTGTCCATCTGCTCTCGCTTATCCCTAGAATGTGTAACCTATAGTTTCTCATTTCTGCCGTGACCTGTCTTAATTTACCTGTCTCGTACATTGTCCTGACATTCCAAAAACCTATTCTTGTATCCTGTTTTGCGGTCAGGACATCCGTTTTCATGTCAGTGGCTTCCTTTCGGCTTTCACCACTGACAGTCATACGAGCCACAGACTCCAAATGTCCATCCCGCAGCAAAGTTTTTCCATTTATTGTTGTTTCCGTAACGTGCGATTTTTTTTACATAGACAGGGGTGTCAGCCCTATGCTAAAACCCCCAACCTGGAGGACCAGGGTACCAGCTTTTGTCTGACCCCTACCCACACAGACCAGTCCAGCTTGGTTGAACCTACCAGGAGTAAAACTCCCACTGGCATAGCTCTGGGGATTGTCAGGGTACGCAAGCTGCCATACCGCTACAAGGTATAGGTACCATTGGTGGCAGCTGTATATGTTTCCTTGATGTAAATTTTGGTGTTGTGAGGAAATGTTAGATGATAATTAAAATTTCTCTTGAACTTAATCAGTGCGTTGGTCAGCTCGTTCCCAGTTATCTGTATAATCACTGTTATAGTTGTTCCCAAGTAACTGTCATCTTGTATGTGCGTGCACGTGAGTGGATAGAAATTTATGTGTAATATATATATATGTTTAGACTGTCTGACTCATCAAAAGCTGTCGTAGAAGATAGGTGAAAGAGAGAAGATTTCTCGACTTCAGAGACAGCCTCTAACACAGTCTACCACCTCACTCGTGGAACTCTATTACTTTTACTACCTCTCACTGTGACTATCACTTTATTCAAATCTATTCAGAAGGGACCAACCCAAGTCTTAATTCTCCTATCAAAAATCTACGACAATGTGGAACTGATGGAAAATAAACCACATAAACACCAGCGGAATAAGAGATGATGAGAATACCCAGCGTTGAACAGGAAACAAATTAGGAAAACTAGCTGATGGCATTACAATGAAGTCCTTTTTTTTTTTTTTTTAATCCCCAGGGTAAGGAAAATAGTGAAACACAAATTTCACGGATAAGAGAATCGGAGACGGAAAGGGATAAAGAAGATAAGGAGGTACCTTGAGCGGATAAGACGGGACATGAAGGCTTGGCATGTTTTAGTTAAGGACCTGTCTTCCGTGGGAAGCATAAAGATATTGATTAATTGATATCAATGAGTTATATTGATTTTCACTGGGATTCATTCAGCGCATTTATTTCTGAACTAACAAAGCAACACGTCTTTATTTATGAACTAACAAAGTGACACGTGTTTATTTATGAACTAACAAAGTGACACGTGTTTATTTATGAACTAACAAAGTGACACGCATCTATTTCTGAACTAACAATGTGACAAGTGTTTATTTCTGAACTAACAAAGTGACACATGTTTATTTCTGAACTAACAAAGTGACAAGTGTTTATTTCTGAACTAACAAAGTGACACGTGTTTATTTCTGAACTAACAAAGTGGCATGTGTTTGTTTCTGAACTAACAAAGTGACACGCGTTTATTTCTGAACTAATAAAGTGACACGTTTATTTCTGAACTATCAAAGAGACACGTGTTTATTTCTGAACTAACAAAGTGACACGTGTTTATTTCTATACTAACAAAGTGACACGTGTTTATTTCTGAACTAACAAAGTGACAAGTGTTAATTTATGAACTAACAAAGTGACACGTGTTTATTTCTGAACTAACAAAGTGACACCTGTTTATTTCTGAACTAACAAAGTGGCACATGTTTATTTCTGAACTAACAAAGTGACACGTGTTTATTTCTGAACTAACAAAGTGATAAACGTCTATTTCTGAACTAATAAAGTGACACGTGTTTATTTATGAACTAATAAAGTGACACGTGTTTATTTCTGAACTAACAAAGTGACATGTGTTTATTTCTGAACTAACAAAGTGACAAGCATCTAATATCTGAACTAATAAAGTTACACGCATCTATTTCTGAACTAATAAAGTTACACACATCTATTTCTGAACTATCAAAGTGACATGCATTTATTTCTGAATTAACAAAGTGACACCCATCTATTTATGAACTAACAAAGTGACACGCATATATTTCTGAACTAACAAAGTGACACGCATATATTTCTGAACTAACAAAGTGACACGCATCTATTTCTGAACTAACAAATTGACACGCATCTATTTCTGAACTAACAAAGTGACATGCATTAATTTCTGAACTAACAAAGTGACACGAGTTTACTAAGATAAGCTGAATGCTAGCTGTCAGAAGATACATTCTTTAGGTCAGCGGTTCTCACCATATGTGTCGTGAAGACCACATGTGTTTTTCTACGTCACCTTTTCACGAAATGCTTCATTCATTCCTTACTCTTCAGTTTCATAAACAGCATATGCCTTCAGCAAGTTAATGCCAAGACATCATGTTCTGTGCTATCCATTCAATGTCTTTCCATGTCTTCATAAAAGAAAATGGCAGATTTCAAGCATAATCAAGAAGAGAAATGAAATGGCCATAGCTGGGCTCAACAACATGAGACAGACGAGACAGCAACATTCAAACAGATAACTCACATATTAAAAATTGAGAACCATCAAGTGCTTATATATGCTCTTCGTTACTATCACGTCTTTCTCCAGTTCTCGGATTATCTTTTCTTATAACATCAACTGTAAGTTCTAATGACGATGTTTGTACTTTTCAACATATGTTATGTCATGCTTATAAGTAATTAATGTTAATATGAGTGTGCTATATTATTATTATTTTACTTTACGTTGAACTTCTTGAAATTGATATGTAACATGCATATTAGAATAAATGAATTCAGAATGAAAGGTGAGCAAAAGGAAGGGCAGAATGTTAGACGGGCCTGTGTGCCCAATTCTCAACCCTTTGAAAATAAAGTTCGTTCGTTCGTTCGTTCTCTACCCCACATGTTTTTTGATCACCCTCAACCTCTCTTACCCTCGGAATTCCAGAACAAGGACAGCCTTGTAAAGCTGTTAGTATGTTTTCTTAATATATGCCGCATCAAACATCAGAGTTTTCTTCTGACCTTTCATTCTGCTGGTCCTTGTAGGGATCTTGTCATCGGTTCTAATATTGCTGATCTTGTCATACCATTTCAATCCTTCTGTTCTCCGCAAGCACCCATTATAAGCCTGTCATTTATTCGGTTGTTGTTGTTTTTATTTTATCTTAATGTTTCAGTGGTATATGATAACACTGCCTTTTTTCACAAAAATACTGTACTAATCATATTACCTAAAATTCAGAAATACTGTGCCTGGATCTCCAATGTGGAAATGATGAAGGCAAACAAACAGGTGCTAGGCCGAGTGGGTGCACGACGATTCTTGTTCCGAGTCCCTGGAGTGGAAGACTTGTACGCGGACTGAATGACATACAGACAGGGGAGTTGGAAACACACAGCAAACGGAAGATTGAGGAAGGCGAGCCTTGAATGAATGGCACAGAGCAAGGCGCGATTCTGTTGAAAACCTTTAATCCATAGCAAACTTAACAGCAGTAAATAAGGATGAGTGGTATACTGTGTCGTTAAATCGCTCTGAAGTGGTTGTTTGTCTTCATTCTAAAAAGTTTGAGAACCTGTGCTTTAGAACTCAAGTGACAAAACAAAAACAAAGGCTAGAGCAACTGAAACTAATTTTTTTTACCCCGCCATAAAGAGGATCGTGTGAAGTAATTTTTACCTCGTCATAAAGAGGATCGCGTGAAGTAAGTTTTACCCCGTCATAAAGAGGATCGTGTGAAGTAATTTTTACCCTGTCTTGAAGAGGCTCGTGTGAAGTAATTTTTACCTCGTCATAAAGAGGATCGCGTGAAGTAAGTTTTACCCCGTCATAAAGAGGATCGTGTGAAGTAATTTTTACCCTGTGTTGTTAGTGGGGGTCTCTAAAGAAATATAAAAATATAAAAAAAACTTATTTTAAAAACACGCTTTTAATGCACTAAAAAAGCCACAAATAATTTTTCAAGGAGTTTACAGCTTGCAGTAAAATAATGTAACATCAAATTGACAAAAAGCATGCGGCGCTTAAGCGCGTACCATATATTTTATCCATAAGTGTCTAATGAAGTATAAAGCAGAAGTCAATTTCATGCAGAATCAGCGCCCCACACTTTTTGTCAATTTGATGTTGCATTTTTTTACTACAAACTATAAACTCTTTGAAAAATTATTTGTGGCTTTTTAGTACTTTTTTTGTTTTTGGTACAACAAGAAGAAGAACAAGTACAACAAGAAGAAGAACAAGAACAACAAGAAGAAAAGCAAGAACAAGAACAACAAGAAGACGGACAAGAACAACAAAAAGAAGAAGAAGAAGAAGAAGTACATCAAGAAGAAGAACAAGGCCAACAAGAAGAAGAACAACGACAAGAAGAAGAACAACGACAAGAAGAAGAAGAACAATGACAACAAGAAGAAGTACAACAAGAAGAAGAACAAGTATAAGAAGAAGAAGTACAACAAGAAGAAGAACAACAAGAACAAGAACAACAAGAGGAAGAACAAGTACAACAAGAAGAAAAACAAGAATAAGAACAACAAGAAGACGGACAAGAACAACAGGAAGAAGGACAAGAACAACAAGAAGAAGAAGAAGTACAACAAGAAGAAGAACAACGACAAGAAGAAGAAGAACAATAACAACAAGAAGAAGAACAAGAAGAACGAGAACAAGAACGAGAAGAACAAGTACAACAAGAAGAAGAACAAGAACAACAAAAGGAACAACAAGAACAACAAGAAGATGAAGAACAAGAACTACAAGAAAAAGAACAAGAACAACAAGAAGAACAACATGAAGAAGAACAGCAAGAAGAAGAACAATAAGAAGAAGAACAACAAGAAGAACAACAAGAAGAAGAACAACAAGAAGAACAACAAGAAGAACAATGACAAGAAGAAGAACAACAAGAATAAGAACAAGAAGAAGAAGAAGAACAAGAAGAAGAACAACAACAACAAAACAAGAAGAACCAGAAGAACAACCAGAAGAACTAGAAGAAGAACAACATGAAGAAGAACAGCAAGAAGAAGAATAGCAAGAAGAAGAAGAAGAACAAGAATAAAAAGAAGAAAAACAAGAACAACAATCTCTACAAGAGCAACCACCTCTTCAAGAGCAGCTAGAACAGTAACAAAGACTGCAAGAACAAACACAAGAAAAATAAGAACAACAATAATAACAAAAACAGCATCAACATCTAGAACAACAACAACAACAAGACTAACAGCAACAAGTACAACAAAAATAACAGGAAGCGACTCTAAACATGTTTGTCCACGAACCCCAATATTCACAATATTTTAGATCCACTTATAGTTAGGAGGAAACAAAAACGCAACCACAACAAACTCACAACTGCGCGACCTAGTATTCAGCAGGTCAGTAAGTGTCAAAATATCCCAAATGTTTGTACTTTTATCATTGTGTCTTCTGCCACTGTGACTCAGCATTGTCACAACCAGCGTAAATTAACTGCCGTTGTGCCATTAGTGCCACGTCGCTTATTTTGTTAATTAGCTTATGACTAACGTGACCAGAGTTGATACTGTACAGTTATCATTCCTGACATGCGCATATAATATTGAATAAGAATGTAATATTGTATAACAATGTGGTCAGCCTGGGGCAATTTAGTTTTATGTTAATTTTTCTTCCTTTTTTGTTTTTTACTTTTCGTAACCATGGAGCCACTACTGCAGCTGGTTCCCTTGCAGGAAGCCTGCATTAAAGCATTCATATGATATTGGAGTAGTGTTTTCTATTGCAATTTGTTGAACACGATGAGGTTGCCAACCTCATATTAGTCGCATCTTACGACATGCCTGACGTGGCAGCAGTAGTGCCATTCTTTGTCACCCCAGAGACCGCCGGGAACTGCACGAATTACCACCTGACCCCCTTTGTAGGGTAGAGAATAATCCTTCTCGTGGCATTGCACATACGCCAATTAGTGGTTCTGCTGTGACCTCCACCAGTTATAGCCCTCTGATTCGGGGAAGTTCTCTGGGGTTGCAAGAAAGCCCAAAACCAATACCCCAAATTTTGTTACAAGGGTAAAGAGTGGACAACTCAAACCCTAGGGGATTGTAACGAACGAACCACCTAAATTAGCCTCGTGTAGTTTCAATCTGAGAATCATCAAATGCTATATATGTTCATCATTACTGTATGGTGTAGAAACATGGACAATGAACGAGCAATTGGAAGAAAGAATTGAGATGTGGATATATAGAAGCGTGGGGTACGTCTCATGGAAAGAGAAGAAAAAGAGATCCTAGAAACCTTGGAATAAAAAATGAATTAATGAAAGAGATCACAATTAGACAGCTAAAATATTTTGACCATGTAAAAAAGAGAACACCTTACTGAAGATCATAATGGAAGGGAGAGTTCAAGGCAAACGTGCAAGAGGAAGACAGCGCTATAAGTGGGAAGATCTGGACAAGAAAGAGTCTATCACAGAGCACTATCAATACAAGAGACAGAAGACGGAGATCCATTGCAGCCGACCTTCGATTTGAAGATAGCACCTGATGATGATGAGTTTCCAGGGATCTCTAGAGAGGAAGAATAGAACTACTATCTCAAGCATGTCGTAAGTGGCGAATAATGCGGTTGAGCATGGAGCTGGCAAACTCATTTAAAATAATTTGCTATATAAACCACGGCTGCAATACCAAATGAATGCTTTGATGCAGGCTCCATGTACCACTACAGAAATTACTTCCACTGACAAAACACTATATAAACCACGGCTGCAATACCAAATGAATACTTTGATGCAGGCTCCATGTACCACTACAGAAATTACTTCCACTGACAAAACACTATATAAACCACGGCTACAATACCAAATGAATACTTTGATGCAGGCTCCATGTACCACTACAGAAAAACACTTATAAACCACGGGCTTTACCACTGACAAAAAATTACTTCCACTGACAAAAGATATACAAGTATTATGGAATGCTGCTTTCGCCTGGTCCATTCTACTCTTTACCCCCGAGATGTCTCTACTAGTATTGACATGCCTAGTTATCTGAATGTTTCTTTTCCTGTCAGATTTGTTTATTTAGTCTTTCGTATTCTTCTTTGTGGGCACTGACGGAATAGACAAAAGACCACCCAGTAACCTTTATTTGCAACTAACTACTAAAGTAAGATATGGGAGGAATTACCATATAAAAATAAAGAGGCGACAGACAAAGTTACGTATACTTCCTGTTCCTATTTAATGTAGGGGTTTCAAAATTATGTATGCACGCTTTAAAAACGTTGTATTTCCTGAACAACATACACAATTTTAATTTTGCGTAAACCCAGAGGGCGAAGTAAACCCAGAAAGTGGCGGAAAAAAATACAACCCACTGAATAAGTAACTTTTTTGCAGATGTACAATGATGAAAACATTCATACCTGTCAACTTGTACCCGAAAAGGATTATCTGTATTACAACAAAAAAGTTCGTTTTTTTAAAAATTATTTAAATAAAAAAAAAATAAGTATTGCATTCAGGTTTTTAAACATTTGTACATTTTTTAATTGGTATAGCGTATATTTTTTTTTTATTATCTCAGGAGGTTGACAGGTATACAAATTGGAAAATCATACAAATATAGCATGACGATCATTGCATCAAAGACAAGCTATGACGATCAGTAGATCGCCAGGCCCATTTAACATAAATGTCAACATTAAGCTTAAACTGATTCCTCAGTTTAAAGTACCTAGGAAGCATTTTTACTGAAAATGGAAGATGTGCCAGAGAAATGGAAACAAGATGTCAAAAAGCCAGTGAAGTGACTTACCAACTGTCACCACTGTTCAAACATCAGAATATCAGTATGGAAACTAAACGACATCTGATAAGCGGTACATTCTTACCAACTAACAGTGTCAAACAGTCCCTGACCAAAGTGCAAAAGAGGAAAATCGCATCCTATGAGAGGAGATGCTTAAGAAAAGAATGATTACATCAGGAAAATTGTTGAAACTACATCTTGCATTCAAGTTTATAGAGACAAAATTAAGTTGTCCTGGCCATAACGAGAAAGGTGGGGCCTGATAAATTACCACTACAATCCTACAACAGCAGAATATCTGGTTTCAGGGCATGGGGAAGCCCAACAGCCGGATAGACAAAACAAATCTTACAACACTGTGGGGGTCACAGTAGCCAATGTGTCACCCTTTGCTCAAAGGTGAAAAGAAAAAGTAAAGTGACAAAAGATGGCAGATGTGGAACAAATCAAGAAGAGTAGAGATTCATCATCACGTGACGTATTCTTTCCAGAACGTTGTCTGAATGAACGCTGCTCTGAACGCATATTCTGGGCAAGTCGACCTGCATCAGCCAAAGACAAGTTCAGACTCTCTGTGATGTCCTGGGTCCACCGTCTAGGTCGACCCCTTCCCATTTTTTCCAGGGACCATGCCTTCCATCACTAATTTTTCCAGATTGTTATGTCTTTTTACATGACCGAAAAATTTCAGCTTCTTTATAACGATGGTGTTTAGGAGCCAATTTTGCTCTACATTTAGTGAGTGCAGTACTTCTGTTGGTCTTTTTTTTTTCTTTTCTGTCCAGGGTATTCTCAACATCCTTCTGTAGCATTTCATTTCGAATGATGTAACCTTTTTTGCAACTGTTGTATTGAGTGTCCAAGTCTCGCAGCCTTATGCTGCTACTGGGAATATATTATGCTCTGATCAGTTGTAACTTTCTTTGCTTGTGCCTTGCCATAGGTTTTTCATCTATGTTAGGTAATGTGAAGCAATTGCAAGTCTTTTAATTTCTACTGCACAGTCGCCAGAGCTGTTAGTGATTGGTCCTAAGTATTCGAAAATAACACCTTCCAGTTCTTCATTTTCAATTTCTGGTTTGGTCTTTACTTTATCAATACTTTGGTCTTCTTGGTGTTTAGGTATAGATTCTGGGCCTCGCTGTGATTTGTGTGGATATAATTAATTGTTCAAGTCCTTCTGGATTGGTCGATAGGAGGACTGTGTCGTCAGCATATTTGATTTCCGGGATCTGGTACCCGCCGATGTTAAATGGGTCAAACTCTGCGTGTTTTTGGTCATCTCTTACGTTGCAGAGAATGAGAAAGTTAAATTTTTAAAAGCGACAAATACTAACATCTAATCAAATGAAGTCATCACATATACTCATTCTAAACTGTAGAAATGTGGACAATGAAACAAGCAGGTGTATGAACTGAGGCCCTTGATATGTGGATGTACAGAAGCATGTGCGAAGCATCTCGCTGAGAGAAGAAACAGGACCTTCAAAAGCTAGGAGAAAAGAAAATGATCAAAGTAAGCCAGCTATACATTGCTGATGACTTTCAGTTGAAGGCAAACATGCAAGAGAAAGACAGTGCTATAAGTGGTAACAATGAGGTGGACAGGAAAGAAGACTGACCCAATACAGCCAACATTCTGATGTGAAAATAGCAGCTGATGATTGTTCAAAATTAAGATCTTGTGGTCCAACACTCAAAAGACTGCCCATCATAACTTCACTGTTCTTGCTCTTCTGCATCCAAAATTGTCACTGTCGTGCTACTTTCTCCATAGTAAATTCTGTATTCAGAATATATTTTATCTACTCGGGTATTTGGAATTTAACAATCAATTTCTTTCTTGTCACAGCCATCTTGTTTTCTAAGAGCAGGATCATATGAACTGGAATGAATGGACACGTATGTAGGATGGAAAACTCATTCAGTTCTTATGATCAAGATATCCAATTCAGCTTACAGTAGCTTGGTTGTGGTTCCTCTTGAACCCTTATAATGGTCATTTTCTAAGGAAGTTGCTTTGATTCATGACTGTAAGGGACAGTATGATGGTTTACCAATAGCCTTCTGTCCGTGGTATGGGAGTTCCAGAAAGCCTTTACTAATCCAAAAGGCAGTGGTTCATAAACCTTACATTAACAATTTATCATGATTTGAAAGACTGCCAAGTACAAAATAAAACAAACTCAGAACAATGTAGCACATATTAAAAACACTTTACTAAAATTGTTCATGTTGCAAACTGGGCGTTTAAATATTTGTACACAAGAAAACTAAGCACTGTGATATAAAGAAGTTTTAATAACATCAAAATTTACCAGTGGGTACAGCTAGGTCTAGTACAGTAAATTCAAATTTACAGGTGGGAGGGAACACTTGTATAAAAATGAGCAGGACGCAGCTACTTAATAACTGACAAGTGTTAACTTGTACAACTAGTAACCTTGTTTTCAAAATAATTTCAGTCATTTAATAATATCTCACTTCAAAGATTATATTTCTTTAATCACAAAAATCTAGCAAAATACAAATAGTTGCACAAAGTAATAGCATGCGTATGGTTAAAGATAAGCAACTTTTTTACTTCACAAAAAAAGTAGGAACAAGAACTTAAGTACAAACAAGTGAAGTTGCAACATCAGCAAAGTGGTAATGAGTTGTGCAAGACTGTATTGCATTAATTTAATAAATGTCGCCTTTTGAAAAAAAAAAAACCTAAACAGAAAAAAATGTAAACTGTACATTTATAGTTGCATGGTATTTGAGGTATGTCAATGGTATAATCCTGCCTCCTTAAGTTGCATCCAAACAGTGTTATCATGGACAACTGCAAGTTGTATCTAAATGGTATAAACTTTGGCTTTTGGATGCTGCATGTAATTTGTATAAATAGTTTTTTAGGGTGTATCTAAATGGTTTAAATGCAGGCTTTTGATGCTGGTAACTGGCTGAAAAGTAGAAAACGAGAAACTATCCAAGTGGTATGAACAAGCACAGCCAACAATAATTGTGAAGGGTTGTAAATAGTTCAATACTTGAAGTTAATTTCATTTGTGCGGGACCCAAAGACGCAACAATAGAGAATGCAGTCAGCGACCCATAGCTTGACTGCTTGCGTCAGGGTCAGCAAACCAGAGCTGACCAAGACCCTACTCCACCTCCACGTGGTGGTCCTGGAAACAGGCTACATCACTGCAGTCTGGCTGAGAGAGTAGGGATCGAAGAGGGAAGGCAAACCCGGTCCCAAAAAATGCTGTGCTGAAGTCGGATGTGTTGGCAGAAAGGCGCAGATATCGCAGCTCCGCTGTAAACAGACACAACGCAACCAACGTCCTTTTCAGGACGAACGAGGAAGAAGAAGAATTTCATTTGTGCTAAAACAGTTTTATCAATTCCATTACAGCCCACCAACAGCTGGCAGACAGAATCACCATACAGTGGAGGAGAAAGAGCAATACGTTAATGGAAAATCTGAGGTCTTCGTTAATTTAAACTTTTTTTTTTTGACATTTTTGGAACTCGTCTAAGGGGCCAGTGGTGAAATCATGAGTTCAATATTTATTGCATAAAAAATTGTAAAATATGTAAAACGGATTTGGCTCCATTGCACCTGTCATAACCAGACATAACACTGATCTAACGGGCAAATGCAGGATGGTTTTGTTCCTAACCACAAAACATTCAGTTCTGGGGAAAAGACCTAAAGGTCTTATGGTGACCTGTGACATCGTGGGGAAAAACCAACAATTATTTCTACCTGCTGTGATGTTTGACACCGACATAATTGAGTTACTGTTTAAAATTCCCTAATGCAAATTTAACTACTGTTATGTTCCTTAAAATCAACTTCAGCTGCTTTCTCTAACGAGTTTTATACACTGTAGTAAAATCTGACAAATCTATACTCTTACAAAGTTAAAAGGATGTACTTCTGGCTAACGAAAAGTAAGTCATGTTATTGCTGACAAACCACAACTGATAAATTCCACCTCACCTCATTAAGCAATGTTAACTGAAACAGGTTTAACGGACGAGGGATAAGAATCAAGGAGGACAAAGAAGAAGAGAACAGAAGCAAGTTTTTTCTTATTAAAAAAAAAAAAACTATAGTGTTTAGCTAATATAGTCCGTTCGGAAATTCGTGCCAACAGAAAGCGTCAATTTTCTCCAAAACTGTTTGTTGTATGGACATGAATTTTTGCATGCAGTCTTAGATTGTCCATGCAGTTATTAATATATTTTTTGCCCTTACAAAACTCATGTCATGTTCGAATTTTCTTCTTTACGTTATATAAAAAACTCTTACTGTTGTCTGGGTTAATTTTTAGTAATTTTACAGGAAAGTTACAAGATCTGTTCAAAAATATTTTTTTTGGTTTGAATTAGTTACTCGCGACTGTGTACAATAGATGCGGACATGTAGTCACTACACTAATTCAAACAAAAAAAAAAATATTTTTGAACGGATCTTGTAACTTTCCTGAAAACTACTAAAAATTAACCCAGACAACGGTAAGAGTTTTTTTATATAACGTAAAGAAGAAAATTCGAACATGACATGAGTTTTGTAAGAGCAAAAAATATATTAATAACTGCATGGAAAATCTAAGACTGCATGCAAAAATTCATGTCCATACAACAAACAGTTTTGGAGAAAGTTGACGCTTTCTGTGGGCACGAATTTCCGAACGGACTATATTAGAAAACATTACAAAAACCTGACATGTGCCAAGATCTAATAGTTTTTTTAATAAATTTTTAACAAAATGTAAGGAGCAGATATGCAGTTTATGGCAGTTATTCATACTTTAACAGTTCTTTCATAAACTGACGTGTCACAAAAAATAAAGCAGAGACAACACACCTGGGTTGATGTTCATGTGCAGGAACGTTCACCTCTACATTAACCCTTGACAGTGTTCTTTCCTTTGATAGCATAACCAACAGTGGGCTACAGACCAATGGTCTAAAGTTGGTCATGCTACTCACTGGCAAAGAAATAATGAGCGATGCCGAGGTAATATCTTTCACTAATGATCTGTCTAGATTCCAGATAATGTCTGTTCAATGCTATGTCTACCAAAATTATACCGAAATGCCAAAAACAAAACTTTTTGAAAAATATTCTGGGGGGGCGGGCGAAATCGAAATACGTTATGAAAAATAAAATTAAAGTAAATATAAAAATTCACAATAAATCTAAACTACACTTGTGTAGTTCCTGGGGGCCTCTGATGACAAAGAATATGACTACTGCTCCTATAGGCATATTGTCCAAGGCAAAATGAGGTGTGAAGCTGGTAACCTCAAATAAAACAAATTGCCATAGAAACCACTGCTATGATGTATGAGAATACATGGTTCAGGCTTCCTGCAAGGGAACCAAGTACAGTGGTGACCCCGTGCTTCATAAGGAGTCAAATGGAAAATGAATTAAATCTACAATAAAGCTGGAAAGCAACATATAAACTGAAGTCTAACTACACTAATGCATCTAAGTGTAGTGAATCGCTGCTCTCAGGAGCGAATGTTAAATGACTATTCTATACAGAAAAGTAAATGTTTTTCTTCTTTGTAGGATAAATTACAATTTCAACCTACAGATGACATTTATGGCCGACTCAGGATAATAAGATTTCAGAAACTATGAAAGAACCTTAGTATTTTATACTTGGGGAGGGGTAGGAAAGACGGACAGGTCAAGATGAGCACTATAATACTGAAATGTCAGGTGCTAATATGGGGTGGAGGGAAGAAAAATATGAGCTAGTTACTACAAAGGTAGGAGACGTTAACCAGGATTCGGGTAATCGCAAAACTAATAAAGAAGTGGACTACAGTTTAATGCAGATAGACCTACTGTCCTAGCACTAAAAATTCTGTCAAGTACTCAATTTTTTTTTTTTCTTTCGCTGTCTCAATCTTAGTCTTGTCATGTTTTTATTATGTCATTCACTTTGTGTACAATTAAGGTTTCAGTTAGGCTGACAGAATGGCAATAGAAGGTTCACATTTACCTCAGCCTGATGCAAGCATAACTTTCGAGGAGGCAAAGAGTATTATCAGAATCAGATACAGAAACAAATGGAATGTAGAACATCCACGTCACACACAGAATGATGCTTACTTCCAGCTCAACAGAAGAGAACAAGTGGTAATCTTCAGACTCCGCACTGGCCACAACAGATTGAGATAACATCTATTCAACAAGCTAAAGATAGTAACTACCAATCAGTGTAACTGTAGCACTGATAAAATGACAGCTGAACATCTGCTTCAAAGTTGCCCCTTATATACGGTACAGAGAAAGCGCATATGGCCGATGCCAGCTCCTTTCGTGGAAAAGCTTTACGGGGATTCAAATAGCCTCAAACTGACTACTGCTTTCTTTGAGAACATTCAAGTGGACGTCAGAGTGTACGAAGAAGAAAAAAATAATTAAGTAGACGAGTGGTGATAAGAAGGCTCCTTGTTTTACAGTGTTCAATAAATGATTGTTCAGTTCTAAATTTATACATTAAATTGGGATTTCCCAGTTATCCTTGAATTCAGAGAGAACTTGTAACTATTTATCCAACACTAAACTACAAGCACAACACTCAAAACTTAGAAATTACAAATGGTTACATGTGATGCAATTCAAATACAGGCACCATTATCTCAGGCTTATGACAAGCTTAAAGTGGGTTATTTTTAAAGTTTACATTTCAGTTAAAAACTGCATCTGTAGCACAACAATGTCAACATTTGGTTGTATGTGTGGTACACAAATGACTCAATGTTGATCCTTCTGTTCTGAAAGCTGTTTAATCACAAGTATGGCTTCTAGCTGTAGCTTATGCTGGTCTGCTTTTTTAATTAGGTAATACTGTACTGACTTGTCGAGAACAGCAGTGTCAACACTAGGAGCAGACAATGGCTGTTAATATTGACCTTTCGGTGTCCAAGCAGCTAAACATTTATTGCTGGCACTCATGCATCACTGTGGGATGTTTCCGAGACACATACTGAGTTAACTCTTAGTATCCGGCTGGCCTTCTCAGGAGGCCGATGGACTTTCGCCATTTTACGGCTGGCCTTCTCAGGAGGCCGAGACGCTTTCCGTGTCAATAGCAAAAATGTATAGGTGAATGCATGTTTAAAACCACTGAACAATTTAGTTACGTGCAAGATATATTTCTTCACATTTTGATATATAACACTTTATGTTATCTTTATAAATAAATTATTTATTGCAACATCTGTAATGGTAGTCATGAAATTAGCTCGTAAAAACGTTTTTGAGCTCGTATACTAAGAGTTAATATCCAACAAACAGCACAAAAGTGTAAACACTGGAAGCAGCAAATGACCACAAATTGACGTTTCTTTGCCTAGGTAGTACACAACATTCCCATTGTTTAAATTTTTGCTTGTCAAGAAAAAGCTGCTGTCTGAAGATAGCTTACTATGATAGAATTGGCTGTTTTGAGGTAGCTTTCAGCATTTCTGTTAAAGATATCTTATGCTGAACTCTGGTATAAAGTACATGGCTTCAAGTGTTTTAATTAATGTTTTCTAGGTAGTTCAGTATGTAGTGCTGCTTGCACCCTAGTATCACAATGGGTCATCTAAGATGGGCTGTAGCACTTATGTTAATTTCCTGCATAGCAGTGTCAACACTGGGGGAATACAGCAAGATGGCTGCAAATGTTGACACTGCTATGAAAGTTTAACACAAGCACAACAACTGCAACAATCACTCGCTCATCAATCATGTCCAGTTATGATTTGTGCAATAGTGGCCCATTCAAATTTTAAGAACAACAATGTCAACACTGGGGGAATACAGCAATTAGCTGTAAATGTCCCTTGATAGTTTACCACTGGCACAGGGAGTCATGACTGTCGCTCATACAGCACTGAATATTTTATGTGCAACTTACAGCTCTTTTATTAATCACTAGCCTCTGGCACCATTTTTCAGGCATCTTACAGCACCAGTCTTACGTTCTAACCTCCAGCACAGCACAGTCAACACTACTGGAAACATGCTCAAGTAAATTTTTTTAAAGTGTTTTCTGCAGATACCGCTCACTGATTAAGCCATTTTTGTTAAACAGGTTACATTACTGCTAGCAGCAGACAACAGGTAAGTTAATTTAAATGCTAACCTGGTATTATTGAGGTCACTAAAATATGCTGCATCCCTTTCATTAAAATATACAAATTTTCTCAAATTTGCACCCAGGTCGGTGTTTATGCAATGTTTAGTGTTTATAATGTGATCTCTTAATTGTAATCATCCCAGGTGGATGTTGACTGTCTCATGACTGCCTACCACTGTCACAATATGCTATATTTAAGGAAGATGTTTTAGTACTAGTTAAAATGGATACTATTAACACTGGGGGATACAGCCAACAGCAGCAAATGTTGACCATGCTATCAATGAGGATTATCACAAGTGCTGGGTTGTGTGTCAAAGCACCCATGAATTTTTCAACTTGTTTAATCGCACTTGACATGATAAATACAGCGTGTCAACTTGATATCAGTGGGATTGAATTCCCTTTGACTACAAATGTTGACCTTACCATCTCAGGTAGCTTCCTGTAGCAGATTATCAACAGCCTCTCAAACACTGCTTATTTAGAGGTAGACCTGATGGTTATTTACAGCACTCCTTTTAAGGTATCGCATGGAGAACTCGAGTATGAAGCATCTGGGCACAAGTGATGTATCCTGGTAGGATCTGGGAGGATACAACTTTTGGTCCGCATGGGCCACCGACAATTTTTTGGAGGCGCACTGAAGAACTTGGGAAGAAGAGTAAAACTTTCAGCATAGCAGTGTCAACACTGGGAGAATGCAGCAAATGGCTGCAAATGTTGACACTATCAAAGTTGATCACAAGCTCAAGGATTGCTCTCTACTCGTTCATTATTTGTCCTACAGTGGTAAAGACAAATTTCAAGAACAGCAATGCTAACACTGGGGGGAACACAGCTATTACTGTAGCTGTAAATGTTAGTCTGATCCTGCTGTTTGACACTGCTATCAACGAGCATTTTCTGAAGCACAGGGTAGTTATTACCTGTAGCTCAAGCCTCCATGATGATTTTCAATGAACCTGTTAAATAAAATTTTAAGAACATGACTGCCAACACTTGTGGGAACACATGAACTGGCCTCTAATAATGATGTCTCGACTTAGTTTCACCTTTGGCTTAGGGGCTGACGGCAACTAAGGTTATTTTCCAAACAATTTATCGCACTTGATATTGAAGCTAAAGATGATGGGGTGGGAAGGAAATCAGAATTAAAGACTACAATGTCAACCTAGCTGTCTGAAGGTAGCTTTCTATGGAAGATATTCCAACTTCCCAAACATGGCTTATTTATGTCATATTCAGCACTTCTAATATATGTCATGCAAAACTGGTGTATGAAGATCATTGCTGCAAGTGTTGACCTCGATGTGTCAATGTAGTTTACAGCGGTATAAAAACTTTTGGTGCCCACGTATCACTATGGGTCATTTATTTTACAGAAGCAGCACGTGTTAAACTGTAAACTTCCAGCACAGCAGTGTCAACAATGGGGGAATACAGCAAAAACTGCTGCAAATGTTGACACTTATCAAAGTTTATCACAAGCACAATGACTGCAACAGTCACGCATAAGTCATGTCCAGTTATGATTTGTGCAATAGTGGTAAAGTCAAATTTCAAGAACAGCAGTGCCAACACTGGGGGGAATACAGGACAATGTTGATCCTGCTGTCCCATTATAGTTTTACCACTGGTGCAAAGTCATGACTATCATTCATGCAGCACCAAAGGTTGTTTTGTATGTAGCTGTTAGCACACTCAGTGCACTAAACTCTGGCACAGCTTTTCAGGCAGCTGACACACTTGTTGTAAGATCTAAAACCTCTAACACAGCACTGTCAACACAGCTGGAGTCATCCACAAGAACTATAATGATCTGCTGGCTGAGACAGCTTACCACAATTGCAGTGTGTGTTCTGCAGATACTGTACACTGGTTACTGACTGAATGGTTAATTTATTCCAACAGGTTATAGCACTGCTAACAGTGGGGGAGTAAAGTAAGATACTATTACATGCTAACCCGCTGTTCTAGAGGTCATTAACATCTGTTGATAGTGCCATTGTTTTCCTTCTTCTTCTTCTTCCTCTTCCTCGTTCGCCCTGAAAAGGACGGTGGTTGCGTTGTGTCTGTTTACGCCTAAGCTGTGATATCTGCACCTTTCGGTCGACACATCCGACTTCTGCACGGCATTTTTTAGGGACCGGGTTTGCCTTCCCATTTCGATCCGTACTCGCTCAGCCAGACTGCACTGCTGCAGACTGTTTCCAGGACCACCACGTGGAGGTGGAGTACGGTCTTGACCAGCTCTGGTTCGCTGGTCCTGACGCAAGCAGTCAAGCTATGAGTCGCTGACTGCATTCTCTGTTGCTGCGTCTTTGGGTCCCATTTTCTTTTCCATGTCACTGGGTTCCGGTCAGGGGTTATCACTCGAACTATTGTTTCACAATATGCTTCCTTAAATGCAATCGTCCCACACAATAAGCAAAGACTGATACCACTGAATAAAGACTGAATTCAAAATCACTGATTGTCATTTTTAAAAGAACAAAAATTATTGGGTAAACAAAATCTAACAAGATCAAGGAAACTCAAATGGACCACAGTTATGCAGAGCAGAGGAAAGGACAGCAGAGATGTGGAAATTAGAACGGCCCTCGAAAGACCAAAAAAAAAACAACACTTGCAGCAAAGAACATTAAGTGCTTGGAATGCCTAAAACCACCCGTCATTTTTGGGGGTCGGGGAATAATAGGGAAAGACGTGTTTTGGTGGTGGTGGGGGGGGGGGGTGGAGGGGGGAAAGAGAGTAAGATCAGTTTTACTAGTAGTCTTAAGTCCCCACTTCCCCCACCCCAACCCCTTCAAGCTTATCTCAGTGTACTTAAAATATGAATTTTAAGTTTCCACTACAGCATATTTGTTTTTTTTTGTTTTTTTTTTTTTATGTTTAAGCCTGGAGGAATGTCATTGCATGTTGGAAAGTAGCAGTAATGCACTTAAGCCTGACATAAACCTTTCAGATTGCTATTTTTTTTTTTCTTAACCAGCGGCACTTGGGCTTTCAGCCCTTCGGCCCAATGACATGTCATTGCGAGGCTGGGGAACCTGAGGACTTTCCTTCCAACCCGGTCAGGAGCTTCGCTCCTTCCCATCCACAGAGGGTTTATCACAGGAGCCGTTCAGGTTATTCAGTCAAATTTCCGGTCGTAAACACTTCTTCAAACGCTGACGCCCGGGTTTGAACAATGAACACCTGGTCGCCAGTACAACGCCGTAACCATTACACCAGCGCGGCTCCTCAGATTGCTATTTCAGTAGTCAGACGAGTTCTCATGATGAATTCGACTGACGGTGTAATCATCAAAGATGCGATCGCAAGAAGAAGAAGAAGAAGATGCGGGAGTTTACCACCCTTGAGAGCTTGCAGGACAGACAGTGCATCTGTGAGGATGACTACCTGGTGGCAGTCAGAGTTGGTGTTATAAATCATATTTGCAGCCTGCTCTAGAGCTTGAACCTCAGCTGTATAGTTGGAACAGAATTTACCAGTGGGAATGTGCCTAGTCTCATAGTGGTTGTCAGGATATGAGATAAAGATACCGGCACCTCCATTCCTAACAGCATTAGTTGCTGATCCATCTGTATAGGCATGTATCCATGATTGATCGGGATAGCTTTCTTGGATCATACTCAATGTAGCAGTCCGTTTTTGCAGATCATTATACTCACATCCACTTGTGAGACCACTGACTGATGTATTAATTTGGAGGGCACTGCTGGCCTGCTCCCATGGTACAGGGTAAAGGGTGGCTTCAGTGGTGTTGTCTTCATGGATAGGTCTTCTTGATGCTGTCTTATAAGTCTTTTTCCCCGATGCACAAAGCTGCTACGCTTTAGACGTCCCAATGCCAGATCATCTAGTCTTGCCTTCATTGGGTGCATTGGCATACTGTTGTACTTTTCCATCTGGATCATGGTTTTTGTGTCTCTTCTATGGGACAGTGTCTGTAATCCAGCAACCTTCTCTGCTCTGCAGACCGTCAAGAGTGACTCTAGTTCTCCTGTTATGCAAGTAATGACTGGATCCATTTCATCATGTTGCCTTGGATTCCACTTCTCCTAAGTTTTGCAATGAGGCCATCTTTCCACACCTTGTCAAAGGCCTGCTTGAAGTCGACCCAGATCGTTAGGACCTTTTTCTTCTCCTGGAAGGCATCTTCTATTGCTTGAGACAAGTAAGTAACTTGGTCTTCTATACTGTAGCATTCTCTAAATCCAGCTTGTTCCGGCACCAGGATCTGCTCAGACTCTAAATACCATTTCAATCTGTGGTTGACTATTCGCTCCATAGTCTTCCAAACACAGCTTGTGAGACTGATTGGCTATTTCAGTAGTGAAGGTTGGCTTTAATGAATCTAAAATGTCTCTTGCCTTGATCGTGCACTGTGACAGGCTACAGACTATCTTACCATGCTGACATTTTCTGTTTTTCTTTAACTTTACAATTTACACAAAGTATGCCACAGGGCACCATAGGCGGCAATTGGCTGGAGCTGAAAGGGAAGAAATGCTAAATATAACTATATAATGTGTTAATTTTTATTCCTATAAGCTCAACCTAGATGCTCAACAGAAACTGCCCTGCCATCTTGGGGTGGGTTGAGGAACATGAGCATTTAATTTTGGCACTGGTATTCAAAACCAAAATGTAATAGCTTTTTCAAATTTATTGACACTAGTCAGAAAATTTATTGACACTAATCAGGTTCTATTATATTTCTAAGATCTGCTTTATCAGACTCAGTTTTCTATCTAAGCTTAATATAAGGCTCAGTTACTAATTTCAGCTTAACTATCAGGTTCCTATCTATTTATTAGCCTAGTTTTTATCTTCTGCAGTTTCTAACTTCATAGTTCAACATTTTCTTTGTGTTCCTAACCATAGCATTAGAGTCAGGCTGATTTTTTTTTTTTTTTTTACTGCGTTATCAGGTTCTGTTCTAAGCTCCATGTCAGGTTCTGCTATTCTAAAGCGTTATATTACATTCTTCCACTCCAGAAAAATGTATCACGTAAATTTAAATCTATAAGCTTGTGCATAGAGGGGCATGACATCAAGTCACGTGCGTTTTTGTCAAGCTCGCATAGTACATGAAGCAGCTCTTAGAAATGAAAGGTGTTTTGAGGGTAAAGTTGTTTAAGAGAATAAAGCTGCTAGACAGAATCAAGTTGTTGGCAGTAAATAAAGCTACCCAAGAGAAACTTTTCAAGAGAATAAATATGTCCTACAGATTGTATCCTGACTGCTTCTACTCATAAATAAATACAAAAGTTATTTGAATTTTTAAAAATTAAAAAACCTGCCATTGCTGAACAAAATGACAAAGCTATTAAAAATATTTCCCCGATGAATGCTTACACTTAGACACTAAATACTAAAACTTTCTATATACATGTGATGGGGCCGTAAAGACACCCCGGCTTCCTCTTTCATGTTCATGGCATATTTTTCGCCCGTACATTTTCGATGTACTCGCAATCCACGTGACTGTCAGCCCACGTGACGGCTCGAGTAAGCATTGCTGGGATGTGAAAAGTCTGACAAAGAAGAAGATTGATGACTATAATAAAGCCTAAGAATTAGTTTTGGTGTGTTATATTTGATAGTTGTGGGCCATATCTGTGTTTTCGTTCCTAATAGAGCAATAAAGGCGAGTGTTATTTAAGGGGCAAAATTAATCCGCGCAGCGCACTAAAGTTGAGTGATTAGCCTAGAGCCTATATAAAGAGATAGCGGGCAGCGAACGGTCCTATTTTGCAAAAGCCGCCCAGACGAGAGAGGAACGAAGTTAGACACCAGACTCAATCTGTAGATGCCTTGAGCACGTGAGTTAATTTAAATTAGCATTAGTGTTCTGTAATTCTGAAGTTATATTCAGCGTGAGTGTTCTAATGTTTAATGAAATAGATGTGTTTCCAACGGAAATGTCTTTTTAGGACACTATAATTTAGTCTTGAAATGATAGATGAGTGAAAATAATATGTGGATAGGTTTTATTAGGCACGCTAAGCCCAAATCACATGTGAAAGTTTAAGAGCGATTATTTCATTTCATCAGAAAGGCAAATATAGTATGAAACTTCCATACATGAAACCAGACAGAGAAGCGATCTATTTAACTTGAATTTAGATGATATTAACTGTTATCAAGATGGCAGCCGGGGGGCCACGTGGTGATGACTTTAGTTCTAGTTGTTAGGCCTAAGTCAAGAGTAATTTTATTTTATTCTTTAATGAAAGAGTAATTTAGTGTATTTCGCGTTTATTGATTATTCTACTGTAGGCCTATATCTTTAGTGGGTTACTTTGAGTGAGGTGAGAATATGTATTTAGATTTCTGGAGAGAGCGAGGCCACTCCTTGGTTTCTCTGTTTGCTCCCGGCTGAGCATGGAAACACCCATGCAGCTGGTGTCCATTACAGGCCCACAAGAAGCATTTTGATGCTATTGCAGTGGTTGTTTCGGTAACGGTAACGATGTGTTTCATGTGATGAGTTCCCAATCTCATCAGGGGTCATATACGACACGCTTGTTGCCAGGCGCACCAATCGTCACTTACGACATGTTCAGAGTGCAGGAACGAATATTGAGATGGATCAGTTGCGAGGTGGTGGTTTATTCTCATTATTGAGAGTATTTGTTGTAGGCCTACATATAGTTGAGTATTATTGTATGTCCATTTTATTATGATTTATGGTTGTGTGTAGAATGGTTTGTGAGAGCACGTGGGCTCACTTGGAGATATATATTTCGCTTCTCCGCTCCCGAGGGAACATGGGGTCACCAGTGTGATTTGCCAAAACAAATAGGCCCTACTAATACAAATTAAAACCAAGTGTAAAGGACAATAGTTATCTATAAACAATACAACACGGCTGTTTGTGCCTTATACCCGAGCGATCTTTTAGTTTCGGTGACCGGAATTCTGACACCGGGTATACAATTTTCACATGCACCGTAAAAAAACTACTGAGGGTTTTGGCGGGGAAAATCAGCTGTTTTGTGCGTAAAATCGGTAAAATATAAATCATTACACACTCGTTCTGGATAAACACAGCGCTAAAATTCTTTTGTGTACTATAACTTTGTTCTGTGTTCTATTTGTGATTGCATTTTTATTTGTTTGAAATTAGTTTTGACTGAGTTACAGACTTTTAAAAACAGCGTCATCATTTGAGGAAATTCATAAAATAAGTAATCTTTTTATTAATTTAATATCTAAAAATCGGCCCATTCGTTTGAGTTTATAATTATAAACACTTCTCGAAGGGAAGCTAAAGATTATTTCCACATACTTTTTTTTTTGGTTTCATATCTTGAGAATGTGTGGTAGTCAGTTTTGTGAGTTTGGCATTACAAGAACAAGCATATTGTCACCAGATTTTATAACATTTAAATCACTGTAAACGCATTCCTGATACTCGCAAATCTTAAATAAGGTTGTAAAAAAATAACTCTTTGTAAAGCACCATCTGTTTTTGCATTTTCATTCATTTATAATGATATTTAGCTGCGTTTATAAGCGTCAGAAAACATGTAGCCTAAAGCTATAGATAGATTAGGCCTACTTCCACAATACTTTGATCTATCTTTCAAGTCTTGTTAATCTTGTAGCCTATTTATAATATCTTCTTCTAAATCTAATACCATCCTTTTATCAATTGCTAGTCAGAGATACATATGATAATTTAGAAATATTTATGAATGGCATAAAAGCTCAGATAAAGTCACTAAAAGATTTAGAGTGGGATGGTAAAAAAGTTTTCTTATTCGGGGATTATGACTTTTTGATGAAAATGTTTGGTTTGTCTGGAGCTCAAGGAATATACCCATGTCCGTGGTGTCTCCAGCAAAACAAGGAAATAAAGACACCCAGAGAGCATACAACTTGCAAACCAAGAAGTTTGGCAATGTTGATAAGAGATTACAATAGATATATGAAATATGGGAAAGGGAATAAAAGGCAAGTGGCACGTTACCATAATTGTTTACACACACCAATGTTAGAGATTGAAATTGAAAATGTAGCTTCTCCTTACCTTCATATTTTATTAGGCATTGTTTTGAAACACCACAGACTTCTAGAACAGGTAGCCGATGCAATAGACGCAAAGATATTTGAGAATCCGCAAGAGATACACGCAAACATTAGTCCTATGAAGAACTTGAAGAGATTTGGTAGGAACTGGAAACAGGCAGAAGAATTAGAAGCTAAAATTGAATTTTTTTCAGGCAGGTATTGAACTTTGTGAGGATAAGGAGGAGACAGATAGTTTTAAAGTTAAACTTGATGCGCTGGCCAAACTTCAGTTTCAAGATCTGTGTGCTAGGTCTGGTCCAGTTTGCTTACACCTGGACAAGGTACTAGCCAAACACAAAATCATACCACAGGCTTATCATAGCAGAGAATTCATAGGGAATCACTGCCACAGATATCTAACACAAAAAGTTTATAAAGATCTTACAAGAGCAATCATTAGGCCTACACAAACAATGAAAATTACAAACAAGATACAAATTTCTCCATCTGTGAATGTACAGATTCCTCCTATAAAAAAAAAGAAGTGTGAATGATAATTGAGCGAAATTTTGGGGCTAGAGCAAATTATGGCAGTTGTTGCGTGAGAGTGACAGAATTAACAGAGTGTGGAAATCATTTAATAGATGTATTTATTAAATACTTACTTACTTAGTCGTTCCCCTTCTACCGTGAGGTGTAGAGGTTTGGAAGAGAGAGCGCCAGACTATCCTATCGGCTGTCTTCCTCCTGGCCTGGTTCCATTCTAGTCCTCGGTCCTTCAAAGATTGTCTAATGTTGTCCTCCCAGCGGACTCTGGGTCGTCCTGGGGGTCTGGATCCTTGGCTCTTTGTTTCCCATGCTTGTCGTGGTAGCCGATCTTCTCCCATTCTGCAGACATGGCCAAACCATCTTAATTGGGACTGTTTTTTACTTGGGTCTGCAGGGGGTGGCATTTTAGGCCGTGACGTATCGTCTGGTTGCGGACCATGTCTCTTCTTGTTACTTCAACCACCTTCCTCAGATACCTCATTTCTGAGGTTTGGATCTGGCTTTTGTGGGTTGTAGTCATTGCCCATGACTCGCATCCATATGTCAATTTAAATACACCTATTTATTTATTAAATTGAACAATTCGCTTTACTCATGACCATACTCATTTTTACATGACCATCATGATGTATGATTGAGATAATTGTTAGCTCTCATGTTTTTTGGGACAATTTGGTGTTATTTTAAGGTAATAAATGTGGACTTGCAATTAGTAATGTTTGACGCATGAAACCAAAACAAAACTTTGGTATCCCTTTTCTGCAGGTTTTCTACTTTTGATTTCTGTAATTTGTTATGCATGTTGATTGTGACCGTTTTAGTGTAAATTGCATTGGAAACAAACCATAACAAAATATAAAAAAAAACGTAAATTTTACACTATTTCAGACTATTATATCTTCTGTTCTAATTGTGATTAAATGTTTGTTCTTGTTCTAAAATCTACTCTAACATTTCTAGTCAAGCTTTACACAAAATTAAAGCTGGTATTTATAATAATAAAGTAGACTACAAGCATTAATTAAGCCTTATCAAAAGTAAACTTTCTTCTTCTTCGATCCTTAACCACCGACCGTCAAAGCAGTCAGTGGCCATCACGCCTAGTGGCGTCTTGTAGGGCAACAACAAATTGATTCCACTTTGCACGGTCGGTGGCCATCCTTCGTACAGTGCCCCAACTCTGGTTCATTCTTTGCATCTCAACCTCCACAGTCCTCCGCCAGGTTGTTTTTGGTCGGCCTCTCTTTCGTTTTCCTTCAGGGGTCCAAAGCATAGCTGTTCTTGTGATGGCATCGGGGTCTCTTCTGAGGACATGACCAACCCAGCTCCAGCGTCTGCCAGCTATGATGGTGTGCATGTCCTCTTGCTTGCTACGAGTAAGCAGATCTTGGTTGGTGATGGTATTCGGCCAAAAGATTCGGTGAATTTTTCTTAGGCATGTTGTGTGAAAAGAGGACAATTTTGACATTTCCTTCTCTGTGACTCTCCAGCATTCCGCACCATAGAGAAGCACAGAAAGCACGCAACTCTGATATAATCTTAATTTTGTGCTTGTGCTGTATTGGGAGGACTTCCAGATGTTATTTAGGCTAAAGAAGGCTGTTCTTGCCTTATTCATTCTGATGTTGATGTCTTTGCCTGCCCCACCGTCTGGTGTTACTATGCTTCCGAGGTATGTGAAGGTATCTGTCTGTACTAGTTGCTGATTCCTTACTGATATGGGCTCAGGGTTGCTCACATTGAGCGTCATGACCTCAGACTTCTTTCAAAAGTAAACAGCGCCACATTTTTTTCCCCACTAGGAAGTTGACCACACGACCTCTGTCAAGATAGCTATAAATAGCGCGGTCAGGGAAAAAGGGAAACAACTAAAAGATCGCTGGCAAAGAGCCGCGACAAAAGAGAAAATAAAATTGACAAATACTAATATAAATAAAAATCAGCAACTGCAAAAGACAATAGTTATTTAAATTGAATACAAAATTAGTAAATAAAATGATAGGTCTACTAAATACCCCAATTATAACCAACTTTCAGGTTGAACAGGGTAGACCAAGATGAAAGGAGAAGAGGCAACAATGATCAGATAAGAGCCCGATCTCCACCCATCAACTCATCAAAACAACGGGCCTATTTTGCAAAAGCCGCCCAGACGAGAGAGAAACGAAGTTAGACACCAGACTCAATCTGTAGATGCCTTGAGCACGTGAGTTAATTTAAATTAGCATTAGTGTTCTGTAATTCTGAAGTTATATTCAGCGTGAGCCTGTTCTAATGTTTAATGAAATAGATAAATAGATTTGTTTCCAAAGGAAATGTCTTTTTAGGACATTATAATTTAGTCTTGGAATGATAGATAAGTGAAAATAATGTGTGGATAGGTTTTATTAGGCACGCTAAGCCCAAATCACATATGTGAAAGTTTAAGAGCAATTATTTCATTTCACCAGAAAGGCAAATATAGTATGAAACTATTCCATACATGAAACCAGGCAGAGAAGCGATCTATTACTTGAATTTAGATATTAACTGTTATCAAGATGACAGCCGGGGTGATGACTTTAGTTCTAGTCAAGAGTAATTTTATTTTATTCTTTAAGGGGAGGTTAAACCCCCAAAATGAGAAACACAGAATTATAAGTTAATAGCTGTATCTGGTCATTTATACAAGCAAAATTACTGAAAAAAATACAAAACATTGAGGTATATACTAAAAACTTGCTGTCTATGGTGAAAAAACAGTGGAAAAGGGGCAAATTTTAGCTTTTTTGGGTATTTTGTTGCCCAAGATATCTCAAATGTGAGTACAACTTGAGTAATGAAATTTGGCTGTTTCATTTGTTAATATATGATAATGATTTTATACTAAAATAATTTTGATTGGTTTTTTTGGATTTTAACATACCAATAGAAAAATAGTTGAAATTTTTAAGAGGGGGTATCTTAGCTATTTCTTAACAGTTTTGTAGTTTGTTAACATATATCCTTTATTTTAGTTTATTTTTATGAGCTCTATGTATACAGCATGTGGCCCAAAATTTACTGCTGTATCACTAATAGTTTTTTGAAAAATCATGGGCAACGGGCCAACATTTGTGTGAAAAATGAGGTTCTAAGAAAATTAAGAAAAAAGGAAGGAATTACACTTTTACACAAAATTTACTCACTTCAGTATCCCCCTGCTATGTAGGAATAATCTCTGGTATGTTCCTTTATTGATTCCATGGGCTATTTCATACTTCGCAGTTTACTTACTTAGTCGTTCCCCTTCTACCATGAGGTGTAGAGGTTTGAAAGAGAGAGCGCCAGACTATCCTATCGGCTGTCTTCCTCCTGGCCTGGTTCCATTTTAGTCCTTGGTCCTTCAAAGATTGTCTAATGTTGTCCTCCCAGCGGACTCTGGGGGTCTGGATCCTTGGCTCTTTGTTTCCCATGCTTGTCGTGGTAGCTGATCTTCTCCCATTCTGCAGACATGGCCAAACCATCTTAATTGGGACTGTTCTATTTGGGTCTGCAGGGGGTAGGATTTAAGGCCTTGACGTATCGTCTGGTTGCTTACCATGTTTCTTCTTGTTACTTCAACCACCTTCCTCAGATACCTCATTTCTGAGGTTTGGATCTGGCTTTTATGGGTTGTAGTCATTGCCCATGACTTGCATCCATATGTCAAGACTGGGACATAGGTGGAGCGGTATACAGCCATCTTCGTTTTCTTACCAACCTCTTTCTTGCTGAGGAATCCTCGATTTATGGCCTGAAAGTCTCCCAGCTGCTGCTTTTCTAGTGGCCAAGTCTTCTTTGATGCCTCCTTTTCGGTCTATAATAGCTCCGAGGTATTTAAAGTGGTCGACCTGCTCCAGGACCTGTTCTCCCAGCTTAATCTGATGTCTTCTTTCTTCTCATGATATCACCATAGATTTTGTTTTAGAGCTGCTTATGACCATCCCTCTCTTCTCCAGCTCTTCCTTCCAGACTTGCAGGTTGGATTGGAGATGTGCCTCTGATTTAGCAATCAGGGCAACATCATCAGCAAATGCCAGCTCTGAAATATAGACCTGTCTCATCTTCCAGTACCCCACTGAATACTTTCTTGTTATCTCCTTACATGCCTTGATGACATCGTCCATAAGGAGTATGAAGAGGTAAGGTGATAGGATATCACCTTGTCTTACACCAGTGGTGGTCCTGAACTCTTCTGACTTATGGTTTGCTGTCCTCACATAATTTCTGCAAGACTTGTAGAAGCTCTGTATAGCATGAATCAGAGGTGCTGGAATATTCTTCCTTGCCAAACAGTCCCAAAGTTTGCTCCAGGGGACCCTGTCAAACGCCTTTTCCAGATCTATGAAACAAAGATGGATCTCACTCTTATACTCAAGGGCCTTTTCACTCAGCTGTCTGAGTGTGAAGATTAGGTCTTGAGTACTTCGGTTTTTGCTCGGAATCCGCACTGGACCTCATCCAATTGTGGCTCAGCTAGGCGTCGGAGTCTCTGCTCTAGGATTCTAGAGTAGATTTTACCAGGGACACTGAGAAGGGATATGCCTCTATGGTTTCCACAGTCGATTGTCACCTTTTTTGAAAATTGGTGTTATGATGGCAATCTCCCAATCCTTTGGTATGGTCTTGTTGTACCATGCTGCCTGTAAAACCCTCCTAAGTATTTTTTCCATGCCATTTTCTTCTCTTATTTTCTCTTTGACTTCCTCTGTCCACCAAGGTGTCCTCTTTCTCTTGTTCCCAAGTCGGACTTCACCGCATGCTTCTGCAGCAGCTGTCTTTATGATATCCTTGAATTTATTCCAGAGGGTTTCCAAGTCATCAGGGCGTTCTTCTGTGTTGCTCACCGCTGCAGCAATAAGCCCCTGATATCTGGTCTTAATTTCTGGCTCTCTCAGCTTGTAGGTCCTAATGCTCATTTCTCCCGCTCGTTTACTTGGTTTCTTGCGTGATCCTGGGCAGTTCCTAGGCTGAGCAACTCTTTCAGTTGCTCTTTTGATTCTTCGCAGTTTACTTCTAATTAAATTCTTCATTTCAGCAGACTGCATTCGCTTTATGTCAGTTTCCGAAAAAATACATCCTTTCTCTGGTAGACATGTACTATGTTGGGGGAAGCGATTGCTTTACCCTCAAGCAGACTCAGTACATGTAGGAGAGGCTTTGCTCTCAATAATCACATGATTAGGATACCCTTATCAGATATTAACTGACAATGGTTCACAGTTCAGAGGGAAAATGATGGAAGTTTTTAGTATTTTTAAAAATATACTCGTCAGCACATTTTATCATCCACAATCCATTGGACAAGTGGAAAGATATAACGGGACTCTACTTACAATTTTACGGAAGCTCGCACAGGAGAAACCAGAATTCTGTAATTCGTTCTTACCTGCAGCTTTATTTGTGTATAAGGAGGTACCCTAACACTCTACTGGAATACCTCCAGCCACGTTATTATTTGGATGACCCATCAAAGGACCCCATGGTTAATAAAAATTAGCCAGTCAAAATTATTTTTCACATGAAACTATGTTTGAAAAACTTTAATTCTGTTTGCTTCAGGGAAATGAATACCGAAAATTAAAATCCATGCATTAGAAGTGAAGATATACCAATTTGTATATTCGCATATATAATTAGGTAAAAATACGCTTACCTGATATACTTTAAAAATTTATATAAAATCATCCACAACGGTTTTAGTGAAAATAAACATACAGAAATGTGGGCAAATGAATGTACTTTCCAGTGCAATATATATCTAAAATTTGATATTTTCAATGAAATTCTTCATTTTTGGGGGTTAAACCTCCCCTTAATGAAAGCAGGGTTCATAGCGACCTGGAAAAATCTTGAAAAACCTGGAAAATGAAAAAAAAAAAAAAATTCCAGGCCTTGACAAGCCCGGAAAAATGGCTAAAAGTCTTGAATTTTCCGCATCAGACCTGAAAAAAAATACAAATCAGAAGTCTTACGCTTTTCGTCCATTTGTCTGTTATTGATGGTATTTTTTGTTAAACTTCAGTTACCGTAGAATTTTTACTTCCCTTTGCGCACTAAATCCATTTTCAGACGTTTTCGGGAGTTCGCGTTTTCGGAGGTTTGCGTTTATGACGTGAAGGCACGAAATTTATATTTCGCGCTAGCATCTGTTCATTCGAATCAAACATCGCCACCTTTTAAAGTCGAGACTTTGACATTTTGACAGCATCCTTCAATTTATTATTTAGAAACATGCCTGGTTGTAACTTTCAGCATACATGGCTAGAAATGCCAAGTTATAAAACATGGATAGCACCTGGAAAAAATGCAAATTATGCAAATTGCACCATGTGTAAAAAAGATGTTTGACCAGCATGGGAGAAAGTGCAGTAAAGTCGTATATTACTGGAAAAAAACACCAACAACTTGTCTCTGCACATTCAAGTTTTATTAAATCGTTCATTTCAACTGAGGTAAGTAATAAATTTATTTATCTCATTTATAAAACATATTTAAATAAGTCCAATTTATAGATAGTCCAATTTGTACTTGCGTCTTTAATTTACAATACATTTAGGCTACACTTTTATTTTTAACCATGGCCAAAATTATAGTGTTTGAATGAAATTTCTTAGTTTACAGCTGTTTACGGGAACATCTTTGACACAGTTTAAGATTGTCAGGAATAAAAATTGATGACGATTCCATATCCTATAGGCCTACCTTGTTATCAGACCCATGTCCCACTGTTCATTCTTTGGAAATAAATATATTTTGAATGCTTTTTTTTAATGACAGCCTAAAGAGACATCTTGTTCAACTTCTGAAGGGTTAAGGGCCTATAATTAGGATAGGCCTACATGTTTTCAATTCCAGATAACTCAATGCCCATAAAAGAGTTGGAAAAGATTACTCACCTCCAACCTATGGAGGATAGAAGAGATAGCAGAGCCCAGCAACAAGCTGAGAAATTCAGGAGGCTGATAGACCACCCAATGCACCAGAGAATAAATGGACTTGGAAGGGGAAGACTGAAGCGAAGCAACTTTGTAGAGACCGTCAAAACAAAGATGAGAGCAGACCCCATTAACGCAATGTCAACAGCTACACCAATATGTACTGCACACAAGCTACCAATTTGGAAACACCAGTGCTTCCCTGAAATGATAGAAAACATTCCTGGTATTGAGAAAAAGAACAGCCAAAATGAAACAGAAAGGAGAGTCCTAACCACAAAATATATAGAGAAACATTACCCAAGCAACACCTGGATCCATGCTTACACAGATGGATCAGCAACTAATGCAACAGAAGATGGGGGTGGAGGAGTCTTCCTGAGCTTAACAAATGGTACACAAAAGAAGATAGCAGTCGCAACAGGGAAATTTTCAACTAACTTCAGAGCAGAGGCAGAGGCCTTAAAAAACTGCATCAGAAATTCTAATGACAGAAGAAAGCTCAGAGAGACCAGTAGCTATCTTCTCAGATGCGCTGTCAGTGATTACAACATTGAAAAGTCAAAGTAATGCTGAACTGGATGACCTAAGAGTAACACTTCACAGACTATGTCAGCAGTACAAAAGAGTTGTGATACAGTGGATCCCTTCTCACTGCAACATCCCTGGAAATGAAGAAGCTGACAGATTGGCAAAGGAAGGGGGAAAACTTCCTCAACTTGACACAAATATAACCTATGAGGAGTCCAAGAGTTTTATCAAGCGCAGATACAGGCACAAGTGGGAAGAAGAGCATCCAGGCCACACAAAAAATGATCCTTATTACCAGCTCAGCAGAAGAGAACAAGTGGTAATCTTCAGACTTCGCACAGGTCATAACACATTGAGATACCATCTATTCAACAAACTAAAGACAGGAACTACTGATGAGTGTGACTGGCACCGATAAAATGACTGCCGAACATCTGCTTCAAAGGTGCCCAACATATGAGGAACAGAGAAAACATTCCTGGAGAAAATCTACGGAGATATCAACAGCCTCAGGCTGACCACTGCTTTCTTTGAACTTATTCAAGTTGACATCTGAGGGTGAACGAAGAATTCCAGATAACATGAATAGCCGCTGATTCATGAAAGTGCCATCACTTCTGTTAAATCACTGTAATTAGGATGCATGAAAATTACCAATTTTGTGCATAGTAGGCCTATAGGCCTATGTTATTTTAAAAATAAATAGGTAAATAAGTAAAAATTAAATAAAATATCTAAACAAACAAACAAGATAAAACAAAACCCAACAAAAACACCAAAGATAGTAAAGATGGGTGGGTGGGGGGGGGGGGGGGGGGAAAAGGCATGCTGTTTCCAGTTAGATATTTAATTGATTTTCACTTATCCTATAAGAACATCATCATACCTTCACCCTTCCAATTACTATATATTAACTTTTCTTGTTCTGGTTAAATATTGTTTGACTTTATTATTCTTGCGTTTAGAACTTGGCTAAATATACATAGCTTAGGCCTACTCATAAGTTATTTGTGTGTTCCTTTTTTAAAACAGAAAAGAACACAACCCCAAGGAGCAGTTTTTCCCTCAGAAATATCAAACCATCTAACACTACTCCCTCGGACACGGTCAAAAACGTCTAACACTACTAGGAGACCTACAGATGTGACATCATTTGTGACCAAGGAAGAAACTCTCAGAGCTGAGATTATTTGGACTTTTTTTTCAGTGAAAAGTCACCATAGTTTTAATTCAAATACAGGAATTAATAAAATTTTTCAGAAAATGTTTCCTGATAGTTCTATTGCCAGACAGTTTGGTCTATCTGAAAGGAAAACTTTTTACCTGGCCTCTTTTGGACTGGCTCCATATTTCACCTCACTTCTTGAGAGCCAGCTTAGCAAGAACAGTTACATTGTTCTGTTTGATGAAAGCATGAACAAATATATGCAGCGAAAGCAAATGGATTTCCATGTTTGTTTCTGGGATGTGAATGTGATAAAAACACATTATCTAACATCAAAGTTTCTTGGACATGCTAGAGCTCTTGATATGCAGACTGCATTTGATAATGCATGCTCATCATTAAATTTAGGATATTTGCTCCAACTGCCCATGGATGGGCCTAATGTTAATTGGTCTTTTCATGACAAAATTAATGTGCTACTGAACCAGAACTATGGCATAGAACTACTGAATGTTGGAAGCTGTGGGCTGCACACAGTTCATGGTGCCACAACTGAATATATGTCCATTGATTTGAAGGTTGTGTTGGGGCTTTCAGGGTTGTCAAAGATCTTCTTGATGGATAGGCAACATGGGACATATTCTCTTCTGTGGTAGTTTTTTATTCAGCCTTCACCTTTATTTCAAGACCTGAAATTCAGATTGGTGCATTTGGAACAGTAGCTGAAAATAGGAAGCATTTTCCTGTAGCACTGAAGAAAACTCCAATTGAAAAAGACAAATCATCCTGTGTTTTGTGCGACAGAAGATAAGGCATGCCGACAATCACCTGGCATGATACGAAAAGATAAACAAGACAGAAAGACAAATTCTTTAGGGCAGAACAATTCAGAAGCCAGTGCTTGCAGAAAAATACAGCAAAAGTATGGGAGGTGTAGACCACTTCAGCCAACTAGGTGCAAGCTACCCCTACCCACACAGATCCTATTTTTATATAATTTTTTATTTGAAACTGCCCTGGTCAATGGGCACATAACCTACAACACTGCCAACTGTACAAAAAAAAGATCAAAGCAAAGATCAGGATGTCAGTATGACTATTATTGAACCTGCTATTCTTCGACGCAATATGACACCTTCAAAACACAGGTCACAACAACACGACTTACTGAGCACCACTTCATTGATAAATATGAAAGGGCAAGGTACAAACCAGACTGTAAAGTGTGTAAGGCTGCAGGGAACAGAAGCCAGACTTGCATGTACTGCCCAGATTGCAATGTACCTCTATGCCTGATACCCTGCTTCAAGTTATACCACTGAATGGGAAAAAAAACACACAAATGGAAATACGTCTTACAAGGAGAAAGGACAAGAAAAACCTACGTTGCAGCCACAAGGCCTTCGTCAGGGACAGACAAACAAGAGACAGGAGGGAAAGAAAATGAGAATTGAGTAGAGAACATGAAACTAAAAATAAGAGGAAAAAAACACCTCCCTTGTGTCCAGTCACATGTGAAGCAAGATGGCTGCCACTAAACCGGAAAGCGGAAGTCAATAGTATATTAAAAACAAAAAATAAGAAATAATGAACCGGAAAAGAGTGAGAGAAAAAAATATTAAAAGTGAGGGAAAAGCGAATAAAAAAATAAATATAATAAATTAATTAATTAATAAAATTAAATAAATAAAATATATATATATATATATATATAAAAATAAAAATAAAAAAAATTTTTTTTTTTAATAAATAAACAAATTAAAAATGGGTGATCACATCAAAGTAGACAGTCATAATCTTCTTCTTCTTCTTCTTGCGATCGCATCTTTGATGATTACACCGTCAGATGAGTTCTCATGATGAATTCGACTGTTGTTTGAAGTTCCTCTTTAACTCCATATAGCTTTGAGTTTAGTGTTGAGTCTTTGGGCCAGTATATCTTTCTTAACTGGTCATACAGAGGACAGTCCTGTAGAACATGCTCAGCAGTTTGTTCGTTTAATCCACATGTGCACAGTGGTGAAGCAGACAGTCGTAGCTTGTGCATGTGTTTATTCAGTTTGTTATGCCCTGTCCTGAGTTGAAAAATAGTTATCTGTCCCTGCCGGTCGAGAGTGTGATAGTCGTCTTTGGGTTGGTTCTGTTCTCTTCTGATAGTCTGGATAGCTCTCTTTTTCTCAAAGTATGTGACTTCATTCTCTTCTTGTTCACATTCTCCTCCCTTTTTTGCAAGTTTATCTGCCTTTTCATTTCCGGGTACACCACAATGAGATGGTACCCACTGAAGTATGGTTCTCTTTTTGGCAGCTACCTTGTTTAGTTCATTTCTCAGATGCGGGAGTTTACCACCCTTGAGAGCTTGCAGGACAGACAGTGCATCTGTGAGGATGACTACCTGGTGGCAGTCAGAGTTGGTGTTATAAATCATATTTGCAGCTTGCTCTAGAGCTTGAACCTCAGCTGTATAGTTGGAACAGAATTTACCAGTGGGAATGTGCCTAGTTTCATAGTGGTTGTCAGGATATGAGATAAAGATACCGGCACCTCCATTCCTAACAGCATTAGTTGCTGATCCATCTGTATAGGCATGTATCCATGATTGATCAGGATAGCTTTCTTGGATCATACTCAATGTAGCAGTTCGTTTTTGCAGATCATTATACTCACATCCACTTGTGAGACCACTGACTGATGTATTAATTTAGAGGGCACTGCTGGCCTGCTCCCATGGTACAGGGTATAGGGTGGGCAATACAATAGGGACTAGATAGACGGTGTACTCTCCATAGAAAAAAAAAAAGCGAGTCGCGTGATACTGTGGTTTCCGGTGCGCCTTCTGGCCCAGTATCTACGACTTTAGCACCTGTTCAACGGGAGAGTGGGCTCATCCCTAATTTGTTTATGTTCCCAGTAGTAGACTATTCGCAAGCAGCCTGGGGGTGTCACTGCTCTGCGCGGACCTTGTTTATCGAGGCGGCGTCCGAGCTCGTATGGTGAAAATATGGTTGCATTATCTTCAAAATAGTTTTGAGTTAATAAATTTCAACTTATGTCATCTTCATGGCATTGTGATGCTGGGGTGACTGGATTTCCTACCGCCCCGGGTAGAAGCCAGAAGTGCACTGTGCCAGCTCTGGGGGAGATAAAGGGGGTGTTTCTGCCTCTCTCTGAGATACGTAGCCAAGGTAGGGCTCACAGTGCTCATTCCCCGCCACCAAATTGCCTGCTGGTTACGCCGAGTTCTCCGAGGCTCTAGGCACGTGACCAAGAGTTGAAGGCAATAGGATCGTCACGTCCTGAGTCTCTGTGCCTGTACGATGGGTTCCGATCTTCAGGAAGTAGGTCATACTCGTTCCCACTCCCAAGACTTGCTCAGTATCCATCTGGCTCCTTCCCACCCACAGAGGGCGTGTACGGTGTAGTGCACCGGATTTATTATCGAGGTTTACTCCTCTAGATCCGTTGTGTTTTGCCTGAGGATTCGCACCCTCAGTTACCAGGACTACCTCAGGGAGGGTGTGGCTCTTCACCACGCACAACGATCTTGGGGTATGAGAGGTTTTGCTAGGCCAAGAGACTGACACCGCAATGGTCGCTCCTTTCATGAATGAATTCACTAGGCCTAGGGTGAAGCAAGGGGGGAAACCCACTACCCACAACACCAACACATCATACCCCCTGTCTGTAAGACTTGCCCCAGGACTAGATAGAGAAAGAACTGTGTGCATCGGTGGGTTTGTAGAACACCAAAGTGGTGAGGTGGGGGGGAGTGATGGTGACAACGATGTCGAGGAAATTAACAGAGACAGTGGAGATGTGAGAGGTGAATTGGATCGCAGGGTGGAAGTTGTTAATGAAGTTAGTGAACCTAGATAGGTCAACCTCTGTGTTGCGCTAGTTTGTCGCAACGTATTCTGACTATGTACTTATTTTTCTAATGCATGGGAAATAACTCATGTAATTGTAGTCACTTTTTATTTCAACAAGTTGTCTAATCTTGATAGCGTCGGCAAGCAGTTGTCTAATCTTGATAGCGACGGTTGCCGATAGTTTGTGTGAGCGATTTTAAGTCATAACCATGTATGGAAGCGCTCAGGGCTTCTTTTCCAAGAAACAGTTGGCAACTTGCTATGTTTCGGAGCCATTCCCTTTTAAGGTTAAGAATCTGTACGATTGTTCTTAGAACGTTCTTCGTTTCGTAAATTAGCTGAACTGTATTCGAATCTCACGCTTCTGCGCATGTCCTAGTTTTGTGTCATTGTTTGAACGGGATTTCCGCCCGGCACTCTTGGCAGATTCGTTTGTGAAGCAGGACGCATTTTTGCTGGCGTCTTCGCTTATATTATTCAGGAAAGAGTCCTCATCATATTGTTGTCCTTTTTTGAGATGATATATCTCTATTGTGATTCAAAGTGCCTGGAGGCCTGTGAGTTATGTGATTTAATTCCTGATGAAAAGGTAATTGCATTTACTGATTAACATTATCGCCATGATGTTGACATTTTGTATAGCCTGCCTTATTGAAGAGTCTACGATATGAGAAGTTTTCTCAGCTCACGAATCACTTACGTTGTCATGCATCGGTTGATGCCAGTCCTAAGGACCATTTACTTCTTGAACTTTACTGATTGATCTAGGTTTGATACCTTTGTTGTTTAAGGAACTTGGAGGACATTATTATGACACTCAGAAGACATGCCTGTCTTGCTGAGGTCGAGTAAAGGAGAGTGGATTTAATCTCCTATTTGATATCTGCTGGCTATTATGGAAAGGGGAAGTTTCCTACCTGACTACATGTACGGCTGATTATGATATCCTAAAAGGCATATGATTTACCATTATTATGATGCTGTCTGCTGTTCCCTGTTGTATTGACTACGTCGATGAAATGATGACTGTTGTACCATACCTGTGATGTTTCTACATAATGATGTTCATGCACCTTGTCATTGTGGCGTACAATATATATTACCAAGACATCACTTGCTGTTGAAAGCTTTATTGACTTTGCCCGTTATGATCTGATGTGACGTCCATGTCTGATGCTGTTTATATTTGACTCTATACTTACGCCACACACAAAAAAACCAGACCAACGACACCATATTATCTTGCCTCATCATCCCTGGTGTCTGAGGGCGATAATACCCTCAATGTTGAGTGGTGCTGGAACCAAGACATATCAACACTCAATAACGCACCTCAACACTCTGGCATATCAGTGAGACCTATGCCATCATCTATGTATCTAAGATACATCAATGGAAAAGGTCCAGGATACTGCTGCCACACCTGATACTCCAGGTAGCCCATGAAAAGGCAGGCATAAGTGGGACCAATCTTGGTGCCCAAGTTATACCACACAGTCAAGGATTATCAACAATCCAGACAAAGACTCTTGCAGAGACCTACAGCTACAACTTCAACCCCAGTTAATGAAAAAAGCAGCTCAGACTACAACTAGAGAGGTTCGTAACTACTCAAACATTTACAAACACACATTGTCATGCCACAGATGCAGAATACATTCAAAAAAGACAAACACGAAAAATAGTTTTTTTTTGGGTGCATTTTATTCACAATTTTATTAGCCTTTTATGTTGATATACGTGGTTAATCGTTAAATCAATACGTCAATCAAGCTTATTTTATTCATTGCCATCCATGTCACTAACATTTTATTCCGCTGACGTTGAACAAATTTGCTAAAAAACTGGGAAAAGATGTCTGTTTTTCAATCTTTTATGAATTTTCAAAAAAAGTTCTTTTTAAAGAAATCTGCAAACAACCTTGGTAATGGGAGACGGTAATGCTCCGGACTGGTGGTCAGCAAAGCGATAATTATATCTGAGAAAATTAGATGAGGAAAATATTAGTTTCCCATCCTTGAAAATCACGTGCTGGACCTGAAAAAGCCTGGAAAATGCTTGAAGAAATTTGCTATGAACCCTGCGAAAGAGTAATTTAGTGTATTTTGCGTTTATTGATTATTCTACTGTATACCTTAAGTGGGTTACTTTGAGTGAGGTGAGAATATGTATTTAGATTTCTGGAGAGCGCGAGGCATGTTGAGACAAGTGTTTCTCTGCTTGCTCCCGGCAGGGCATGGAAACACCCATGCAGCTGGTGTCCATTACAGGCCCACAAGAAGCATTTTGATGCTATTGCAGTGGTTGTTTCGGTAAAGGTAACAATGTTTCACGTGATGAGTTCCCAATCTCATCAGGTGTCTTATACGACACGCTTGTTGCCAGGCACACCAGTCATCACGTACATGTTCAGAGTGCAGGAATGAATATTGAGATGGATCAGTTGCGAGGTGGTGGTTTATTCTCATTGAGAGTATTTGTTGTACATATTTGTATATATATGGGCTCACTTGGAGATATATATTTCTCTTCTCCGCTCCTGAGGGAGCATGGGGCCACCAGTGTGGTTTGCCTCCGCATGTATTCATATGCTCGTGCAGTAGTGGTTTCGGTAGCAATCTATGTTATACGGTGAGATTGCCAGCCTCATGCACAACACCATACTAGTCTCATTGGACAACATGCATACGTTTGTGTGATAGTTGAGTGTATGCTCGGGCAGTAGTGGTTTCGGTAGCAATCTGTTACATGGTGAGATTGCCAGCCTCATGCACAACACCATACTAGTCTCATTGGACGACATGCATGAGTGTGTGTGATAGTTGAGTGTATGCTTGGGCAGTAGTGGTTTTGGTAGCAATCTGTTACATAGTGAGGTTGCCAGCCTCATGCACAACACCATACTAGTATTGCTAGACGACGTGCATGTGTGTGTGTGCATGATAGTTGGATATTCAGTTTCACGCAGTGTGGAAGGACAGTTTGACAGGTGAGAGCATGGTGTTTCTGATATTTAACTATTATGATTTTAACTAGCCCGTTGCTTTGTTTGCTTTCAGGATTAGCAACTGAGCACTGGCTGGGTGTTTCGTTTGGTCCGCCGGGTTCAAATTAAAATTGGGACCCAAAGACGCAGCATTAGAGAATGCAGTCAGCAGCCCATAGCTTGACTGCTTGCGTCAGGGTCAGCGAACCAGAGCTGACCAAGACCCTACTCCACCTCCACGTGGTGGTCCTGGAAACTGGCTGCATCACTGCAGTCTGGCTGAGAGAGTAGGGATCAAAGAGGGAAAGCAAACCCGGTCCCAAGAAATGCCGTGCTGAAGTCAGACACAACGCAACCAACGTCCTTTTCAGGACAAACGAGGAAGAAGAAATTAAAAATAGCTGAAAGTTCAGCTAATGATGCCCGTTTGAATTTTGGAGGGCAGTCTGGCATGAGAGAAGAATGTGGTTTATTTGGTGCGGTATCTACCGGCAACTGGAGACCAGATACCAATCTCTCATATCTCCTTCACCTGGGTCTTGTTGGACTTCAGCACAGAGGTCAAGAGAGTGCAGGCATTGTGACAACAATGGGAGGCCCTGAAGATCTTTTTGTGACAAAGGCCATGGGTCTTGTCAATGCAGCATTTTCTGATGAAGATATTGCTAATTTAAAGGGAAACTTAGGCATAGGTCATGTACGTTACTCAACTCATGATCTTTCTGACACAACCAACATACAACCTTTTGTGGTTGAGAGTCTGCATGGGCTTATGGCTGTGGCTCATAATGGAGAGCTGGTTAATGCCAAACACATGAAGCGGAAGTTGCTGAAGCACGGAGTAAGTTTGTCTAGCAGCTCTGACAGTGAGCTTATTGTACAGCTGTTGACCCACATGCCTGACTGGTGAACCAAATGGAGCAAACTGGGTTGGCAGAATCAAGAAGATGATGGAGGAAACAGTTGATAGGAAACTCTTTACAGAGCGATACAACAGGAAGCAATCTGATCATCAAGGTACCAAACTTACTATTAGAACAGACCATCAACCATTAGTGAATTGGCTCACTAAGATGCAGGAGTAGCCCAAGAAGTTACAAACATGGTCTATGAACTTACAATCATATGACACAAAAATTGAATACATTCCGGGTACTCTTTATCTGTGTTGTTCAAGCTTGGAGTGAAAGTGATGGCGCTGTGAGAGACGAAATGGAATACAAGGACATCAAAAACGGACAAAGTATTCGAGGGTGTGCGTGAAGGGTTTTCGATTTGGTCTTTCCTGCTCTTCATTTATCATCAACCTACCTGAGACTGTAGCCGGCAAGGAATTGTGTAGGCCTACTTTAGTTATTTGTAGCCGGTGTATCATGGATTCGCTACTTATTTGGATCATCTGATAGCCCCATTACTTGGGCATCAAACTTGTGTCCCAAGCTGTGTGGTGCTCTACCAACATTTCCAGCTTCCGCGAAGTCTCATCCATAGTTTGGAACCCTGCATGCAAAAAATATATTTGTTGCTGATGGAAGTTGTGGTTTCTGTCCTTGATCGGAGGTTGAACTGTTTACATCTAAATATTTTATTTATGCAAGCCAGTTTTATCGGGCTGTTGCTACACAACGAATGTCTCTGGTTTTAGCCAAAGGACCAGTGACAGCAGCATCACCCTCCAAGTACAACAACAACCACAGCTATCCTTTAAGTGGTGTTTTTATCAGTCTCTGCAGCGACAACAGTAGAGATGATTTTGAAGATATAAAAAAATAGCTCAGTATTAGCAGAATTACAGCAAGGATTATGTGGCAATCAGGAACAGAACTACAACTGCAACACAGTGGATAATTCATGTAGCAGCAACATTAATACTGCCAACTACGATATTATCAACAGCAGCCCCGACGCCAGCAGGCGTCAACTGAATATGCCATCAGCATTTGGATCGTATGAAGGAATCGAGGATCGTCGTCCAGATCTAGTTGGAACACATGGCGGCTTTCGTCAGTTGGTCCGTTCCAGCTCCGGATTGTTCTCGGCTGCCCCCAGGCTCAGCCACACTCCTGCTGGGGCCACAGACTTCCAGCCTCCGTACTTTCCTCCTCACTACCAACCACAGCAGCCTATGGACTTTCACCACCATCAGGTGGATCCCTACAGTCATGTGAACCCCTTCCAACAGATGAGCCAGCACTACAATCAACTCCACCCCGCAGACAGAAGTATGCTAGCTCGTAGAGACGATCCCCTTAACATGCACCCAGGTCTTGGGCTATGACACTCGTAGGCCAGACTACATGACAGGACTGAGATGGTCTGATGTCCTTCATCATGGACCTCACCATGGTCTCGGGCTGGATTAAGACCCATCTCTACTTAGTCTTCATCCCAATCACCTAGGAGGTTTGGAAAACGCCAACCAGCCTCAGATAGACAACGGAATCTCATATTTACACGTAGACCATAATTCTATCAGGAAAGGTATTATTCCTAAGAATGAAAACAACAAAGACCTGGTAGTATCCTCACATATCGCGTCACCGAGTGTTCCAAGTTGCCTGTCTCTGCTCAGCTCAACTTCCAAGTACAAGGTCACAGTAGCCGAGGTACAGAGGCGGTTATCTCTTATATTTTAAATGAAATGCAATTGTGGTATGCAACTGGAGTCAGCTGCTAACAAGATCAGTTCAGCTCTTGGAGAAGATGTGCTTGCCTCGTTAGACACTGAAACATGCTACTATATTGATGTGGATCCAGAAGGAGGCTTGTCTAAAGAGGAACCATTCATCATAAAATGGATTCTTTCTGTGCCATTCCAAGAAGAAGAGCTTACTCTTCAGCCAGTACTTCAGCATAAACCACAGTTGCTCTTTTTTGAACTAGGACCAAGGTTAAATTTTTCAACTGCTCAGTCAACCAATTGTGTTGCAATATTTCATTCCTTTATATTCACTAATGTCAAACGTATTGAAGCTTCCACACGTTATCTTCTCACATTTAAGGATGCAGCTTTGCTTTCACCTGAACATGAATTGGCTATAATTAATTGCCTTCATAAGATGACAAAGTGCAGCTATCTCAAACCATTGACAACCTTTGATCTGTGTATAAATCCAGACCCTGTATTTGAAGTTGACATTTTAGGTGAAGGAAGAGAAGCATTAGAAAAAGCTAACAAGAATCTTGGTCTTGCATTTGATAACTGGGACCTTGATTATTACACAAGACTGTTTCAAGAGCAAGTGCAAGAGAAATCCAACTAGTGTTGAATGCTTTGACCTTGCACAGTCTAACAGTGAACACAGTCGACACTGGTTTTTTAAAGGCCGTCTTGTTGTTGATGACAAAGAACTACCTGAATCTCTCTTTTCCATGATAATGGATACACACGCATGCACCAATGACAACAATGTTATCAAGTTCAGTGACAACAGCAGTGCTATTACAGGTTTCCTAGTCAGTTGCATAGTTGCAGGGAGTGCAGTAGGACCGTCCAAACTAAATGTTACAAAAGAACAAACAAGGCATATTATATTTACAGCTGAAACTCATAATTTTCCAACAGGTGTCGCTCCATTTGCTGGAGCAACTACGGGTACAGGGGGTAGAATACGAGATGTGCAGGCAACAGGCAGAGGTGCCCATGTGACTGCTGGAACAGCAGGCTATAGCTTTGGCAGTCTCAATATACCAGGCTATAACCTTCCTCGATATACTGGGAGTTGCAGAGGCAAGACTTTTGGATACAGGCTACATAACAAGAGACCAGTACACGCTTATACACTCAGGAGGAGAAAAACACGAAAGAGGGGTAGGAATGTTGATAAAGAAGGAGTTAGAAAAATACGTATGTGGATACTGGACACACAATGACAGAATGATGTTACTAAAGATGAGAGCAAAGCCATTCGACATATCAATCTTACAAACTTATGCACCAACTAAAGATTACAGCGAGGAAGAAATAGAAGAATACTATGAAGAGCTACAACACACACTTAAACCAGTCAAATCTACAGATGTGTTGATAGTAATGGGTGATATGAATGCAAAAGTAGGAAAAGGAAAATACAAGAAAATAGTAGGACAGTATGGATTAGGGACAAGAAATGATAGAGGAGACAGACTTATCCAGTTCTGTGAAGAAAACCAGCTGGTCATATGTAACACCTTTTTTGAACATCACCCAAGGAAATTATACACATGGAAAAGCCCAGGAGATGTAACACGTAATCAAATCGACTATATCATGATAAAACATAGATTTAAGAACAGTGTCACAAGTGCAAAGACACATCCTGGCGCCGACATAAATTCAGATCACAATCCAGTTGTCATCAAAGTAAATATAAAGCTGAAAAGAGCAGGAAACAGAAGACAGGAGGAACCCCAGATAGAAATATCAGCGCTGAAACAACCAGATATAAAACAGAAATATTTAATCGAAGTCAAAAATAAATACCAACAGTTATTGACAGAAAGCATGGAGCAGTATAGAAGAGAAAACCCAGAAGAAAAAGCAACCGCAAAATGGGAATGCTTAAAAACAAGCATACAATCAGCAAATGCAAATTTACCTAAAAAGGAGTCTAAGAAAAATCAAATTTGGATGACAGATGACATCTTGAATAAAATGGCAGAAAGAAAGAAAGCAAAAAATACTCCAGAATATAAAACAATAGACAATGACATACGTACTATGTGTAGAGAAGCAAAAGAACGGTGGATAGAAACAAAATGTAAGGAAATAGAAGACTTGGAAGCGAAGCACATGACAAGAGATATGCATGAAGAAATAAAGAAATTATCAAATCGGTCGCGGTTTGCACAAGGAGGAAGCTGTATCAAGAACAAAAATGGTGTAATATTACTTGATGAGAAAGACATATCAAACAGATGGGCAGAATACGTAAAAGAACTATTCGAGGACAACAGAGGTAAAAAACCATCACCAGATTCTAATGAAGGCCCACACATTCTCAGATCAGAAGTAGAGAATGCCATTCATATGATACAAAAAGGAAGATCAGCAGGCATGGATAACATAAACATTGAAATGATAGAAGCTCTGGAGAGCTTTGGTATAGATACAATCACAGAAATATGCAATGATATATACAATACAGGATATTTACCACACGACATGAAGACATCAGTTTTTATAACATTGCCCAAAAAACCAAATGCAACAGAATGTTCAGACTTCAGAACAATCAGCCTGATGAGTCATGCAATTAAGATACTGCTCAAAATCATACAGGAAAGAATAAAAAAGTAAAGTAGACAGCGAAATCCAAGAAGAACAGTTTGGTTTTAGACGGAACAGTGGAACAAGAGAGGCAATATTTTGCCTAAGAAGATTAGCAGAAAAATATACAGAGGTCCAAAAAAGTATGTATATGTGCTTCATTGACTATAAGAAGGCTTTTGACAGAATCCATCATGAGAAAATAATTGAATGCCTCAAAGACATAGGTATTGATGGAAAAGATATAAGAATACTCAGTAACCTTTATTGGGAGCAAACTGCCACAGTAAGATCGGGAAGGAATTATTCACCATACATAGACATAAAAAGAGGTGTCAGACAAGGTTGTGTGCTGTCCCCCTGCCTATTTAATTTATACACCGAAAAAATTTTCAAACAGATACAGGAAATACCAGGACTGAACATCAGTGGAAGATCAATAAACAACCTTAGATATGCAGATGATACCGTGTTGTTAGCTGAAAGCGAACAGGAGTTACAAGAACTAGTGAAGCAAGTGAACAGTATAAGTCATGAATATGGACTCGACATTAATATTGAGAAAACTAAAACTATGATAATTAGCAAAACAGATGATAAACCCACATTAAAGATAAGCGTAAATGGGAAAATCCTGGAACAAGTCAAGAGCTACGTATATCTTGGTCATATAATAACAGAAGATGGCAGATGTGAAACAGAAATCAAGAAGAGAATAGGAATGGCCAAAGCTACATTCAACAACATGAAACATATACTGACATCCAAACAGTTATCTCATAAATTAAAACTGAGAATCATAAAGTGTTATATATATTCTGCATTTCTGTATGGTGCAGAAACATGGACGATGAATAAGCATTTGGAAGAAAGAATTGAGGCTCTTGAAATGTGGATATATAGAAGAATGGGGCGTATCTCATGGAAAGAGATGAAAACAAATAAGGAGGTCCTAGAAAATCTAGGTATGAAAAGAGAACTAATGAGAGAGGTCAAAGTTCGGCAGCTAAAATACTTTGGCCACATAAAAAGGCATAACACCTTGCAGAAGACCATAACAGAAGGGAGAGTTGAAGGTAAACGTGCAAGGGGAAGACAGCGCTATAAGTGGGAAGATAACATCAAGAGATGGACGGGAAAGAGTCTATCAGAGTGTACCACCAAGACAAGAGACAGAAGACGTTGGAGATCCATTACAGCCAACCTCCGTTGTGGAGATGGCAACTGATGATGATGAACCTTCCTTGGGAGAATAATAATGATAAATATCCTCCAAACTTTGCCTTGCCAGTTGATGTTGCTGTGGAGGCTAGTAATGGGGCATCAGACTATGGGAACAAATTTGGGGAGCCGGTACTTTCTGGATTTGCTAGGTCATTTGGACTGACGACTCCAAATGGAGAGAGAAGGGAGTACATAAAGCCTATCATGTTTAGTGGAGGGATTGGAATGCTGATTTTGCAAATGGAAATACCCTTTGATAGCATTTGTATATGCTGACCACAGATTGAACGCCCCATTACCAGATGATACTGCCTATAGCACATGAGATGAAGAAGCAACTATTTGTTGCTGATGCATATGCCATTTTATATGGTACACCACATGTTATGGTAGAACTTTATGATGGTACAACTACCGCTTTGTTATGATGCTTATGCACAAATGCCCCATTAATGTTGGTTAATGCATAATATTGTAGTCTTTTCGTGGTTACGAAATAAGGACGAGAAAATAAGTGAATAATTTTACGGATTCATTGAACGTGGAACAAATCAGAAAATATTCGTCGCATACGAGAACCATAAGAGTATGGATCACCCATGGACAAAAGACACATGAATGGATTATGATAATCCTATGGAACCACAGATGTTACGGACACACAGTGGAAAATAATGGAAAGAAATAATTGAATATTTGCTGCACCCAAAAAGATAATAGAAAAGATACCTCCATATTTTGGGAGAAGATATTTCCTTGATTTTTGCCTATTGCCTTTGTTATATGGACATTGGAGACAATAAGTGACCTCACTTCCGGGCCACAGTTCACGGGGAGTGTCCGAGTGTGGTTGAACTTTGACAGCGCTAAAATGGCAAACATACTGAGCGGGAAAGAAGTATCCAGTGAAATTAAGAGACAAATAAAAGAAGAGATAGCAGAATTTCAGTCAAAGTTTCCTGATTTCATACCGGGTCTTGCAATTGTTCAGGTTGGCAACCGAGATGATTCTAACGTATACATTGGTCAGAAACTCAAGTCTGCAGAGGAAGTTGGTGTCCGTGCACAACACATCAAGCTTTCTCGGTCTTCAACTCAATACGATGTGTTGACCTGTGTTGAAAAGTTGAATAATGATACAAGCGTACACGGCATCATAGTGCAGCTGCCGATGGATAGTGAAAATGAAATTGATGCACATCGTGTCACAAATGCCATACTACAAAGTAAAGATGTTGATGGTTTGCATCAGGACAATGCTGGTCGTCTTTCTCGTGGAGACCTTGATAGCTGCATTCTGCCCTGCACTCCAAGGGGTTGTATGGAGCTCATCAAGAGAACAGGCATTACTGTCAAGGGGAAACAAGCTGTTGTTCTTGGCCGCAGCAAAATTGTAGGAGCCCCTATGTCAGATCTTCTGTTGTGGAACCATGCCACAGTTACTGTGTGCCATTCTCGGACAGCTGACTTGAAAGCCGAGGTTTCTAGAGCCGACATCCTTGTTGTTGGTATAGGACAAGCAGAGCTTGTCAAAGGGGACTGGATCAAACCTGGAGCTGTTGTAATAGACTGTGGAATAAATTCTGTGCCAGATGCGACCAAACCTCGTGGTTATAGACTTGTGGGAGATGTAGATTATGCGTCAGCTAAGGAGGTTGCTTCTTGGATAACGCCAGTGCCAGGTGGTGTCGGCCCCATGACAGTGGCCATGCAGTTAAGAAATACTGTAGATCAAGCAAGGAAGATTTATGAGAAAATTGCGGTGGTTGGAACATGGGACATTCAGTACCTACCCTTGGAACTTAAAGAGCCTGTACCAATTGACATTGCAAAATCCCAGGTTCCGAAGGACATTTCTGTCTTAGCTAGTGAAATAAACCTGTTGGTTGATGAGGTTGACCTGTATGGGAAGAAAAAGGCCAAGGTCTCGCTGAAAGTGTTAGAGAGATTGAAGTCCCAGAAGAATGGAAAGTACATTGTTGTCACAGGCATAACCCCAACCCCTCTTGGTGAAGGCAAAAGTACCACAACTGTAGGACGTGCCCAAGCTCTTGGTGCTCATCTAAAAAGGAATGTCTTTGCTTGTGTAAGGCAGCCTTCCCAGGGGCCTACATTTGGGATTAAAGGTGGAGCTGCAGGAGGAGGATACTCTCAAGTCATCCCTATGGAAGAGTTTAACCTTCACCTGACAGGAGATTTGCATGCTATCACTGCTGCCAACAACCTTCTCGCTGCTGCTTTAGAGGCTCGAATGATCCATGAGGCTACTCAGACTGACAAAGCTTTTTTTAAGAGGCTGGTTCCTGCCAACAAAGGTGTTCAGGAGTTCTGTCCCATCCAGATAAGAAGGCTAAAAAAAACTGGGCATCACCAAGACCAATCCAGCAGACTTTACTGATGATGAGATCTCACGTTTTGTGCGCCTTGATGTTGACAAAGAGACAATCACATGGCAGAGAGTATTGGACACCAATGACCGGTTCCTGCGAAGGATCATCATTGGAGAAGGACCTCAAGAAAAAGGACATTCCAGAGTGACCCAGTTTGATATAACTGTAGCCAGTGAGATCATGGCAGTGCTAGCTCTGACCACCAGTCTGCATGATATGCGAGAGAGGCTTGGCGGCATGGTCGTCGCAAGTAGTAAGAGTGGAGAGCCCATCACTGCAGATGAATTGGGTGTTGGAGGAGCATTGGCTGTTCTCATGAAGGACACAATTCGGCCAAATATTATGCAGACTCTAGAGGGAACTCCAGTCTTTGTTCATGCTGGACCATTTGCAAATATTGCTCATGGCAACTCCTCCATTTTGGCTGATAAAATTGCTTTGAAGCTGGTTGGAGAGGATGGTTTTGTTGTCACGGAGGCAGGTTTTGGCGCTGACATTGGAATGGAGAAATTCTTTAACATCAAATGTCGCTATTCTGGCCTAGTTCCAAATGCAGCAGTTTTGGTAGCAACCATCCGTGCTCTCAAAATGCATGGTGGTGGTCCCACAGTCGTTGCTGGGGTTCCTTTGCCAAAACAATATACCGAGGAGAACCTGACCTTGGTGGAGCAAGGTTGCAGCAATCTGATCAAGCAAATTGAGAATGCCAACATATTTGGGGGGCCTGTTATTGTGGCAATTAATTCTTTTACGACTGATACAACAGCTGAATTAGAGCTGGTACAGCGTATTGCTCGTGAGAACGGTGCATTTGATGCTGTCGTCTCCAACAACTGGGCTAAAGGAGGTTTGGGTGCGATTGACTTGGCAGAGGCTGTTGACCGGGGAACTCGGCAGCCCAGCAACTTTAAATTCTTGTATGATGTCAAGGAAAGCATAGAGAAAAAGATCGAGATCATTGCCAAAAAGATCTATGGAGCAGATGGTATTGAACTGGAACCTTTAGCCAAAGAACAGATTGAGCGATTTAAGAAACAGGGCTTCAGTGACTTACCAATCTGCATGGCCAAGACACATCTGTCTTTGTCTCACAAGCCTGAGTTGAAAGGAGCGCCTAAAGGTTTCATACTACCTATCAGAGAGGCCCGGGCGAGTGCAGATACCACAGCTTAGGCGCAAACAGACACAACGCAACCACCGTCCTTTTCAGGACGAATGAGGAAGAAGAAGGAAGAGGAAGAAGAAGAATATGGACATTGTTATATAAGATGTAAATCAAATGATTATTGATTGCTGATTAATAAATAGTTATGATACGTTGATATGTCAGTAGAACCATAAAATAATAAGACAAACCAGAAGGTCAAATATGATTGATGCATTTTGACATACAGAGATCGGATCGCCCCTTATGATACATAGGCTGAATATAATGTTGCCCCAGGGTCAGACGTGTCACGGATACACACGGTGGATATATATATATATATGTATAAAAGAATACCGGATTGGAAATACATGTAGCTGCATCATGGATACCAATATACATATACCCTCATGCCCCCCACACTTACATAATAAAGGATTTAAGAGATTTGAATTGAAGTACAATAGACCGCCCATCTAGCTGTATTCAGCAGATGTTATAAACACTGAATAGCTCTGACAAACCTTCGACCTGCGAAGGCAGAGCTAGTGTTGACAATAATGCACATATTGTACAGTAGCAGAATTTTGGTTTCATTTTGTCACAAAGTTATGACATTTCAGTTGATGGTTCCATAAATGATTGTTTGATTGTGTTTTTTTTTTTTTATAAATGTATTGCTAGATATGGTACATAGGGAGTTACTAATGATAAATTTTCGAGATAACAGGAAGACTAGAAAGGAGACAATGATATAAAATATTGGAGCACCATAAATGATAAATCGGAGTTATGAAAAGAGAAAATGGTAAACTGTATACAAGGATACCCTGAGATAACATGGATACATATTGTCTGGAGTACCAGGAATGTTGTCTTAACAGAGAAAATAAAGTGATACAGAAACCAACATGATGATTTGAAAATTTATTTTTCTCCCCTTATATTTCACATATTTGTAATATGTTACAAACATATTGGTTTAATAATTGCTGAGTAGTTTGATGTCTGATAATTGCAGAATTCTAGCTCAATGAGGATTTTTGAAAAAAAAAAAAAATATATATATATATATATATTTCTAGGAAATGGATCACATAGATAATACTGTGTTGACAGAAGATAAGGATATAATTATGAACGATTGGAAATAACTGAATTATAAATGGACAGATTCACCACCAGATGTACAACTTGTATGGATATTGGAGACAAACATCACATATTTTGAAAAAAAAAAAAAAAAAGAATATTTTTCTACAGTGATGGACACTTGAAACGAATCTACACATATCACTTAGAGAATGTCAACCATGAGGTTTTCAATCATTGTTATTGTGTAAATTATAATTGCATGTCAAAATGATATTTGTTATATTATAGTTTAGAAATGTTTGCACATATGCGTACAGTTTTATAATAGTAATAATGAGCAAGTAGATTATTTAATGGAAAAGAAAACATGATGAATAACCACGGATAAATAGGCTGTTGTATGCAATTGGATCATCATAATAATAAGGATTTGGAGATTTTGGAAATCTCTTTGATTAATGCATAATACTAGGAAACTGAATAAATAATTTATGCCCATGATTAGGGAACACCAGGAAGAAAATAACAAACATTTTTAAAGTACTTGGAGTCTTATGATATGGGAGCCAATAACACTACAGGAACAGAGAAGATATAACATTTCCCCTCCCCACCATGTCTAATAAAGTGTTGTCAACTGTATTTTAAATGAAATGCAATTGTGGTATGCAACTGGAGTCAGCTGCTAACAAGATCAGTTCAGCTCTTGGAGAAGATGTGCTTGCCTCATTAGACACTGAAACATGCTACTATATTGATGTGGATCCAGAAGGAGGCTTGTCTGAAGAGGAACCATTCATCATAAAATGGATTCTTTCTGTGCCATTCCAAGAAGAAGAGCTTACTCTTCAGCCAGTACTTCAGCATAAACCACAGTTGCTCTTTTTTGAACTAGGACCAAGGTTAAATTTTTCAACTGCTCAGTCAACCAATTGTGTTGCAATATTTCATTCCTTTGGATTCACTAATGTCAAACGTATTGAAGCTTCCACACGTTATCTTCTCACATTTAAGGATGCAGCTTTGCTTTCACCTGAACATGAATTGGCTATAATTAATTGCCTTCATAAGATGACAAAGTGCCGCTATCTCAAACCATTGACAACCTTTGATCTGTCTATAAATCCAGACCCTGTATTTGAAGTTGACATTTTAGGTGAAGGAAGAGAAGCATTAGAAAAAGCTAACAAGAATCTTGGTCTTGCATTTGATAACTGGGACCTTGATTATTACACAAGACTGTTTCAAGAGCAAGTGCAAGAGAAATCCAACTAGTGTTGAATGCTTTGACCTTGCACAGTCTAACAGTGAACACAGTCGACACTGGTTTTTTAAAGGCCGTCTTGTTGTTGATGACAAAGAACTACATGAATCTCTCTTTTCCATGATAATGGATACACACGCATGCACCAATGACAACAATGTTATCAAGTTCAGTGACAACAGCAGTGCTATTACAGGTTTCCTAGTCAGTTGCATAGTTGCAGGGAGTGCAGTAGGACCGTCCAAACTAAATGTTACAAAAGAACAAACAAGGCATATTATATTTACAGCTGAAACTCATAATTTTCCAACAGGTGTCGCTCCATTTGCTGGAGCAACTACGGGTACAGGGGGTAGAATACGAGATGTGCAGGCAACAGGCAGAGGTGCCCATGTGACTGCTGGAACAGCAGGCTATAGCTTTGGCAGTCTCAATATACCAGGCTATAACCTTCCTCGATATACTGGGAGTTGCAGAGGCAAGACTTTTGGATACAGGCTACATAACAAGAGACCAGTACACGCTTATACACTCAGGAGGAGAAAAACACGAAAGAGGGGTAGGAATGTTGATAAAGAAGGAGTTAGAAAAATACGTATGTGGATACTGGACACACAATGACAGAATGATGTTACTAAAGATGAGAGCAAAGCCATTCGACATATCAATCTTACAAACTTATGCACCAACTAAAGATTACAGCGAGGAAGAAATAGAAGAATACTATGAAGAGCTACAACACACACTTAAACCAGTCAAATCTACAGATGTGTTGATAGTAATGGGTGATATGAATGCAAAAGTAGGAAAAGGAAAATACAAGAAAATAGTAGGACAGTATGGATTAGGGACAAGAAATGATAGAGGAGACAGACTTATCCAGTTCTGTGAAGAAAACCAGCTGGTCATATGTAACACCTTTTTTGAACATCACCCAAGGAAATTATACACATGGAAAAGCCCAGGAGATGTAACACGTAATCAAATCGACTATATCATGATAAAACATAGATTTAAGAACAGTGTCACAAGTGCAAAGACACATCCTGGCGCCGACATAAATTCAGATCACAATCCAGTTGTCATCAAAGTAAATATAAAGCTGAAAAGAGCAGGAAACAGAAGACAGGAGGAACCCCAGATAGAAATATCAGCGCTGAAACAACCAGATATAAAACAGAAATATTTAATCGAAGTCAAAAATAAATACCAACAGTTATTGACAGAAAGCATGGAGCAGTATAGAAGAGAAAACCCAGAAGAAAAAGCAACCGCAAAATGGGAATGCTTAAAAAAAAGCATACAATCAGCAAATGCAAATTTACCTAAAAAGGAGTCTAAGAAAAATCAAATTTGGATGACAGATGACATCTTGAATAAAATGGCAGAAAGAAAGAAAGCAAAAAATACTCCAGAATATAAAACAATAGACAATGACATACGTACTATGTGTAGAGAAGCAAAAGAACGGTGGATAGAAACAAAATGTAAGGAAATAGAAGACTTGGAAGCGAAGCACATGACAAGAGATATGCATGAAGAAATAAAGAAATTATCAAATCGGTCGCGGTTTGCACAAGGAGGAAGCTGTATCAAGAACAAAAATGGTGTAATATTACTTGATGAGAAAGACATATCAAACAGATGGGCAGAATACGTAAAAGAACTATTCGAGGACAACAGAGGTAAAAAACCATCACCAGATTCTAATGAAGGCCCACACATTCTCAGATCAGAAGTAGAGAATGCCATTCATATGATACAAAAAGGAAGATCAGCAGGCATGGATAACATAAACATTGAAATGATAGAAGCTCTGGAGAGCTTTGGTATAGATACAATCACAGAAATATGCAATGATATATACAATACAGGATATTTACCACACGACATGAAGACATCAGTTTTTATAACATTGCCCAAAAAACCAAATGCAACAGAATGTTCAGACTTCAGAACAATCAGCCTGATGAGTCATGCAATTAAGATACTGCTCAAAATCATACAGGAAAGAATAAAAAGTAAAGTAGACAGCGAAATCCAAGAAGAACAGTTTGGTTTTAGACGGAACAGTGGAACAAGAGAGGCAATATTTTGCCTAAGAAGATTAGCAGAAAAATATACAGAGGTCCAAAAAAGTATGTATATGTGCTTCATTGACTATAAGAAGGCTTTTGACAGAATCCATCATGAGAAAATAATTGAATGCCTCAAAGACATAGGTATTGATGGAAAAGATATAAGAATACTCAGTAACCTTTATTGGGAGCAAACTGCCACAGTAAGATCGGGAAGGAATTATTCACCATACATAGACATAAAAAGAGGTGTCAGACAAGGTTGTGTGCTGTCCCCCTGCCTATTTAATTTATACACCGAAAAAATTTTCAAACAGATACAGGAAATACCAGGACTGAACATCAGTGGAAGATCAATAAACAACCTTAGATATGCAGATGATACCGTGTTGTTAGCTGAAAGCGAACAGGAGTTACAAGAACTAGTGAAGCAAGTGAACAGTATAAGTCATGAATATGGACTCGACATTAATATTGAGAAAACTAAAACTATGATAATTAGCAAAACAGATGATAAACCCACATTAAAGATAAGCGTAAATGGGAAAATCCTGGAACAAGTCAAGAGCTACGTATATCTTGGTCATATAATAACAGAAGATGGCAGATGTGAAACAGAAATCAAGAAGAGAATAGGAATGGCCAAAGCTACATTCAACAACATGAAACATATACTGACATCCAAACAGTTATCTCATAAATTAAAACTGAGAATCATAAAGTGTTATATATATTCTGCATTTCTGTATGGTGCAGAAACATGGACGATGAATAAGCATTTGGAAGAAAGAATTGAGGCTCTTGAAATGTGGATATATAGAAGAATGGGGCGTATCTCATGGAAAGAGATGAAAACAAATAAGGAGGTCCTAGAAAATCTAGGTATGAAAAGAGAACTAATGAGAGAGGTCAAAGTTCGGCAGCTAAAATACTTTGGCCACATAAAAAGGCATAACACCTTGCAGAAGACCATAACAGAAGGGAGAGTTGAAGGTAAACGTGCAAGGGGAAGACAGCGCTATAAGTGGGAAGATAACATCAAGAGATGGACGGGAAAGAGTCTATCAGAGTGTACCACCAAGACAAGAGACAGAAGACGTTGGAGATCCATTACAGCCAACCTCCGTTGTGGAGATGGCAACTGATGATGATGAACCTTCCTTGGGAGAATAATAATGATAAATATCCTCCAAACTTTGCCTTGCCAGTTGATGTTGCTGTGGAGGCTAGTAATGGGGCATCAGACTATGGGAACAAATTTGGGGAGCCGGTACTTTCTGGATTTGCTAGGTCATTTGGACTGACGACTCCAAATGGAGAGAGAAGGGAGTACATAAAGCCTATCATGTTTAGTGGAGGGATTGGAATGCTGATTTTGCAAATGGAAATACCCTTTGATAGCATTTGTATATGCTGACCACAGATTGAACGCCCCATTACCAGATGATACTGCCTATAGCACATGAGATGAAGAAGCAACTATTTGTTGCTGATGCATATGCCATTTTATATGGTACACCACATGTTATGGTAGAACTTTATGATGGTACAACTACCGCTTTGTTATGATGCTTATGCACAAATGCCCCATTAATGTTGGTTAATGCATAATATTGTAGTCTTTTCGTGGTTACGAAATAAGGACGAGAAAATAAGTGAATAATTTTACGGATTCATTGAACGTGGAACAAATCAGAAAATATTCGTCGCATACGAGAACCATAAGAGTATGGATCACCCATGGACAAAAGACACATGAATGGATTATGATAATCCTATGGAACCACAGATGTTACGGACACACAGTGGAAAATAATGAAAGGAAATAATGAATATTTGCTGCACCCAAAAGATAATAGAAAAGATACCTCCATATTTTGGGAGAAGATATTTCCTTGATTTTTGCCTATTGCCTTTGTTATATGGACATTGGAGACAATAAGTGACCTCACTTCCGGGCCACAGTTCACGGGGAGTGTCCGAGTGTGGTTGAACTTTGACAGCGCTAAAATGGCAAACATACTGAGCGGGAAAGAAGTATCCAGTGAAATTAAGAGACAAATAAAAGAAGAGATAGCAGAATTTCAGTCAAAGTTTCCTGATTTCATACCGGGTCTTGCAATTGTTCAGGTTGGCAACCGAGATGATTCTAACGTATACATTGGTCAGAAACTCAAGTCTGCAGAGGAAGTTGGTGTCCGTGCACAACACATCAAGCTTTCTCGGTCTTCAACTCAATACGATGTGTTGACCTGTGTTGAAAAGTTGAATAATGATACAAGCGTACACGGCATCATAGTGCAGCTGCCGATGGATAGTGAAAATGAAATTGATGCACATCGTGTCACAAATGCCATACTACAAAGTAAAGATGTTGATGGTTTGCATCAGGACAATGCTGGTCGTCTTTCTCGTGGAGACCTTGATAGCTGCATTCTGCCCTGCACTCCAAGGGGTTGTATGGAGCTCATCAAGAGAACAGGCATTACTGTCAAGGGGAAACAAGCTGTTGTTCTTGGCCGCAGCAAAATTGTAGGAGCCCCTATGTCAGATCTTCTGTTGTGGAACCATGCCACAGTTACTGTGTGCCATTCTCGGACAGCTGACTTGAAAGCCGAGGTTTTCTAGAGCCGACATCCTTGTTGTTGGTATAGGACAAGCAGAGCTTGTCAAAGGGGACTGGATCAAACCTGGAGCTGTTGTAATAGACTGTGGAATAAATTCTGTGCCAGATGCGACCAAACCTCGTGGTTATAGACTTGTGGGAGATGTAGATTATGCGTCAGCTAAGGAGGTTGCTTCTTGGATAACGCCAGTGCCAGGTGGTGTCGGCCCCATGACAGTGGCCATGCAGTTAAGAAATACTGTAGATCAAGCAAGGAAGATTTATGAGAAAATTGCGGTGGTTGGAACATGGGACATTCAGTACCTACCCTTGGAACTTAAAGAGCCTGTACCAATTGACATTGCAAAATCCCAGGTTCCGAAGGACATTTCTGTCTTAGCTAGTGAAATAAACCTGTTGGTTGATGAGGTTGACCTGTATGGGAAGAAAAAGGCCAAGGTCTCGCTGAAAGTGTTAGAGAGATTGAAGTCCCAGAAGAATGGAAAGTACATTGTTGTCACAGGCATAACCCCAACCCCTCTTGGTGAAGGCAAAAGTACCACAACTGTAGGACATGCCCAAGCTCTTGGTGCTCATCTAAAAAGGAATGTCTTTGCTTGTGTAAGGCAGCCTTCCCAGGGGCCTACATTTGGGATTAAAGGTGGAGCTGCAGGAGGAGGATACTCTCAAGTCATCCCTATGGAAGAGTTTAACCTTCACCTGACAGGAGATTTGCATGCTATCACTGCTGCCAACAACCTTCTCGCTGCTGCTTTAGAGGCTCGAATGATCCATGAGGCTACTCAGACTGACAAAGCTTTTTTTAAGAGGCTGGTTCCTGCCAACAAAGGTGTTCAGGAGTTCTGTCCCATCCAGATAAGAAGGCTAAAAAAACTGGGCATCACCAAGACCAATCCAGCAGACTTTACTGATGATGAGATCTCACGTTTTGTGCGCCTTGATGTTGACAAAGAGACAATCACATGGCAGAGAGTATTGGACACCAATGACCGGTTCCTGCGAAGGATCATCATTGGAGAAGGACCTCAAGAAAAAGGACATTCCAGAGTGACCCAGTTTGATATAACTGTAGCCAGTGAGATCATGGCAGTGCTAGCTCTGACCACCAGTCTGCATGATATGCGAGAGAGGCTTGGCGGCATGGTCGTCGCAAGTAGTAAGAGTGGAGAGCCCATCACTGCAGATGAATTGGGTGTTGGAGGAGCATTGGCTGTTCTCATGAAGGACACAATTCGGCCAAATATTATGCAGACTCTAGAGGGAACTCCAGTCTTTGTTCATGCTGGACCATTTGCAAATATTGCTCATGGCAACTCCTCCATTTTGGCTGATAAAATTGCTTTGAAGCTGGTTGGAGAGGATGGTTTTGTTGTCACGGAGGCAGGTTTTGGCGCTGACATTGGAATGGAGAAATTCTTTAACATCAAATGTCGCTATTCTGGCCTAGTTCCAAATGCAGCAGTTTTGGTAGCAACCATCCGTGCTCTCAAAATGCATGGTGGTGGTCCCACAGTCGTTGCTGGGGTTCCTTTGCCAAAACAATATACCGAGGAGAACCTGACCTTGGTGGAGCAAGGTTGCAGCAATCTGATCAAGCAAATTGAGAATGCCAACATATTTGGGGGGCCTGTTATTGTGGCAATTAATTCTTTTACGACTGATACAACAGCTGAATTAGAGCTGGTACAGCGTATTGCTCGTGAGAACGGTGCATTTGATGCTGTCGTCTCCAACAACTGGGCTAAAGGAGGTTTGGGTGCGATTGACTTGGCAGAGGCTGTTGACCGGGGAACTCGGCAGCCCAGCAACTTTAAATTCTTGTATGATGTCAAGGAAAGCATAGAGAAAAAGATCGAGATCATTGCCAAAAAGATCTATGGAGCAGATGGTATTGAACTGGAACCTTTAGCCAAAGAACAGATTGAGCGATTTAAGAAACAGGGCTTCAATGACTTACCAATCTGCATGGCCAAGACACATCTGTCTTTGTCTCACAAGCCTGAGTTGAAAGGAGCGCCTAAAGGTTTCATACTACCTATCAGAGAGGCCCGGGCGAGTGCAGATACCACAGCTTAGGCGCAAACAGACACAACGCAACCACCGTCCTTTTCAGGACGAACGAGGAAGAAGAAGGAAGGAAGAGGAAGAAGAAGAATATGGACATTGTTATATAAGATGTAAATCAAATGATTATTGATTGCTGATTAATAAATAGTTATGATACGTTGATATGTCAGTAGAACCATAAAATAATAAGACAAACCAGAAGGTCAAATATGATTGATGCATTTTGACATACAGAGATCGGATCGCCCCTTATGATACATAGGCTGAATATAATGTTGCCCCAGGGTCAGACGTGTCACGGATACACACGGTGGATATATATATATATGTATAAAAGAATACCGGATTGGAAATACATGTAGCTGCATCATGGATACCAATATACATATACCCTCATGCCCCCCACACTTACATAATAAAGGATTTAAGAGATTTGAATTGAAGTACAATAGACCGCCCATCTAGCTGTATTCAGCAGATGTTATAAACACTGAATAGCTCTGACAAACCTTCGACCTGCGAAGGCAGAGCTAGTGTTGACAATAATGCACATATTGTACAGTAGCAGAATTTTGGTTTCATTTTGTCACAAAGTTATGACATTTCAGTTGATGGTTCCATAAATGATTGTTTGATTGTGTTTTTTTTTTTATAAATGTATTGCTAGATATGGTACATAGGGAGTTACTAATGATAAATTTTCGAGATAACAGGAAGACTAGAAAGGAGACAATGATATAAAATATTGGAGCACCATAAATGATAAATCGGAGTTATGAAAAGAGAAAATGGTAAACTGTATACAAGGATACCCTGAGATAACATGGATACATATTGTCTGGAGTACCAGGAATGTTGTCTTAACAGAGAAAATAAAGTGATACAGAAACCAACATGATGATTTGAAAATTTATTTTTCTCCCCTTATATTTCACATATTTGTAATATGTTACAAACATATTGGTTTAATAATTGCTGAGTAGTTTGATGTCTGATAATTGCAGAATTCTAGCTCAATGAGGATTTTTGAAAAAAAAAAAAATATATATATATATATATATATATTTCTAGGAAATGGATCACATAGATAATACTGTGTTGACAGAAGATAAGGATATAATTATGAACGATTGGAAATAACTGAATTATAAATGGACAGATTCACCACCAGACGTATAACTTGTATGGATATTGGAGACAAACATCACATATTTTGAAAAAAAAAAAAAAAAAATAGAATATTTTCTACAGTGATGGACACTTGAAACGAATCTACACATATCACTTAGAGAATGTCAACCATGAGGTTTTCAATCATTGTTATTGTGTAAATTATAATTGCATGTCAAAATGATATTTGTTATATTATAGTTTAGAAATGTTTGCACATATGCGTACAGTTTTATAATAGTAATAATGAGCAAGTAGATTATTTAATGGAAAAGAAAACATGATGAATAACCACGGATAAATAGGCTGTTGTATGCAATTGGATCATCATAATAATAAGGATTTGGAGATTTTGGAAATCTCTTTGATTAATGCATAATACTAGGAAACTGAATAAATAATTTATGCCCATGATTAGGGAACACCAGGAAGAAAATAACAAACATTTTTAAAGTACTTGGAGTCTTATGATATGGGAGCCAATAACACTACAGGAACAGAGAAGATATAACATTTCCCCTCCCCACCATGTCTAATAAAGTGTTGTCAACTGTATTTTAAATGAAATGCAATTGTGGTATGCAACTGGAGTCAGCTGCTAACAAGATCAGTTCAGCTCTTGGAGAAGATGTGCTTGCCTCATTAGACACTGAAACATGCTACTATATTGATGTGGATCCAGAAGGAGGCTTGTCTGAAGAGGAACCATTCATCATAAAATGGATTCTTTCTGTGCCATTCCAAGAAGAAGAGCTTACTCTTCAGCCAGTACTTCAGCATAAACCACAGTTGCTCTTTTTTGAACTAGGACCAAGGTTAAATTTTTCAACTGCTCAGTCAACCAATTGTGTTGCAATATTTCATTCCTTTGGATTCACTAATGTCAAACGTATTGAAGCTTCCACACGTTATCTTCTCACATTTAAGGATGCAGCTTTGCTTTCACCTGAACATGAATTGGCTATAATTAATTGCCTTCATAAGATGACAAAGTGCCGCTATCTCAAACCATTGACAACCTTTGATCTGTCTATAAATCCAGACCCTGTATTTGAAGTTGACATTTTAGGTGAAGGAAGAGAAGCATTAGAAAAAGCTAACAAGAATCTTGGTCTTGCATTTGATAACTGGGACCTTGATTATTACACAAGACTGTTTCAAGAGCAAGTGCAAGAGAAATCCAACTAGTGTTGAATGCTTTGACCTTGCACAGTCTAACAGTGAACACAGTCGACACTGGTTTTTTAAAGGCCGTCTTGTTGTTGATGACAAAGAACTACATGAATCTCTCTTTTCCATGATAATGGATACACACGCATGCACCAATGACAACAATGTTATCAAGTTCAGTGACAACAGCAGTGCTATTACAGGTTTCCTAGTCAGTTGCATAGTTGCAGGGAGTGCAGTAGGACCGTCCAAACTAAATGTTACAAAAGAACAAACAAGGCATATTATATTTACAGCTGAAACTCATAATTTTCCAACAGGTGTCGCTCCATTTGCTGGAGCAACTACGGGTACAGGGGGTAGAATACGAGATGTGCAGGCAACAGGCAGAGGTGCCCATGTGACTGCTGGAACAGCAGGCTATAGCTTTGGCAGTCTCAATATACCAGGCTATAACCTTCCTCGATATACTGGGAGTTGCAGAGGCAAGACTTTTGGATACAGGCTACATAACAAGAGACCAGTACACGCTTATACACTCAGGAGGAGAAAAACACGAAAGAGGGGTAGGAATGTTGATAAAGAAGGAGTTAGAAAAATACGTATGTGGATACTGGACACACAATGACAGAATGATGTTACTAAAGATGAGAGCAAAGCCATTCGACATATCAATCTTACAAACTTATGCACCAACTAAAGATTACAGCGAGGAAGAAATAGAAGAATACTATGAAGAGCTACAACACACACTTAAACCAGTCAAATCTACAGATGTGTTGATAGTAATGGGTGATATGAATGCAAAAGTAGGAAAAGGAAAATACAAGAAAATAGTAGGACAGTATGGATTAGGGACAAGAAATGATAGAGGAGACAGACTTATCCAGTTCTGTGAAGAAAACCAGCTGGTCATATGTAACACCTTTTTTGAACATCACCCAAGGAAATTATACACATGGAAAAGCCCAGGAGATGTAACACGTAATCAAATCGACTATATCATGATAAAACATAGATTTAAGAACAGTGTCACAAGTGCAAAGACACATCCTGGCGCCGACATAAATTCAGATCACAATCCAGTTGTCATCAAAGTAAATATAAAGCTGAAAAGAGCAGGAAACAGAAGACAGGAGGAACCCCAGATAGAAATATCAGCGCTGAAACAACCAGATATAAAACAGAAATATTTAATCGAAGTCAAAAATAAATACCAACAGTTATTGACAGAAAGCATGGAGCAGTATAGAAGAGAAAACCCAGAAGAAAAAAGCAACCGCAAAATGGGAATGCTTAAAAACAAGCATACAATCAGCAAATGCAAATTTACCTAAAAAGGAGTCTAAGAAAAATCAAATTTGGATGACAGATGACATCTTGAATAAAATGGCAGAAAGAAAGAAAGCAAAAAATACTCCAGAATATAAAACAATAGACAATGACATACGTACTATGTGTAGAGAAGCAAAAGAACGGTGGATAGAAACAAAATGTAAGGAAATAGAAGACTTGGAAGCGAAGCACATGACAAGAGATATGCATGAAGAAATAAAGAAATTATCAAATCGGTCGCGGTTTGCACAAGGAGGAAGCTGTATCAAGAACAAAAATGGTGTAATATTACTTGATGAGAAAGACATATCAAACAGATGGGCAGAATACGTAAAAGAACTATTCGAGGACAACAGAGGTAAAAAACCATCACCAGATTCTAATGAAGGCCCACACATTCTCAGATCAGAAGTAGAGAATGCCATTCATATGATACAAAAAGGAAGATCAGCAGGCATGGATAACATAAACATTGAAATGATAGAAGCTCTGGAGAGCTTTGGTATAGATACAATCACAGAAATATGCAATGATATATACAATACAGGATATTTACCACACGACATGAAGACATCAGTTTTTATAACATTGCCCAAAAAACCAAATGCAACAGAATGTTCAGACTTCAGAACAATCAGCCTGATGAGTCATGCAATTAAGATACTGCTCAAAATCATACAGGAAAGAATAAAAAGTAAAGTAGACAGCGAAATCCAAGAAGAACAGTTTGGTTTTAGACGGAACAGTGGAACAAGAGAGGCAATATTTTGCCTAAGAAGATTAGCAGAAAAATATACAGAGGTCCAAAAAAGTATGTATATGTGCTTCATTGACTATAAGAAGGCTTTTGACAGAATCCATCATGAGAAAATAATTGAATGCCTCAAAGACATAGGTATTGATGGAAAAGATATAAGAATACTCAGTAACCTTTATTGGGAGCAAACTGCCACAGTAAGATCGGGAAGGAATTATTCACCATACATAGACATAAAAAGAGGTGTCAGACAAGGTTGTGTGCTGTCCCCCTGCCTATTTAATTTATACACCGAAAAAATTTTCAAACAGATACAGGAAATACCAGGACTGAACATCAGTGGAAGATCAATAAACAACCTTAGATATGCAGATGATACCGTGTTGTTAGCTGAAAGCGAACAGGAGTTACAAGAACTAGTGAAGCAAGTGAACAGTATAAGTCATGAATATGGACTCGACATTAATATTGAGAAAACTAAAACTATGATAATTAGCAAAACAGATGATAAACCCACATTAAAGATAAGCGTAAATGGGAAAATCCTGGAACAAGTCAAGAGCTACGTATATCTTGGTCATATAATAACAGAAGATGGCAGATGTGAAACAGAAATCAAGAAGAGAATAGGAATGGCCAAAGCTACATTCAACAACATGAAACATATACTGACATCCAAACAGTTATCTCATAAATTAAAACTGAGAATCATAAAGTGTTATATATATTCTGCATTTCTGTATGGTGCAGAAACATGGACGATGAATAAGCATTTGGAAGAAAGAATTGAGGCTCTTGAAATGTGGATATATAGAAGAATGGGGCGTATCTCATGGAAAGAGATGAAAACAAATAAGGAGGTCCTAGAAAATCTAGGTATGAAAAGAGAACTAATGAGAGAGGTCAAAGTTCGGCAGCTAAAATACTTTGGCCACATAAAAAGGCATAACACCTTGCAGAAGACCATAACAGAAGGGAGAGTTGAAGGTAAACGTGCAAGGGGAAGACAGCGCTATAAGTGGGAAGATAACATCAAGAGATGGACGGGAAAGAGTCTATCAGAGTGTACCACCAAGACAAGAGACAGAAGACGTTGGAGATCCATTACAGCCAACCTCCGTTGTGGAGATGGCAACTGATGATGATGAACCTTCCTTGGGAGAATAATAATGATAAATATCCTCCAAACTTTGCCTTGCCAGTTGATGTTGCTGTGGAGGCTAGTAATGGGGGCATCAGACTATGGGAACAAATTTGGGGAGCCGGTACTTTCTGGATTTGCTAGGTCATTTGGACTGACGACTCCAAATGGAGAGAGAAGGGAGTACATAAAGCCTATCATGTTTAGTGGAGGGATTGGAATGCTGATTTTGCAAATGGAAATACCCTTTGATAGCATTTGTATATGCTGACCACAGATTGAACGCCCCATTACCAGATGATACTGCCTATAGCACATGAGATGAAGAAGCAACTATTTGTTGCTGATGCATATGCCATTTTATATGGTACACCACATGTTATGGTAGAACTTTATGATGGTACAACTACCGCTTTGTTATGATGCTTATGCACAAATGCCCCATTAATGTTGGTTAATGCATAATATTGTAGTCTTTTCGTGGTTACGAAATAAGGACGAGAAAATAAGTGAATAATTTTACGGATTCATTGAACGTGGAACAAATCAGAAAATATTCGTCGCATACGAGAACCATAAGAGTATGGATCACCCATGGACAAAAGACACATGAATGGATTATGATAATCCTATGGAACCACAGATGTTACGGACACACAGTGGAAAATAATGAAAGGAAATAATGAATATTTGCTGCACCCAAAAGATAATAGAAAAGATACCTCCATATTTTGGGAGAAGATATTTCCTTGATTTTTGCCTATTGCCTTTGTTATATGGACATTGGAGACAATAAGTGACCTCACTTCCGGGCCACAGTTCACGGGGAGTGTCCGAGTGTGGTTGAACTTTGACAGCGCTAAAATGGCAAACATACTGAGCGGGAAAGAAGTATCCAGTGAAATTAAGAGACAAATAAAAGAAGAGATAGCAGAATTTCAGTCAAAGTTTCCTGATTTCATACCGGGTCTTGCAATTGTTCAGGTTGGCAACCGAGATGATTCTAACGTATACATTGGTCAGAAACTCAAGTCTGCAGAGCATAGTGCAGCTGCCGATGGATAGTGAAAATGAAATTGATGCACATCGTGTCACAAATGCCATACTACAAAGTAAAGATGTTGATGGTTTGCATCAGGACAATGCTGGTCGTCTTTCTCGTGGAGACCTTGATAGCTGCATTCTGCCCTGCACTCCAAGGGGTTGTATGGAGCTCATCAAGAGAACAGGCATTACTGTCAAGGGGAAACAAGCTGTTGTTCTTGGCCGCAGCAAAATTGTAGGAGCCCCTATGTCAGATCTTCTGTTGTGGAACCATGCCACAGTTACTGTGTGCCATTCTCGGACAGCTGACTTGAAAGCCGAGGTTTCTAGAGCCGACATCCTTGTTGTTGGTATAGGACAAGCAGAGCTTGTCAAAGGGGACTGGATCAAACCTGGAGCTGTTGTAATAGACTGTGGAATAAATTCTGTGCCAGATGCGACCAAACCTCGTGGTTATAGACTTGTGGGAGATGTAGATTATGCGTCAGCTAAGGAGGTTGCTTCTTGGATAACGCCAGTGCCAGGTGGTGTCGGCCCCATGACAGTGGCCATGCTGTTAAGAAATACTGTAGATCAAGCAAGGAAGATTTATGAGAAAATTGCGGTGGTTGGAACATGGGACATTCAGTACCTACCCTTGGAACTTAAAGAGCCTGTACCAATTGACATTGCAAAATCCAGGTTCCGAAGGACATTTCTGTCTTAGCTAGTGAAATAAACCTGTTGGTTGATGAGGTTGATCTGTATGGGAAGAAAAAAAGGCCAAGGTCTCGCTGAAAGTGTTTAGAGAGATTGAAGTCCCAGAAGAATGGAAAGTACATTGTTGTCACAGGCATAACCCCAACCCCTCTTGGTGAAGGCAAAAGTACCACAACTGTAGGACTTGCCCAAGCTCTTGGTGCTCATCTAAAAAGGAATGTCTTTGCTTGTGTAAGGCAGCCTTCCCAGGGGCCTACATTTGGGATTAAAGGTGGAGCTGCAGGAGGAGGAGGATACTCTCAAGTCATCCCTATGGAAGAGTTTAACCTTCACCTGACAGGAGATTTGCATGCTATCACTGCTGCCAACAACCTTCTCGCTGCTGCTTTAGAGGCTCGAATGATCCATGAGGCTACTCAGACTGACAAAGCTTTTTTTAAGAGGCTGGTTCCTGCCAACAAAGGTGTTCAGGAGTTCTGTCCCATCCAGATAAGAAGGCTAAAAAAACTGGGCATCACCAAGACCAATCCAGCAGACTTTACTGATGATGAGATCTCACGTTTTGTGCGCCTTGATGTTGACAAAGAGACAATCACATGGCAGAGAGTATTGGACACTAATGACCGGTTCCTGCGAAGGATCATCATTGGAGAAGGACCTCAAGAAAAAGGACATTCCAGAGTGACCCAGTTTGATATAACTGTAGCCAGTGAGATCATGGCAGTGCTAGCTCTGACCACCAGTCTGCATGATATGCGAGAGAGGCTTGGCGGCATGGTCGTCGCAAGTAGTAAGAGTGGAGAGCCCATCACTGCAGATGAATTGGGTGTTGGAGGAGCATTGGCTGTTCTCATGAAGGACACCAATTCGGCCAAATATATTATGCAGACTCTAGAGGGAACTCCAGTCTTTGTTCATGGCTGGACCATTTGCAAATTATTGCTCATGGCAACTCCTCCATTTTGGCTGATAAAATTGCTTTGAAGCTGGTTGGAGAGGGATGGTTTTGTTGTCACGGAGGCAGGTTTTTGGCGCTGACATTGGAATGGAGAAAAATTCTTTAACATCAAATGTCGCTATTCTGGCCTAGTTTCCAAATGCAGCAGTTTTGGTAGCAACCATCCGTGCTCTCAAAAATGCATGGTGGTGGTCCCACAGTCGTTGCTGGGGTTCCTTTGCCAAAACAATATACCGAGATGAGAAACCTGACCTTGGTGGAGCAAAGGTTGCAGCAATCTGAATCAAAAGCAAATTGAGAATGGCCAACATAAATTGGGATCTATGGAGCAGATGGTATTGAACTGGAACCTTTGGCAAAAGAACAGATTGAGCGCTACAAGAGACAGGTGAGATTATTAGGTATCTGTCAGCACACATGAGTATGTCGGTAGGTCAGAAAGTTGTATTTACTTTTTTCAGTTCAAGGTTGTGGTTATATTTTAGTTCATCGGAGTACACACAGCCGTACAATTTATGCAGCAGTACAGTTTTAGCATTTTAATAATGTTGAAGTTCTATCTGATTCCTCACACAATTTTACAGCACTTATTAAGGCATTTATTTTCTGTTTTGGTCCTTGGCTACTGACTGACAAAGCAATCAGTGTCCATCACGCCTGGTGGCAACTTGTAGGGCAGCAACAAACTGTCTCCACTTTGCTCTGTCAACAGCCATCCTTCATGTGGTGCCCCAACTCTGGTTCATGCTTAGCATCTCCGCCTCCACAGTTCTCTGTCAAGTGGCTTTTGGTGGCCGTCCTTGCTTTCGCTTTCCTTCTGGAGTCCATAGCATGGCAGTGATGGTGTCAGGGTCTCTTCTGAGGATAGGCATTTATGCCACTGCATCATGAGTCGCTGTACTGACCACTATCATTCCCAGACATTACAAACCAGAATCCTTGCAGTTCTGATCTTGCCTTCAGTGACTTCTGTCATTTAATATGACTGAAGCAGTTTCTGGCTGGTAGATGATAATGTGAAGAATAAGTTTGTCAGGGCTAATAACTATTTTATAGAATTCTGTGTGGATAGTATAAACAAATGTACACAGCTAGATCAGATATTCCAGTAAGCTTACACAGCTAGATCAAATATTCCAGTAAGTGTACACAGCTAGATCAGATATTCCAGTAAGTGCAATGATTATAAAGGTTGTTCTATAGCAGATACTGCCATAGTGGAGTGTGAGGTTTCAGAGACTTCACTATACTAAGTACAGCTTTATAAAGTGGGGGTGACCAGTTCTTTTCCTCACAGCATTTGCCTTCCCTAATTTTATAACAGTCAGGTAACCACTTACAGCTGGGTAGACTGGATCATAATGCTACCTGGTTTTGAACTTGGAACCTGTAAACTTTGCTGTGAGAGAAATTTTCTAGTAGGCACCTGTTTATTAAGGAATGTATTATGACTTCTTTATGAATACATTGATCAAAAATGTTGATCTGTTGCAGGCAGTTCCTCCTGCTGCTGAAACAGAAACATATTGAACTAAATCAAAGATGGTAACAGTTATATTAGGATGTTTTTTTTTTAAAAGCTAAATCGGTTTTTAATATTGTTATGGTTTGCTAATTATTTGCAAAAATGCCAGAGAACGTCTGTTGTGGTAGTGTTACAAACATTTTTCTAACTGATTTATACAAAACACTGCATGACTAGTTAGTTTCTGCGAAACATGCTTCCAGCTTGATAAATGCCAAACAGATAAATTCTTCTTCTTCTTGCGATCGCATCTTTGATGATTACACCGTCAGACGAGTTCTCATGATGAATTCGACTGTTGTTTGAAGTTCCTCTTTAACTCCATATAGCTTTGAGTTTAGTGTTGAGTCATTGGGCCAGTATATCTTTCTTAACTGGTCATACAGAGGACAGTCCTGTAGAACATGCTCAGCAGTTTGTTCGTTTAATCCACATGTGCACAGTGGTGAAGCAGACAATCGTAGCTTGTGCATGTGTTTATTCAGTTTGTTATGCCCTGTCCTGAGTCGAAAAATAGTTATCTGTCCCTGCCGGTCGAGAGTGTGATAGTCGTCTTTGGGTTGGTTCTGTTCTCTTCTGATAGTCTGGATAGCTCTCTTTTTCTCAAAGTATGTGACTTCATTATCTTCTTGTTCACATTCTCCTCCCTTTTTTGCAAGTTTATCTGCCTTTTCATTTCCGGGTACACCACAATGAGATGGTACCCACTGAAGTATGGTTCTCTTTTTGGCAGCTACCTTGTTTAGTTCATTTCTCAGATGCGGGAGTTTACCACCCTTGAGAGCTTGCAGGACAGACAGTGCATCTGTGAGGATGACTACCTGGTGGCAGTCAGAGTTGGTGTTATAAATCATATTTGCAGCTTGCTCTAGAGCTTGAACCTCAGCTGTATAGTTGGAACAGAATTTACCAGTGGGAATGTGCCTAGTCTCATAGTGGTTGTCAGGATATGAGATAAAGATACCGGCACCTCCATTCCTAACAGCATTAGTTGCTGATCCATCTGTATAGGCATGTATCCATGATTGATCGGGATAGCTTTCTTGGATCATACTCAATGTAGCAGTTCGTTTTTGCAGATCATTATACTCACATCCACTTGTGAGACCACTGACTGATGTATTAATTTGGAGGGCACTGCTGGCCTGCTCCCATGGTACAGGGTATAGGGTGGGCTTCAGTGGTGTTGTCTTCATGGATAGGTCTTCTTGATGCTGTCTTATAAGTCTTTTCCCCCGATGCACAAAGCTGCTACGCTTTAGACGTCCCAATGCCAGATCATCTAGTCTTGCCTTCATTGGGTGCATTGGCATACTGTTGTACTTTTCCATCTGGATCATGGTTTTTGTGTCTCTTCTATGGGACAATGTCTGTAATCCAGCAACCTTCTGCATCTCTGTTATTGGTGTAGTTTTCATGGCTCCTGTAATGAGCCTGAGAGCTTGATTTTGCACCTTGTCCAAAGACTGCAGATGTGAGTTAGCAGCTGATGACCATGCTGCTGAGCTAAACTCTAAGTGTGGTCTTATTACTCCATTATAAATCTTCTTTAGATTTCGTTCATTTGCTCCCCAGTTGGTACCTGCTAATTTTCTGAGTATGCCTAGTCGTCTTCGGGCCTTTCCTTCTGCGTTTTCAATATGCTTATTCCATGTAAGCCTTTGGTCAAATGTCACCCCAAGATAGGTGGGGTAGCTTTCTTCCTTGATCACGGTTGTCCCTAGGTGTATGTTAGCTGATTTGTCCTTGGGGGCGAGGGAGAACAGTGTTGTGGAGGTTTTGTCTGTGTTTATTGTGATAAGCCATTTCTCTGCCCATGACACTAGCATGTCTGCTGCCCGCTGCATTCTATAATTTGCTGTGGTGACATTTTCATCAGCGCACCAGAGTACTAGGTCATCTGCATATAAGGCAGCTTTAACTCCTGCAGGGAGATCTTTCACCAGGTCATTGATGTAAACAAGGAAGAGTGTTGGGGAAATTACTCCTCCTTGAGGTACCCCCTGATGGAGCAACACTTTTCTGCTCTGCAGACCGTCAAGAGTGACTCTAGTTCTCCTGTTATGCAAGTATGACTGGATCCATTTCATCATGTTGCCTTGGATTCCACTTCTCCTAAGTTTTGCAATGAGGCCATCTTTCCACACCTTGTCAAAGGCCTGCTTGAAGTCGACCCAGATCGTTAGGACCTTTTTCTTCTCCTGGAAGGCATCTTCTATTGCTTGAGACAAGTAAGTAACTTGGTCTTCTATACTGTAGCATTCTCTAAATCCAGCTTGTTCCGGCACCAGGATCTGCTCAGACTCTAAATACCATTTCAATCTGTGGTTGACTATTCGCTCCATAGTCTTCCCAACACAGCTTGTGAGACTGATTGGCCGGTAACTTGCAGCCTCGGTCTTACATTTCCCTTTCTTTAGTATGGGTATTGTGATGGCTTCTCTCCATACTTGGGGTACCGTTCCTTTCAACCAGCTGTGGTTGAATATCTCAAGCAGTTTTGTCTTTGCTGCTGAGCTCAGATTTACTAGCATTTCGTTGCTGATTTTGTCTGGGCCCGGTGACTTTTGAAACTTAAGCTTGGAAATAGCCTTCTGTAGTTCTCCTAGTGTGATGGGTTCCCTCATTGGGGCAGGAGTATCTGTCTGTCCCATGGTTGCCAGTATTTCTTTTCTTATCTCTCTCTGATGATCTATGTTAATGGGTAAGTTGCTTTCTGAACTGTATCTTCTAGCAAACAAGTCTGCAGCTTGTTTTCCTCTGAAAAGTTTGCCACCTTCATCCAATGTGATAGTCTGCCTAGGTGAGGAACGCTCTTCATTTAGAGACTTGACTAATCTCCAAAGTTTCCTGCCGTCTTTCTCAAGGTTCAGCGATGCCGTTTTAGTTCTCCAGCTTTCCGTTTTTCTTCTAGCTTTGTTCTCTGAAACTCTGCTACAGCCTTTTTCCATTTGTTGTGAGTTTCAAGTGAAGGCTGAGACTCTGCGTCCTTTCTAGCCCTGTCCATAGCTTCCTGACGTTCTTGGAGTGTGCTGGACCAGTATGGTATGTAGTTACGCCGGCATCCTTTGGGAATGGTTTCTTTTGCAGCTTGTAGTATGCATCTGTTGAAGTCTTTTACCACTTCATTAATGTCTCTGTTCTGTACCTTGAGGGTAGACAGCAGCGTGTTCACCTGATGCCTGAATAAACCCCAGTTGGCTTTTTTGTAGTTCCATCTTGTAATGGCTGGGCCTGTACTGAGAGTTGCACTCTGGACAGTAAGAAAGATTGGGCGATGGTCGCTTCCCCCTAGTTGGTCTCCTACTTCTCTACTAATAGATCCAGCTATATCTGGTGTGGAGAAGGCAAGATCTGGTGTTGAAGTTGTGTGCCATCCTCTGGAGTAGAAGGTAGGAGTATCTGTGGCATTATTGACTAGGATTAGGGAGTGATCATCTTGCCAAGTTTCAACCTCTTCACCTCTGTGATCCAGATGGTTATAGCCCCAGCTCTGGGAGGGGCTATTAAAGTCTCCAACTGCTATAAAGTTGGTGGCTGGTACCTGTATAGAGCTGAGACTCAGGGGTTTGTTGTTCGGACAGTAATAGTTCAGGAGTTCTATTTCCATCTTGTCTACCTTTATCTGCAACAGCTGATATTCTGCTCCATCCATGAAGGTTTTCCTTTCGTGTGCAGGAATGTTATTCCTTACAAGAGTAAGTACTCCTCCTTTTCGTCTATCTTTTCTGTCGGATCTGAAGCATTGATATCCCCTTATTTTAAAGGTTTGATCTGCTTTCAAGTGAGTCTCTTGGATACAGCAAACACTGACTTGCTTCTCATACAAGATGTTTTCCAGCTCTGTCTTTTTGCTGTATCCAGCCTGCTTGCTGTTCACTCCCTCTGCATTCCAGTGCATCATGACAAGTGGCACTCTGGGTTTCTCTTTTTCTGTTTTTTTTTTGGTCAGTAGTTCTCCTCCGCCGTCTGCTGACTCCACAAGACGGTCTAGAGGGTCCTCCAGTAGCTGAGGGTGGGCTCTGTCGAGGCTCAGAGCCCGGCACTGCACCTGCCTGGTGGAGCTCCACAGGGCGAGCACCAGTACGAGATTTATTTGACGGTGTACTCTCCATAGAAAAAAAAAAGCGAGTTGCGTGATACTGTGGTTTCCGGTGCGCCTTCTGGCCCAGTATCTATGACTTTAGCACCTGTTCAACGGGAGAGTGGGCTCATCCCTAATCTGTTTATGTTCCCAGTAGTAGACTATTCGCAAGCAGCCTGGGGGTGTCACTGCTCTGCGCGGACCTTGTTTACCGAGGCGGCGTCCGAGCTCGTATGGTGAAAATATGGTTGCATTATCTTCAAAATAGTCCTGTCTTTCCTGCCATCCTGCAACTTTGAGTTAGGGAGTTCTGAGCTCCAGTCTCTTTCCCAGGCATTTTATCCTGGCCTGGCACGCATACAGAGGACCCCACTTCTGGTTCTAAGTTAGCAGTTGGGGATAGGTGGGGTAGCACACTGTGCATTCCCCGTCATCCAGGGGGCTCTCCAACTATGCAGAGCTTGCACAATGCTGTGCTCTGGTTCTGGGCTCACCCAAGGAATCCTCACGTCCTGCACAGAGCCACTTACAGATAAATGAATAGTCATTCTTTAGATTTTAAAATATTCCCATGGCTTAGGAAAAGATTGTAGGAGATATTTGGTCTCTTCTCGCTACCGTCTGTTTCGTCCCCTTCTCAGTTATCTATTATTATTATTCTTTAAATTATATTATATTTTTACGAGCCCCCCCTCCCTTGATAAAGGAAGATAAAACATAGACAATATTCAACATCTAATGGAAGGAACAAAGCGTGGGGTACAGTATTATACACCCAATTGGTTTATTGGCAATAAAGTGAATAGATGGTGAATGATAGTATTGTCGATTAAATTAGTTTCTGCTGTATTTATTATGTGGCTCACTCTTCACGTGTATTTCATCATGTATGACTAAACTTTGTGGCATTGATTAGGTGAGTTTCCTTTGTCGTGGGACTTAGCTTTTCAGCCCTGCTGATAGTGAAGTGTGGTTAGTTCTCCGGTCTCCTGACGTTGCCCCGGTAGGTCTTGAATGGTTCGGATTTGCCTTCTCTGTGCTCGACTCCGTATTCTGCTGCTGCTGAGATACCTTGGACTGTCCGTGCAAGGCTCCACCATAGACTGAAGACAAATATACACGGCTTCATTAATTTTCTAGCTTTATAGAGCAGTCTTTCCCTATGCCGTCCTTCTGCCCGTCACCTCAGATTTTCGTCTCGAACATCATATGTCTAGTGTCGAATCTTGAATTCAAGTTTCTCCTGTCTGTCCTTTATTATATTTCTCTGCCCCAGTGGCAGTATTATAATTCTTTAGACTGATTTATCGTCAGCTTAACCCGACGATGGAATTATTATAAATGTGTCAGTTAAAACCCACCACCAAAATTATCATATAAATGGTCGGCAACAGTATTCTAGTTCTGTGCCTCTAGCCTAATCGTCATGTCCTATTATGATGAAATTTAACAAATAATTGGACATCCGTGTTTTAAAATTGTCGACAAACAATTATCACACACTTCATGTCTGGTCGCCTCGTTCATATAATTTATAATGAATATATGTCACGGTCGGTCAACATTATCGTTACTATTAATTTCCGTTAGTCTAAACGTCGGGTCGAAAATAATCAAATAATATGGAAATTAATAGCTATATATATATATATTCCCGTTATACATTATTATGAACATGTACATATCCCGTGGGATCATAAAATATACCCGATCACATGTGGCTGGATGTGATCGTACAACATAAATATGAATAAAGTAAACATACCAATCTTGCGTCGATTTTGCAAGGTACTACACATTTCATCACATTATATTCTAGCGAGATTTCACTTACCTACTCAAAGATGGACGCTAACCCGCAATTAGACACGTGGCTTCAGTGCTTTTAATGCGAGAATTCGCCGATAATTGGGTTAGACCTAGCTGTCTCAAGGGTTCCGGGCATCATTTCCGCTTGGACACGTGATCCATAGCGTGCATCATGTGACATTAGCGTCAAATAAACGCTCCAATCAATAGCGTTAAAAGTCACGTGGGGTCTTCCTAAAGTGGCATAAACTGGTTTTATCAGCTTAAGCAGTCTTAAATTAAAACAGGTTCCTAGCTACCGAGGTCATTGGTCAACAATGACGTCGTATCTAAAATAGCGAGGAGAAAATACTGAATGCTAGGAGTAATTTCCGCAAGTGACACTTCCCGGGACTTTGCGATCATGCATTGAGGTATGAGAAAAAAAACGGATTTCCGTAAATAATAAAAAAAAATGAAGAGAAGATTGGGCAAGTTGTCACACAAGCCCCTCCTCAAGTTTGACGTTCCGTCCAACTCCTCTTGTCCTGTCTTCCTCTTCTTTTCCAGTTTCTCATATCTCCTCGGTTGCGTCCGGATGTCTGCTCAAAAAATCTGCCCCTACGTTGTTCTTCCCAGGTATGTATTCTATGTGAAATGAATATGGCTGCAAAACAGGTAGTGACCATCTCATAAGCCGGGCATTAAGGTTCTTCGACGCTGCAAGAAAATATCAACGGTTGGTGATTCACACTGCACCGTGAACTAGTTTCCCGTATAAATATGGTTGAAACTTCTGCACAGCCCATATTAGCGACAGACATTCTCGTTCGATTGGTAGAGTTAGTTCTGTTCAGCAGGGTCTCAATTTCCTACTGAGCATATGCGATGGGGAATTAGAGGTTGCAGAAGGTCTATCACTAGGCTGCAGGAGAGTGGCTCCTATCCCTATATTGCTAGCATCTGTTCGCAGCGTAAAGTTCAGAGTTAAGTCAGGCAGTCGCAGAATTGGCCTAGCTGTGAGTTTCTCCTTCAGCAGCGTGTAGGCATTTTCGCACTCCGCTGTCCAGGTTACTTTGTCCGGGTTCCCATTCTTGGTTAATGCGGTCAATGGCGCACACTGGCGCAGAAGGTGGGTCAGGGTATTAAAATCTTTAATATATCTCTGGTAGAAGCCACATAGAGACACAAATGACCTTACATCCTTTTTAGTCTGGGGTCGTGGGGCCCGCTGTAACTTCTCAATATTACGCGCATCTGGGAACATGCATCCATGCGAGATAGTGTGTCCCAGGAATTCTAGTTGCTCGCAGGCAATTTGACATTTTGTAGGGCGAGCGGTGAGTCCTGTTTCTCTAAGTCTTTCGAAGAGTAGGGAAACTGCGTCCAGGTGCTCCTCAAAGGTGTTCGTGGCAATAAGTATGTCGTCCATGAAATTACTTATCCCAGGGTGGTTCAGGGGTTCCAGTAGCTTCCTCATCATACGAGTAAAGACGCTTGGGGCGTTGCTTAGCCCAAATGGCAATACATTAAACTCGTAATGGCCTTCAGAAGTACTAAATGCTAACATATGTCGAATTTCCTCTTTTACCGTGATCTGGTAGTTCCCTTTGCTTAGGTCTATCTTCGAACAGTATCGTGCTCTACTCAGCTTGGTGAAAAGCTGATTCTGCTCCGGTAAGGGCTCCGCTTGAAATTCCGTTACAGCGTTGAGCCTTCGGTAGTCTATGCAGAGGCGATGTTCTCCTGTGGATTTTCTAAGCAACACTACACTCGCACTATAAGACGACTCGGGCGTTGAGATAATATTTTCCTTAAGCAAGTACTCGAGTTCCTCCCCCAATGCCTTTGCTTTCGCATAAGGAACAGGATAGTTCTTAACTCGTACCGGGGCGAGGTCTGTTAGCTTCATATCAAATTCTATCAGGTTGGTCATGCCAGGTTTATCCGTGAGTGTACTCGTGTGTTTTCTCAACAACTGTTGAACCCGTGCCTGCTGATCCTCCGTTAAAGTTGCACTAATCTGAACATCTTGATGAGTTTCGCACTGACGAAGAGGGTATTCACAGGAGGTCAGGGGTTCTGCCTCAGTTTCCGTCGCAATAGCCAGTGTCAGGAAATGTGCTGGTTCTGCACCTGGTCTTTCATAATATCGCTTCAGCAGGTTTATGTGGTAAATTTTCTGCTTCCCCTTTATGGCAATCTTGTAATTGGTGCGCGACATTTTCTCAACAATTTTATATGGACCTCTCCACCCGATTTGCAATTTATTATTGCTACTGGGCAGGAGTAATAATACCTGTTCCCTACTTCTAGCTCCCTATCCTTCGCAGTGCGGTTGTAGTAACGCGCATGTTTACGACGGGCACGGCGTACATTTTCCTTTGCCAGTTCCCATCCTGTTTTAAGGCGTTGGGTCAACTCCTTCACGTATTGGGATGCAGAGGTGACCGTCTCATCAGCTTTATCATCTGTCCAAGTACGTAACAGTGCCTCTAAAGGTCCTTTTATAGGTCTACCAAACAGCAATGTGGCAGGAGGCATCCCAGTAGAATTGTGGGGTACTTCGCGGTAAGCAAATAGTGCTGCGGGTAAGTATTGATCCCAGCTCTCTGGTTTTTCCTGCGCAAGTTTCCGAAGGATGGAAATAAGGGTCCCGTTAAACCGCTCCACCTGGCCATTTGCCTGGGGGTGGTAGGGAGAGGTGTGGATATGTCGGGCCTGAAATATCCTAAACACTTCCTCGGTGAGTTTTCCTCGGAATTGGGAACCATTATCTGTCAGGATCTGTGACGGAAACCCTAGCCGAGTAAATATGGTGAGCAGAGCCTCAGCAACATGCTTAGAATCACAGGCGGGCATAGCAATTGCCTCTGCCCACATGGAGCAACAATCCACTAACGTGAGTATATAACTGTTTCTCTTTTTGCTACGAGTAAGTGGACCCACAATATCCACCGCTACTCGTTCGAAGGGTGTGCCCAAGATTGGCATTTCTCCCAGAGTGGCTGGGGCCGTCCAGTGTTTCGGCGCTGTCCTCTGGCACTGCGGGCATGATTCACATATCTCTGGATATCGGCGTTGATACCTGGCCAATAATAATGACATGAAATACGCTGAATCGTGGCACTTATGCCCATGTGGCCACTGAGGGGAAGGGCATGGCCCATTTCTAGGACCTGGGCTCGGTATGCTGATTGAACCACAAGTTGCCCATGTTCCTGTCCTCCATTTCCTGCTTTCCGATTCAACAGCCCATTTTTCTTGTAGAAGTCTCCCTTTTGGAGAGGAGTGTGCGCTCTCGGTAGTTTTTTGTAGCAGGGTGCTAGGGATTGATCCTCCGTTTGTGCCTTTTTTTATTCCTCTGGAAGGATGTTGGGTGGGGATTCCAACTCCGTATTCCGTTTGGCCTGTCCTCTAGTGGTGACAGGCGCCACAAACCAAGGTTAATGGGTTCTCCCAAGCAAAACACATACCTACACCCTAAGTATCAAGGATAAATAGGGTCGTCCAAGATCGCTGGCCACGGATTTCCCCGCAGTCACATATTTTGATTTGACCTTAATCTTGGCTATGGCCAAACGCATAGGTGCTGCACTTTTAGTAGGTCCTGTATTTCTATAGTGTCTTCTGTCATCTGGTCAGGCTTGACTAGGGATGCACAGACAACTGCGTCGAATGCAAGGCCTGTATCATAAAGGCAGGTCACCTCTTGGTCATTTACGAGGACTGTCTCAACGACCGGGGGATGTCGGGGTTTGTCCAGAGGTTCTTCCGGTCCATTTCCCCTTGCGGCACTTTTACGTAAGCAGGCAGCATGATGAGGTGGGTTTTTCCGGTTGCACTCCTGCGTATTGTGGGTGATGGTTCTACAGTGCTTACACCATTTTTCCCCTTGCCTCTGCTGCTGGAAATTAGATCTCTGAGTAGTCTTGTAGTCTGGCTTGTCATGCTTTTTGAAGTTAGTATACGGTGGTTTCACTTGGGGGTCCATGTGTGACTGAGCTGTCTGTCTAGGTACGTAATCTGGTTGTTTCCGTCTGGGTGGTGGATCCTTTGATAGTGCTGCCTGATATCGTTCCGCTAACTGGACTATGGATTCTAAAGTGCTGGCCCCATTCTCTGTCAGGAATCTTCTCATGTCGGAAGTCATGGTGTCCTTCAGTTGTTCGATCATGACCATTTCCTTCAGGCCTTCCCAATCATGAGTAAAATTCACTAGGGCACCCCACTTCTCCACGTAGGAATCCAGTCTCGTCAGCAGCAAACGTGAAGCGAAAGTTCTCCTCCGACTTCCCCATCCTAGAGTTACGGAAACCTCCTTCCCTATAGGACGTCAGCAATTGTAGCTTCATAACGAACCAATAGGTGCCTTTTTATTTTCTAAAGAGTCGTAAGATCCATCCTGTAAACCTGGAGGAAGCATGCTAATAAACACACGTCATCAAATCAGTTCCTACTGTCGAAGCCCTATGGCGACATATGTTCAGGTTCCTTTTGCCACTTGCGTCCAAACCAAAACGTGAGGTGGCACAACTTAACTTCTACAAATTAATGTCGAGATTAACCTAATCGAGATCGAGGGTGCGGGCTTGTTCCGTAGAACGCTTCAAGATGGAAACGTCCAGAAGGTCCCAAAGTGGACATGATAGTGAGTGATGGTCCAAAAGGTCCGGTTTCCCCCGGGAGCCCCGTGCAAGAAGGCATATGCATCTGAACCGTGGGCGATAATGTTGCCTGAGGAGGGTAGATGCGGTCCGCACCGTGGCTGCGTTGGTGTTCAACTCTTTGGAGCTTTGTCCCATGCATCTCAACCTGCCTTCATCGTCAATGCATTGCTCCGCAGTTCTACATCTCTTCTCGCTCTCTATATCTTTCTCTAGCGTGGCTTACAGCTTTTATATCCGTCTCAACTATGTTCTGCTAACTTAATACTTATATTCGTCTCTTCTCTTTTACAGCCTTGTCGCTGTTTCTCGAGCGGTAATACTTATCAGTCACGACACAGACCATAAATTTTGCAAGGTCCCCCCCACTATAAAACCTAGATCGTCAGTCCCGGTCCTCCCCCCCTATTCTGCTGCCTTAAGCTTAACTATTTCAGCCATCTTTTGCAGTTGAAGTCCACAACTGATGTAAAGCTAGTGGCTACCTTCCCATAGGGATTTCTAACAACAAGTTAAATACTAATTATTATTTATCCCAGCTGCGGAAATGAAAATTTACTACAGTTAATGGAGACCGTAAGGTCTGTAATTCAAGTGAAAATACAAAATCAAGAAGCTAACTTATTGTAGCACACAACCAATATAAAAAGGGATTCACCAATTCAATGCCTGAAATTTCTAGAAAAAAATGTTTATCTGTCCTTCTTCTAGAGCTCCCTGGTGTAGTTGAAAATACATGTGTTAAAATGGTATAAACTGGTAAATGACGTGAATGGATGAAACTAGCCCCCAGGTAATGATTACAAATACATACGTTTCAAATCCCGGACCGAGACAAACACCACCATTGTCACCGTAGCGTTTTAAAAGGATAATGAGAAATATTTAGGAGGAAATAAATAGATCAGATTGTGGAAGATTTGGCTCAAGGAATCCCTTGCTGGGGTTTTCCCCACTTCCTAGGGTGGACGAAGAGGGTAAATTCTCCTAACTCGACAGGTCTGGAAAAGATTGTAAGGAGATATTTGGTCTCTCGCTACCGTCGTCCCCTTCTCAGTTATCTATTATTATTATTCTTATAAATTATATAAAAATTTACTAGCCCCCCCTCCCTAATATAGGAAGAGAAACATAGTCAATATTTCAACATCTTAATGGTAGGAAACCAAAGCGTTGGGGTACAGTATATACACACACAAATGGTTAATTTGCCATCAAGATGAATAGATGAGTGAAATGATAGTATTGTCGATAGGAATTAGTTATCTGGCTGTATGTATTATGTGTGTCCTCACAATTCACAGTGTTTTTCATCATAGGGAGTGACTAACAACTTTGTGGCATTGGATATAAGGTGAGTTTTTCCTTTTAGTCGGGGGACTTAGCTTTTCAGCCCCGTTGCTGTATAGTGAAAGTGGTGGTTTAGTCTCACCGGTCCATTCCTGACTGCCCCCCCGGGGTAAAATGCGTCTTGAATGGTACGGCATTATGCGCTTCCTCTGTGCACGCAACTTTTACCGTATTCTGCGTGCTGAGATATGGTACTGACGTGCAAGGCTCACACCATCGACTTGAGATGTACAAATAACCGACGGCTAATCATTAATTTTTCCTCAAGCTTTAGAAAAGCCAGTGCTTATCCCTAATCGCAGTCCCTCCTGCCCGTGCACCATCAGGATTTATTAGTCTCCTAACACATCAATATGTCTAGATTCTAATCTTGAATTCAAGTTTACTTCTCCTGTCTGGTCCTTATATTATAGTTAACGCCTTTACTCTGCCCCAAGTGGGCAGTAATATAATTCTTTAGACTGATTTAATTCGGTCAACTTAAACCCGATGAATTAGTATATAAATGAACATTAAACCGCACCAAATTTAAACATAGAAATGTCGGCACTCAGCGTTCAAGTTCTGTGCCACTTAGCCTAGATCGTCATGTCCCCTATTATGATTGAATTTTAACAAATAATTGGACATCCGTGTTTTTAGAATTGTCTGACAACATTATCACACACCTTCATGTCTGGTCCGCCCTCGTCCATATAATAATTATAATATGAAATCCTATGTCCACGTGTCGGTTCTAACATTACATCGGTACTATTTATATTTCCGGATTGAGTCTATTCAAACCGTCCGGGTAGAAAAAAATCAAATAATATGGAAATTAAAATAGCAATATATATATATATTATCCCGTTATCGTAACCTTATTAAGCCCAAGACCCTACTCACATAATCCCGTGTGATCCATAAAATATAACACCCCGATCACCCCATGTGGCTGGCATGTGATCGTGACAACATTAACTATGACAGTAAAGCCCTAAACATACCAATCTAGCGTCGTATTTTGCAAGAAGTACTACACAATAACATCACACATATATTCCTAGCGCGATATTTCACTTTACCCTACTCAAGGAGATGGACGCTAACCCGCAATTAGGACACGTGGGCTTCAGTGCTTTATAAAAAAAAAATGCGAGAATTCACCGATATAAAGTGTTAGACCTATGCTTGTCTCAAGGGTATCCAGGGCAAGTGGAAGAATTGCTTGTGGATTTGAGCCGCCTTATAGCGGGTCATTTCCGCGTGGGGACACGTGATTCCATAGCGTGCATCATGTGACATTATAGCGGCAAATAAACGCTCCCCATCAATAAGCGTTAAAAGGTCACGGTGGGGTCCTTTCCCTAAAGTGACATAAACTGGGGTTTTTATCAGCTTAAGCAGTGCTTAAATTAAAACATTGTTCCCTAGCTTACCGAGGTCCATTGGTCAAGTCTCACAAGCCTGAATTGAAAGGAGCACCGAAAGGTTTCATTCTACCTATCAGAGAGGCCCGGGCGAGTATTGGGGCTGGATTTATTTATCCTCTGATCGGAAGTGTGAGTTGAATGTCTACTTAAGCAATTGATTAAAGATATGCCCTTTGAACCCAAAATCCCACAAAAGTGGGACGATCATACTTTATTTTTGCAGCACTGCAACAGCAGGATTACTAGCAGCGATCTATCCTCAAAATCCTGTTATATTGTTATAACTTGTAGACATTGCACTAGTTTTTCTAGTCTTTTTATTTTCTCTTTTAGCTCCTTGTGGAGCATGAAGTCACCAGTGCAGCTGATTTCCTAGCAGGAAGCCTGCATCAAAGTGATCATGTGTTCTTGCAATAATGGTTTCTGTAGTCATTAGTTTTACATGATGAGGTTGCCAGCCTCATGCACGACATCATGTTACTAAGGAAGCAGTAGTTCTAATCCTTGTTTTCTCAGAGACCCCTGGCAACAACACAGAGTTCTTAGGATAGTAACCAGTAAATATTTCTTTGCTCCAGCAATAGTTTGATAAACGTTGAGAAGCACTGTACCTAGAGGAGTCCATAGTGTATGTTTGACAGTGAAGATGCCAGAAATGGGTAGAAATTTTGTTGCTGTAGAAAAATTGGAGTCAGAATTATATTATCAGATTGTGACAGTGGTGAACAGGTCAGACCAGACAGATTGTACAGAGGCCATCAGAGCAGCAGACACACCTTTACAGAGATATTATACAAAATAACCAACGGGCTGATCACCCGTTTGCCAGTCACTTCGATTACGGAAACAACAGCAAATGGATTGATTTGCCGTTGCCCTAAAGACGCCAATAGGCGTGATGGGAAACAATGGCAAAGAAAACCTATCTGCTGTTGCCCTAAGACGCCACTAGGCGTAATGGCCACTGACTGCTTTGACGGTCGGTGGCTAAGGACGGAAGAAGAAGATACAAAATACTTGGTCAAGTTTTGTGGGAGATAAACCGCACTAGCAGACGGGAAGAAAGGATATCTGTTCAAGTTGCCACAGGAGGGATTATTTTCTTCTTCTTCTTCCCCGTTCATCCTGAAAAGGACGGTGGTTGCGTTGTGTCTGTTTACGCCTAAGCTGTGATATCTGCACCTTTCGGTCGACACATCCGACTTCTGCACGGCATTTTTTGGGACCGGGTTTGCCTTCCCTCTTCGATCCGTGCTCGCTCAGCCAGACTGCACTGCTGCAGACTGTTTCCAGGACCACCACATGGAGGTGGAGCACGGTCTTGACCAGCTCTGGTTCGCTGGTCCTGACGCAAGCAGTCAAGCTATGAGTCGCTGACTGCGTTCTCTATTGCTGCGTCTTTGGGTCCCGATTATTTTCAAGAGTGCACAAATTACAGCGGAATAATGTTACTATCAGTGGTGGGGGGGGGGGGGGGGGTATTAAATTGGATCACCCTTGAGAAATTAAGAGAGGCCATAGACAGGCTATTGAGAAGAGAACAAACAGCTTTTGGGCACAACAGATCTTGTATACAAAATAGCTGAACAGAGCTTGGAACTGTAATTAGCACATTGCATTTGCGTATTATGAAAAGGCATTTGACAATTTAGACAATCCCTGTAGAAACTGATGAGGCATTGTGGTACTGGTAAGATTTGACTGCCCTGAAAAAAATGAAATTTTCTTGTTAGAACCAATATTATTTCTGTTTCTAGTAGTTCTCCTGGGTGTGGTATTTTAAAACTAGTGTTGTTTATAATTCCTGCCACAAGTCACAGTTGACTATAGGCTGTAAATGGCGACATTACTAACACTGAACCACATTCTTCATTGAAGCCATTATGAAAATGTACAGATCTAGGACAAGGAGTAGTTTGCCAGTTTGGCTTTCCTAAGTCATCCTAACAGCCAAATGATTAGTACATTAAATGTTGTGAAAATATTTTTTAAAGCATTTTGTAAATATTCTACGCTAATTGTGAGTTGCATATGGCTTTTCATGCGAGAGTGAGTACTTGGTGGGTGACTGTATAAATCTTTAGTAAACTTCTGAATTATACAATTACATGTTGACATATAAAATATTGTTTCAGATGAGCACCATGCCAGGTCTTCCAACTCGACCTTGTTTCTATGATATTGACATCAACCCAGAAACTGAAGAAATTGTGGGATTATCATAAGTTCTGTGATGGTTTTTGCAGCAGACAAACAACTGTTTAGCTTCAAATCCTATGTCTTATGTTAGTTTAAAGAAGATTGACTGGAGATGTTTGGGTTGTGTGAAAAGTGGATAAAAGATGTTTGGGGGGGGGGGGGGGGGATTTGGGGAGGGAAAGTAACAACACAAAAGTGGTTTCACTTCAGTGGTTATTGTTAACAGACAGCAAAAAAACTCGAGAGAAAAGTTATAGGGAACTGTAGAAGCAATAAAAATATGAGTGGTAGAAGATTGTGTTTTCAGAAAAGAAAATGAAAGTCTTGGAAGTACCAGAGTAGAACTTTAACGTTATTTGTATATTCCCAGTGGGAGATGGCACAGGAGTGAGATGTAAATGTTACAATTGTGAGTGTGCACAAACTCTTACACATAAGTTAATTACCCAGTTTATATTTATTTAATGTATCAGGAAATCAAAATCAAGATAGGTATGACCTTTTCAGAGTTTATTGCTACTTGTTTTGTAAAATGTAAATGTCACGTCATGTCTCTAGATTCTTGTAGCTACATTTCATAAATTCTGTGTATGAAGTTCACTAAAGCAAGTATTATTACATTCTTATGTCATTATACTTGTATTACTTTGCATTTACGCAAAGAAGGTCATATTAAAATATTTTATTTCCTTATTGAATCTTATATTTGGCATGCTCAGATTGTCTAAATAGGTAGATGTTCAGCTTGTCAGCTCCCATTTATACTGGTGTCGTGGCTTTAAAAGATTTTCATGTTTAAAAATATATATCTTTTTTTTTTGAGAATTCGTTTCATTTTTGAAACATTTGTGATGGTGGATGAGTAAGACATTTATTAAATATTATTTCAGGAATTGTTAAAATTTTTCTTGAAGGTTGTTGAAATTAATAACAGGTGACTGCAAGTAAGTAGGAAAGTGTAACATACAACAAAGAAGATGTTAGTTTTACAGTGTTTAGCTGATACTCCCTCACAGCAATGTTGACTGCTAAAGATCATTTTCAATGATGAAAAAGATCCACACAGACTAGTTTTCTGGTCAACAACTTCCAGACAATAGCTACAGAAGCTCTTTTTCTGACCACTATCTGTCAGTAGAGGCACACACACATCAGACAACATACAGTAGTCATCGAACTCATCTTTCAGTGCTTCCTGATCAAGATCTTGGGCAAAAGTATCTGCTAATCTGCAGATGTTTGGATACCTGAGATTATCTTTAGTCCTTGGATGTAGCACTTTTAAGTCCTTTAGAACCTGGTTGTCAAAGGGAAATTTATCAGTAATTTTTTTAACCACTGATATGTAAAAAAATTTTACATCCTCAAAAAACGAACTCTTTACTCCACTATCAAGCTCCATTTCTTCGATAAATGCTCTGTTCGAGAGGCCAATTGCCAGTATGCTGTCATCATGCAGCACCCCACGATCACTAAATTTGATATGCCTCAAGTCAACAACCTGTTTAACATACTTCATCTCCACAAATTTAACTAAAAATTTTCTAAGCAATCTGTCCATCTCCTCCATCATGTCACCAATCTGCGACTTATCTGTTTGAAAGAGTTTATTAAACTCATTTAACAGTGGCAGAATGAAACTCAGAAAACAAAGGGTCAGCTGGGTTGGTGGTGCTTTTAAAAGTTTATGGATGTTTTAGACTCTGCCAGGTTTTTCAACATCATTGTGGCTTTCAAAATAAGATGAGAGAGCTGTATACTGGTTAATAATTCTATCGACTACCTTCTGCAATGACAGCCAGCGAGTCTGACAATGTTTAAGAATATTCAGGTCATCTGCTTCTGTGAATAGTTGTAACTCCTTATAAGCCTTTCGTCGTTTTGAGCTGTGCTCAAAATGATAGTACATGTCTAACAAAAGGTCTTCTACTGGCACAGTCAACTGTTTGATTCCATCTTGTGCAAGGTGGCAAATGCACCCAATACTAAAAACATAAGGATTCCTCCGCTTGATCCTGGTAAGTACTGAGTTTGATTTCCCCACCATGACATTGCAGTTGTCACTAGCGAAGCCGATGTAATTTTTCCATGGAATATGAAATTTTGTGAACAGATTATCAACATCCCTGAATATCGCCTCACTGGTTCCACCACTGCATACAGGCATGTCCAGCAATCTCGTTCTTGGTCCCAATCCTTCTTCAAAAACTCTCACCATAATAGCTAACCGCTTCTGTTTTCTTGTCATTTGATTCATCAACCATTAATGAGAAGGGTGTTTCCCTGCACAGCTTTATCACTGGTTCTGCTGCAGATGGAGCCAGGCAGTTTTTAATGATAAGTGTTGTCTTGGTCCTCTTCGACTCGAACTTTCTGGCAATATCACTGTCAGGAAACATTACAGGCGCCAAGTCACAAAAGTGATCAGCAACAGATGCAGTTAAGTTATGCTGGGCAATGAAATTGGCATATAAAACTTCAGCCCTTGTAATGCCACCCTCTTCCTGCTTTGGCTGAGCAAAACAGGTCTCAATAGATGCTCCCTTCTTCATTGCAAACATTTGTTCATGCAATTTCGATTTAAAATGTACTTTCAGATCATATAATCCTGAAGCTACTACTTTAATATCTTTGCTGCATAATCTACAAAAAGCATGGGTTGATCCTAACTTGGATGCATCTACAATGCCAGGGAAAAGTTTAACCCATTCGGCCTGAAACTTACCATGACCTGCAAGCTTTTGTTTTTTTTAATTAGGCTCAGCCATCATTCAGTGGATGAAATATTTCAACTAATAATCTTTGTAGACGAAGAGAATGATTAAAAAATACAACGGAGCAAACAGCTAACAGCAAAACATAATTATAAACAGAATAACGAATCTAGGAAGACAAAAAAAAACGTGCTACCAAAATTATTATTAAAAATATGCTAGAAGAGTGATAATAGATCGCCACTTTGTTGAAAAATAAAGCAGCGAAGTTTATGCAAACAAACTTTTTTTTACTAGTTATGTACCTACTCAGCGCAAACTTTTTTCCCCCCTACTGTTGTAGCGCCTACACAGAATTTTATGATATTAATTTATTGGAAATATTTAAATGGTCAAAATGTAACTGGAAAGATTAAGAGAACGACAAAAATAAAATACAACGAAGCAAAGCAAACAGCAAAAAGTAAAAAATTAACCAAATTATGAACAGAATATCAAATTTAGGAAGAAAAAACGTGCTACCAAAAATTTACAAAATTATTATTTAAAGTTACTGTTATCAACGACCACACTTCGAAGCCATTTTGTTTTTAAAAAAAAAGGCTAAGTACTTATAACTTAAAACAGAAAGTGTTTGAGGCCGAATTCAAAGTTTTTGCTGAATTGTTGGGTATAAAAGGATTTGATTGGTTGCTGGGAGAGACCTCAGTTTAAAAACAGATGCCGAGATTCCAGGAATTAAAAATAAAAAAATTGGTTTTAAAAAAAACCTGGGCTAGAAAATATTTTCTGATTTAAAATAACTTGGGTTGGAAAATATTTTTAGAATTGTTTTTTAATTACAAAATTTTCAAATTTTTTTTTTTTGGGGAGTGGGAGAAAAATCCGTACGACGAGTCTATACGGCCGTACATTGCTAAAAGTAAAAATTTGTACAGGTTGACAGGTATGTAGTGTTCTGTGGCACTGCAGTCACTACATAAACGTTCTCTTTCTATCTTCACGTGAAAATGGTCAATTTATTTTATGTACTGTCACAATTTTTTTTTTTTGGTCTAAGTGTATGGTCCTAATCTTGACAAATGTTTTTATCACTGTATTTGCTGGGAAGAAATTTCCATGTTAATGGTATATATAATTTCCAAACTTTATGTAGTGTTACCATCATTTCTCTCTTTGTTCCCAATGGAGCCATTAGTGCAGCAGGTCCCCTTGTAGCAAACCAGCTTCAAGTATTCACAAGCTCTTGCAGTAGTGGTTTATGATCTTGCAGGAAGCCTGCACCAAAACATAAATTTGCTCTTGCAGCAGTAATTTCTGTAGTTATTTGTTTTACATGATGAGGTTGCAAGCCCCCATGCACCTCACAATAGTTGCCTCTTACAACATGCTTGAGGGGACAGTAGCCCAGTTCTGTCTTTATCTCATCATTGACCTCCAGGAGGAAACGGCATCAGTTTCTGTAGAAAGTTATTGTTTCCTTCTATGCATCAATCATGTTTTTCAACTTTCCTTAAAACTCATCGTGGCCAGCATGATCCATTTTCATTGTTCTATGACTTTGATGATCTCTACTTAATACTGTAAATCATTGCTTCTTCTTCACCACCATCTGTCTCTTTTCTTAACTCAAGTTTTGCAGAGGTCATTATCTGCCGGTGTGGCTGATTGTTGTGTGATCAGAATAATTTCATCATGTTGGTTTGATTATTTAGCACGTAAGTGTGGACGTGTTTCTAAAAGTTCATGCTAATTTTAGTACTACAAAGATGACTAAAACTGGTAATTCAGGCACAAATACAATGTCAGCATTCAATATTTATCATTGTTATGCAGTGCATATTTCATGATTTATTGTTTGGGTATTATGAGCTTAATTAATCAGTGTATTCAGACAGAAAAGAGCTTGTATTTGCTGCACCATACATGTTCAGATCTTTGTTTTTTTTTGTTGGTACTAATGTATATTTGATCCAGGAGAGCTTATTTTCCTATAATTTTTTTTTAATGCAATAATTTTCTTTTGCTTCCTCTGAACAGTGGCAAAATTCAAGCAGATAAATTAAACAAGAATAACAGAAATGAGTTCTATTTTGTCTCCTACATGATTGCTGCATTCTGTTTTGTAGAAAAATATTACGAAAATGACTTAACAACCATTTATGTGGCACTAGCTTTTGACATATATTCTTCACAGTTCTGCCATGTTTTCCGTGTCTGCTGAAATAGGGTTGTTTCTTATAAAAATCGCCAGCAAGTTAATTGCACTTAAATGTGTCCGATGTTGCTAAGAGTATGAACCTTTGGCCCATCAAAATTGGTTTGAATGAACTATTAAAAGCTATTGTGGTTACTAAATGAATAAGATTAGTGTTCTGAATGAGACAAAAAAAAGTCCATAATACTTGCGTATTAAAACATTAAACTTTTAAACTACTCCAATAGCATTACAAGGTAGTATTTGTTCTGGAATCCCCAGGGTAAGAGAGGCAGAAGTGGACCAAACAAAAACACATGAAAAAAAGAACTGGAGACAGAAGTGAAAATGTTGAAGACATGGAAAGAACTTGAGCTGATGGCACAGGACAGAAGGATTTGGTGTGTGTGAAGGCCTATGGCTTCTTGAGCTAAAGGGTATTGATTGAATTGCATTTAGCTTGTCTGCTGTAGATTGTCTGCTGTAGCTTGTCTGCTGTAGATTGTCTTCATAATTGGTGCAGTCATTTTGACGACCTAATTTCATGCTTACAGATGTTCTGGATGTAGCATCTTCTTCTTTCTTCTTTGATCCATAGCCGCCAACTGTCAAAGCAGTCAGTGGCCATCACACCTGGTGGCGTCTTGTAGGGCAGCAACAAATTGGTCATCCTTCGTACATTGCCCCAACTCTGGTTCATTCTTATGGATGTAGCATGTTGGTGTTGATTTGCAACACAACCCACACTACTTTAAAATGTGTTGATGTTGAAGGAAGCACAGAGTGTATTTCTCATAACTTCAAGACTCGTCAAAATTGGCACATAGCTAAACACTCACTGTTTATTGCAGCAGTGATATCTCATGTTTTAAATGTCACATTAATGTACTGCTAGGAAATACAGAGGGCAACTAAAATAAGATATCCCGTACCAGTTAAGAGAAAGGTAAGGAAACAACACTGAAGGTGGGTAGGACAACAGTGAGAAGGTGCTTGCTAGCATCACAAGGCAATCAATGTTATCATTCAAGGTGAAAGACATTGAGGATGACTGACAAAAATATTAATAATTTAAAAAAAAACAGACCTGATGGCAGATACATAAAGATAAAGATGACACTGAAAGAACTGGAGCTGATTGTCTAAGACAGGAGAGCTTCAAGTAAACTGCCTAAGTGCCGTCTAAGACAGGAGAGCTTCAAGTAAACTGCCTAAGTGCCATGCAGAGCTTAACGGTTTAAAAAAAAAGATAGAGTTTATTGTTACAGGGAGGGTGGGAAGACACAGAACCTCTGAATAATTTACAGTTTGGTTGGTCAGTTTCATATCCTTCAGCTCCCCTAGGAGCATAGGCCTTCAGCTCAAGGTGTTTCCATGTCTTCCTTTTTATTTCTGTCTCCAGGTCTCATGTTTTTGGGTCTACGTCTGCTTCTCTTGCCTTGAGTATTCCTCCTTGTGATGCTATCAACAGGTTTCCTCAATATGTGTCCTATCTGTCTCCAGCATCTTTTTCTCATCTGTTCCACAGGCACCTGTCAGGGTCTCGTCATCAGTTCCATATTGGTGACCTTGTACCATTTCAATCCTATTCTACACAAGCACACATTTATGAAAGTTTAACTTCTTGTTTTTGTTCTTCGTGTTTCAGAGCCATACAACAGGACTGATTTGAAATTTAAGTTTCATTCATAACCCTCCACTCCCAAAGGAGCATGGGCCTTCAACAAACACATGCCAAGTCCTCCTGTCACGTGCCATCATCTCAAGTTCTTTCCACGTTCTCCTTATCATTTTCACCTCTGTTTCCAGCTCTCTTCTCCATGTGCTTCTTGGTCTACCTCTGCTTCTCTTGCCCTGAGGGTTCCAGAACAAGGACTGCCTTGTAATGCTATCAACAGGTTTCCTCAGTGTGTGTCCTATCCATCTCCATCGTCTTCTCTCTTGTTCCACTGGCAAAATTTAAGTTTAAGATTCTTATTTTGTGTGTCTGACTTGATTTCCAAATGCAATGACAGTTCCTTTTGCCTTTTATATCTTTATTTTGATATGATATCAATGTCTGCCCGCCCCCCCCCCCCCCCTCCCACCCCCCCCCCCCCCCCCCCCCCCCCCCCCCCCCCCCCCCCCCCCCACCCCCCCCCCCACCCCAGTCTTGTCTAAATTGCTGTATTTTAGACCCAAGTTCAGCAGTTCCTACATCAGAGGGAGCAAACACATGAAAAAAGGTACCACCTGATCTCTTCACAGCTTCCTGTCTCTAGTAATGTTTATCAATTCTGTTGTTCACTTCTTTCCATTCCACGATGTCAAACTGTCCAGTAGCTTCTCTCTTTGTCGTCCACTATCTTTTTTTTTCCATCAATCTTTCCTGTTATTACAATATATTCTAGCTTTCTTCTCTTAACATGCCTGAAGATAGTGGACTGCCTCCTTCTAACGTGGGTAATAAGCTGCACATTTTTTCAGGACATCCTCATTACTCTTTTTTTAGCTGTCCATGGTATTTTTCTGCCATCACCGGTGTCAATACCGTGTCGAGGTATGGCGGCTTGCATACCCCAATTACGCCCAGAGCTATGCCAGTGGGAGTTTTACTCCTGGAAGGTTCTACCAAGCTGGACAGGTTTGCGCGGGCAGGGGTCAAACTAAAGCAGACACCCTGGTCCTCCAGGTTGGGGGTTTTAGCATAGGGCTGACACCCCTGTCTATGTAAAAAAAAAAAAATTGAAGTTAGGGAAACAACAACGAATAAACAAACTCTGCTGCGGGACGGACATCCAGAGTCTGAGGCTCGTATGACTGTCAGTGGTGAAAGCCGAAAGGAAGCCACTGACATGAGAACGGACGTCCTAACCGCAAAACAAGAATAGGATTTTGGAATGTCAGGATAATGAATGAGACGGGTAAACTAAAACAGGTCACGGCAGAAATGAGAAACTATCGGTTACACATTCTAGGGATAAGCGAGAGCAGATGGACAGGGGCATGAAAAGTTAAAACAGCAACAGGAGAAACAGTACTACTCTGGAAGAGAGGATGGACAGCACAATGAAGGTGTAGCCATTATTCTACAGAAAGGAATAGAAAGGACATTACTGGAATGGAAACCCATCAACAACAGACTAATAAGATTGAGAGGTAGATTCACCAATACTACAATAATACAATGCTATGCACCAACGAATGACAGCGATGAAGAGGTCAAGGATGAATTCTATCAACAACTGCAGAAAGAAATGGAAGACACACCTAGATATGATCTTATTATAGTAATGGGAGACCTCAATGCGAAAGCTGGTACACACAATACATATAATGAAAGAGTAATGGGGAAATGCGGCAGCGGAACAGCAAACGAAAATGGGGATAAATTAATAAGTTTCTGTAGTATTAACAACCTGGTCATTGGGGGAACACTTTTCCCACATAAAGAAATTCACAAATTAACATGGGAATCACCAAATGGTCGGGACAGAAACCAGATAGACCACATCATGATTAACGGTAGATGGAGACATGCATTACAAGATGTGTAGGTAAGAAGAGGTGCAGATGTGGGAAGTGATCCCCATTTAGTAGTAGCAAAACTGAAAGTGAAACTAAGGGGCTGGAGCAACTGTAACTACACAGAAAAGGTTTGACATCAGCAAATTGAAGGACCCCCTTACCAGAAAAGCTTTTGCGGCTGACATAAAGAAACGATATCAATTTGCCAAAAGTCAGGAAAAGACATTGACTGATGATATAGACCAGAAATTCAACACCATTTCAACAATATATAAGGAAATCATGCTTGGGATTCCAGGAAAGGAAGAAGCAAGACTGGATAACACCAGAAACATTAAACACCATAACACTGAGAAAGGAAATGAAAAGAAAGAAAACAGAAGCGAAGTCCCCCAGGTTAAAGCAACTATATAGCGAACAGTACAGTCAGCTGGATAAGGAAGTTAAATGCCAAACCCGAGCCAACAAAAGGAATTTCCTAGACGATCTTGCAAGACAGGCAGAAGAGGCAGCACTGAGAAATGAACAAAGCACAGTATACAAAATAACTAAATTCATCAGCGGAAAACGAGGTGCAAACAATATTACATTAGTAAGAGATAAGCAAGGAAATCTCATCACGACAGCAGAGGGACAGGAAACAAGATGGGCAGAGCACTTCAGAGAAACTCTGAACAAGGAACCACCAGAGATGCAATTGAATGTTCCTGAGGCTGAAAACGATCTAGATGTAAATACAGACATTCCACGAAAAGAAGAAATCATCACAGCAATCAAAGGGTTAAAGAACTGAAAAGCTCCCGGCCATGATAACTTAAATGCAGAGCTATTTAAAACAGACCCTGAGCTAGCAGCAGAACTATTAGAACCACTATTTGCACAAGTCTGGAAAATGGGGACAACACCATCAGAGTGAAACAAAGGAATAATTGTCAAATTGCCCAAGAAGGGAGATCTTTCAGACTGCAATAATTGGAGAGGAATCACTCTTCTCTCAGTTCCCAGCAAAATACTAGGCAGGATAATTATACAGAGAATTCCAAAAACAGTAGACCACAAAGTGAGGAAAGAACAAGCAGGATTTAGAAAGAACAGAAGATGTGTAGATCATATATTCACTCTCAGGAACATTATAGAGCAGTGCTCAGAATGGCAAAGACAGCTGTACATTAATTTCATTGATTTTGAAAAGGCTTTTGACAGCATACATAGGGACAGTTTATGGAAAATACTGAGGGCTTATGGAATTCCAAGCTGCATAGTGTCAATCTTAAAAAGCCTCTATGCCAACTTTACGTGTAGTGTTGGGCAGAGCACCTAACCTTTGAGGTGAAGACAGGAGTACGACAGGGATGCCCCTTATCAACCACTTTATTTTTAACAGTCATAGATTGGGTGATGTGCCAGACAACAGAGGGCAGTCCAAGAGGAATAAGATGGACTACATTTTCTACATTGGAAGATCTGGAATATGCAGATGACATTGCACTACTAGCACATTCACATCAACACATCCAGGAAAAAACGGATAGACTTAATAAGTTTAGCCAGCAGGTGGGCTTGAACATCAATTTAAAGAGGTCTGAGGTCATGACGCTCAATGTGAGCAACCCTGAGCCCATATCAGTAAGGAATCAGCAACTGGTACAGACAGACACCTTCACATACCTAGGATGCATAGTAACACCAGACGGCGGGGCAGGCAAAGACATCAACATCAGAATGAATAAGGCAAGAACAGCCTTTTTTTAGCCTAAACAACATCTGGAAGTCCTCTCAATACAGCACAAGCACAAAATTAAGATTATATCAGCTGTGTGCTTTTTGTGCTTCTCTATGGTGCGGAATGCTGGAGAGTTGCAGAGAAGGAAATGTCGAAATTGTCCTCTTTTCACACAACATGCCTAAGAAAAATTCACCGAATCTTTTAGTCGAATACCATCACCAACCAAGATCTGCTTACTCGGAGCAAGCAAGAGGACATGCACACCATCATAGCTGGCAGACGCTGGAGCTGGGTTGGCCATGTCCTCAGAAGAGACCCCAATGCCATCACAAGAACAGCTATGCTTTGGACCCCTGAAGGAAAACGAAAGAGAGGCCGACCAAAAACAACCTGGTGGAAGACTGTGGGGGCTGAGATGCAAAGAATGAACCAGAGTTGGGGCACTGTACGAAGGATGGCCGCCGACCGAGCAAAGTGGAATCAATTTGTTGTTGCCCTACAAGACGCCACTAGGCATGATGGCCACTGACTGCTTTGACGGTCGGCGGCTAAGGATCAAAGAAGAAGAAGAAATGGTATTTTTAACATTCTTTTGTAAAACCACATTTATGTGACATCAAGTGTTTTTCCTGACCCTGAGCTAGCAGCAGAACTATTAGAACCACTATTTGCACAAGTCTGGAAAACGGGGACAACACCATCAGAGTGGAACAAAGGAATAATTGTCAAATTGCCCAAGAAGGGAGATCTTGCAGACTGCAATAATTGGAGAGGAATCACTCTTCTCTCAGTTCCCAGCAAAATACTAGGCAGGATAATTATACAGAGAATTTCAAAGGCAGTAGACCACAAACTGAGGAAAGAACAAGCAGGATTTAAAAAGAACAGAAGATGTGTAGAGCATATATTCACTCTCAGGAACATTATAGAGCAGTGCTCAGAATGGCAAAGACAGTTTTACATTAATTTCGTTGATTTTGAAAAGGCTTTTGACAGCATACATAGGGACAGTTTATGGAAAATACTGAGGGCTTATGGAATTCCATGCTGCATAGTGTCAATCATAAAAAGCCTCTATGCCAACTTTACATGTAGTGTTGGGCAGAGCAACCTAACCTTTGAGGTGAAGACAGGAGTACGACAGGGATGCCCCTTATCAACCACTCTATTTTTAACAGTCATAGACTGGGTGATGCGCCAGACAACAGAGGGCAGTCCAAGAGGAATAAGATGGACAACATTTTCTACATTGGAAGATATGGAATATGCAGATGACATTGCACTACTAGCACATTCACATCAACACATCCAGGAAAAAAAGGATAGACTTAATAAGTTTAGCCAGCAGGTGGGCTCGAACATCAATTTAAAGAAGTCTGAGGTCATGACGCTCAATGTGAGCAACCCTGAGCCCATATCAGTAAGGAATCAGCAACTGGTGCAGACAGATACCTTCACATACCTAGGAAGCATAGTAACACCAGACGGCGGGGCAGGCAAAGACATCAACATCAGAATGAATAAGGCAAGAACAGCCTTCTTTAGCCTAAACAACACCTGGAAGTCCTCCCAAATACAGCACAAGCACAAAATTAAGATTATATCAGAGCTGTGACCTTTCTGTGCTTCTCTATGGTGCGGAATGCTGGAGAGTTACAGAGAAGGAAATGTCGAAATTGTCCTCTTTTCACACAACATGCCTAAGAAAAATTCACCGAATCTTTTGGCCGAATACCATCACTAACCAAGATCTGCTTACTCGTAGCAAGCAAGAGGACATGCACACCATCATAGCTGGCAGACGCTGGAGCTGGGTTGGCCATGTCCTCAGAAGAGACCCCGATGCCATCACAAGAACAGCTATGCTTTGGACCCCTGAAGGAAAACGAAAGAGAGGCCGACCACAAACAACCTGGTGGAGGCTGAGATGCAAAGAATGAACCAGAGTTGGGGCACTGTACGAAGGATGGCCACCGACCGAGCAAAGTGGAATCAATTTGTTGTTGCCCTACAAGACGCCACTAGGCGTGATGGCCACTGACTGCTTTGACGGTCTGCGGTTAAGGATCAAAGAAGAAGAAGAAGTGTTTTTCCTACTTGTTTACTAATTGTCCATGACTCACTTCTGTATGTCAGTACTGGTTCTACATAACACTGAAAACATCTTTCATACGACACATAAATTTACTAACTGAATACTTTAAAATTCATTATGCATATTTATTTTGTACTTAAAAGAACAAAAATAATATTGTTCACAAGTACACATTATATTTTGCATTTAAAATATAAAAACAGGTTTACAATATGGCATCAACTTATATTGCATACATAACAAAACATAAAGCACGTGGTATTTAGTTATTTTATATGTCAAAGATAAGGCCAACTGATAGGATAGTATGGCGCTCTGCCTGGCAAACCTCTACACCCAGGGTAGAAGAGGAACAACTAAGTAAGATAACACCAAAACAATATGAATAATATGTGAAGCAACTACAACAGCCTCTTTCGTCTAAGCTTCATTCGAGCAAAGTTATCTATTACTTTATTATAATCTACTTCATTAGCCAATTGTCTTTCAGTGGAGAGCAAAGCTAACCCAGACAATCTATCTTCAGCCCAATGTAGGCACAAGTAAGACTTGGCTAAAGGATTGCTTTGCAGCTACTCTTCTTATTAACCATGTCAGAAAATTGTGGTACAACCTCGAAAGGTTAGGATAAATGGAACACAAATCACCAGCAATCATGAATTTCAGCACACTTGGTCGTGAGTTTCTCAACGTTTTACCCTCCCACAAATGCACATGATCTTTTTGTACATATCTTTAAATGAAAGAAATGCTTCCACAGTTCCAATCACATTTAAGTAGTACTCATCTGCCCCCCAAAAAATATGCTAATTTGTTCACACTGTCTGTGTAGCCAAAATGCTTTGAATTTAAACCACTAAACTTGGCAACTACATTTTGACATCAATTAAATCTATTATTTGTAACAGAATCTAAGGACACTAGGTAGGATTCCTTTATGAATTTATTTTTGGCATCAAATATTCCTTTATCCTCCACACTTTCCTCATGGAATCTGTCGCTCTTATGTATTGTGTGCTGCTAGCATTCCTTAATAATATCACATTTTCAAGCTAGCTCGGTTGCTTCATTCTCAGTCTGAATTCTGATTCAAATTCACTTAAAATATTTTTCATATAATTTTCAAAATCCTGAATGTCTTCTTCTTCTTCGTTCGCCCTGAAAAGGACGGTGGTTGCGTTGTGTCTGTTTACGCCGTAGCTGTGATATCTGCACCTTTCGGTCGACACATCCGACTTCTGCACGGCATTTTTTAGGACCGGGTTTGCCTTCCCATTGCGATCCGTGCTCGCTCAGCCAGCCTGCACTGCTGCAGACTGTTTCCAGGACCACCAAGTGGAGGTGGAGCACGGTCTTGACCAGCTTTGGTTCGCTGGTCCTGACGCAGGCAGTCAAGCTATGAGTCGCTGACTGCGGTCTCTATTGCTAAATCCTGAATGTAATAGGAAGCTGTTACAAGATCTTTACACTGCTGACCCAATATAATGTGGGATTGCTTATACCGTCATCAGAGGTTGGATCCCAATTTTGCTAATTGCCCTCTTTTCACGTTCATAAATTTCAGTCATTTAGCAACAAAAACATAAGTGAAATGTTTACTTTCAGCATCCAAAACCAAAAAGGTACATGATAAATATATCTTTTACTTATTTTCGCTCATTCATGTGTTAGGATAGTTTGTATGTGTGCTAGACATCCTTCAGGTAGGATAGTTTGTATGTGTGCTAGACATCCTTCAGGTAGGATAGTTTGTATGTGTGCTAGACATCCTTCAGGTTACTGATTTCTGACAAATGTCGATAAATTTCTGTCAAAAAAAGGAATTGTGATACAATGCAGACTCACTTTATAGCGCAGTGCCAAAGTTTGGACCCGCCATCCACATTATATTGTCTTTAGTGTACTTTTCCTGTAAATATGTGGATAAATGGAAAGCCTTCTTTAGCACTTTACTCCAGAATACAAGAAGAGCAGACACCTGATATCTGTGCATCACTTGTCATGCTTGAGAGCCTCTTTTACACTGAGAGGAGACAACTTGTTCTTGTGTTTCAGTACAAAGTTACGTACTGTCACTGGGTTGATTCTGTAATATTGCCTTAGAGCCCACCCAATTGCTTTCCGTATGAAAAATTCTTCTTCCTCAGCAACCTGAAGGCAGTACCTGTAGAAGTAATGGTTGTAATCAAGCATACGTTTTACATGAAACAATGACAAAAGAATCCAGTAAACACAAATAGATGATTTATTTCATGTTCATTATAAAAAGGTAAAGGTAAAGGAACCCGTTACACGCCCATTGAGGCATATTGGGAATATGGTGTTAGGCCCATATTATCTTGACCGTCGGCACACGAGGGGTGATGTGGTCGGCATCACGCCGGCCGCCTTAACCTTCCCAGAGTAGCTCTGGTACCCATTTGGGGGCTGGGTCGACCCAGGAGCCGTTTGTGGCCTAAAAATTTTCCGCCTCATCTGGGGATCGAACCATAGACCACTGCGCTAGGAAGCCAGTGCACTAACCACTATGCTACCGCGGCTCCATATGTTCATTATAAGGGGTGGATGTAAGTTAAAATCAAATAAGAAATTTGAAATGTCCTATCATTGGAGTGACACCATTCTGATATGAAATAAAAGAATGGAACCACATTCTCCCAACCTTGTTAAAAGTTAAAAAAAACAAAAGGGCTAAATTTTACCCAGCACTGGGAGTTTTTGTCTCTAATTAATGTACCCCTTATAATAATGTTCATTATAAGGGGTACATTAATTAGAGACAAAAACTCCCAGTGCTGGGTAAAATTTAGCCCTTTTGTTTTTTTTAACTTTTAACAAGGTTGGGAGAATGTGGTTCCATTCTTTTATTTCATATCAGAATGGTGTCACTCCAATGATAGGACATTTCAAATTTCTTATTTGATTTTAACTTACATCACAAAGAATGACTGTTGAAATTTGAAAAAGTACCATTTCATTGCTACTACCTCACTAAGCCTTTTTTCACAGCTCTCTCTCTTGTTATTTTTCTATTCTAATCCAGTGCATTACTGTATTTTCAAGACCATGAGACACACCTAGATTTTATAGGGTAAATTTGAGGAAAATATATTGCTCACATTCAAAGTTCTGAACAAATTATTATTCTCAATTTTTAAAAAATATATTTCTTAACAGGTCTTGTTCCCTGACTTAATTTCTCACAAGCTTTATAAGGTCGTATCTGTTCTCTTACACATCTCATTTCAATAAATCAAATAATTATTTAAAAAATGTTAATGCCTTTTGGCCATGCTTTTCACTTATTGTATAAGAATATTATACTTTAAAAGTCTTGTTCCAACAATATCCTTGACCTTGGACAACTCACTAGCAATTAGTTAACATGTGCAAAATGGGCACTTTTAATACCCATTTCAACAAGTTTGAAAAAGACTTAAAAGACAGCATCAAGAAGACCTATCCATGAAGACAACACCGCTGAAGCCCACTCTATATACCCTGTACCATGGGAACAGGTCAGCAGTGCCCTCCAAATTAACACATCAGTCAGTGATCTCACAAGTGGATATGAGTATAATGATCAGCAAAAATGAACTGCTACATTGAGTATGATCCAAGAAAGCTATCCCGAAAAATCATGGATACATGCCTATACAGATCAGCAACAAATGCTGTTAGGAATGGAGGTGCCGGTATCTTTATCTCATATCCTGACAATCACTATGAGACTAGGCACTTTCCCACTGGTAAATTCTGTTCCAACTATACAGCTGAGGTTCAAGCTCTAGAGCAAGCTGCAAATATGATTTATAACACCAACTCTGACTGTCACCAGGTAGTCATCCTCACAGATGCACTGTCTGTACTGCAAGCTCTCAAGGGTGGTAAACTCCCGCATCTGAGAAATGAACTAAACAAGGTAGCTGCCAAAAAGAGAACCATACTTCAGTGGGTACCATCTCATTGTGGTGTACCCAGAAATGAAAAGGCAGATAAACTTGCAAAAAAGGGAGGAGAATGTGAACTAGAAGATAATGAAATCACATACTTTGAGAAAAAAAGAGCTATCCAGACTATCAGAAGAGAACAGAATCAACCCAACGATGACTACCACACTCTTGACCAGCAGGGACAGATCACCAGTTTTCGCCTCAGGACAGGGCATAACAAACTGAATAAACACATGCACAAGCTACGATTGTCTGCTTCACTACTGTGCACATGTGGATTAAACGAACAAACTGCTGAGCATGTTCTACAGGATTGTCCTCTGTACGACCAGTTAAGAAAGATATACTGGTCCAATGACTCAACCCTAAACTCAAAGCTGTATGGAGCTAAAGAGGAACTTCAGACAATGGTCGAATTCATCATGAGAACCAGTCTGACGGTGTAAACATCAAAGATGTGATCGCAAGAAGAAGAAGAAGTTTGATTACCAGTGAGTAACATTTTTTTTTTAAATGTAAAAAAATAATGCATTACTGTCTCACCATGCCATATTTGCAGTGTGTAAAATTTGAATAGCCAGATCCAAACCTCAGAAATGAGGTTTGTGAGGAAGGTGGTTGAAGTAACAAGAAGAGACATGGTCCGCTACCAGACGATACATCAAGGCCTAAAAATCCACCCCCTGCAGACCCAAGTAGAACAGTCCCAACTAAGATGATTTGGCCATGTCTGCAGAATGGGAGAAGATCGGCTACCACAACAAGCATGGGAAGCTAAGAGCCAGGGATCCAGACCTCCAGGACGAGGAGTCCACTGGGCGGACAACATTAGACAATCTCTGAATGACTGAGGACTAGAATGGAACCAGGCCAGGAGGAAGACAGCCGATAGGATAGTATAGCGCTCTCTCTTCCAAACCTCTACACCTCACGGCAGAAGAGGAACGACTAAGCAAATGTAAGTAAGCAAAATTTACAGCAAGTGCTAAAAACAAGTTTATGATAACACGCTTTACCTTATTCTTCTGGCTGTACAAAGAAGGGATTTTCTAAAGATTTTAATATGTTCTGCATTTTCAGAGTTGGCCCCTTTCCATCAATACAAGATATTCACATCAGCTTATATATTTATATTTATTGTTTCTGTATACAGGCTATTCTTAATATTGCTACTCTTTGGGTTACAGTTCCGTCGTTAATTTTTTTTAAATACGGTATTTGCTTTGAAGGGTGAATATACACCTTTTAAACAGCATGCTAAATATCATAATATCTTTTACAAAATATGGAAAAGTGGCAAATGTGAGGGGAGGAACTGTTTTGTCCCCTTTCCCTTTTACTTAAATAGATGCTCCCACATTCAAATTCTTTCTCTTTTTCTTTGATCCTTAGCCACCAGCTAACAAAGCAGTCAGTGGCCATCACGCCTGGTGGCATCTTGTAAGGCAGCAACAAACTGCTTCCATTTTGTTTGGTTGGCGCCCATCCTTCGAGCAGTGCCCCAGCTCTCTTTCATTCTTTGCATCTCTGCCTCCACAGTTCTCCATCAAGTTGTTTTTGTTTGGACTCTCTTTCCTTCAGGAATCCATAACATAGCTGTTCTTGTGATGGCATTGAGGTCTCTTTTGAGGACATGGCCAAGCCAACCCCAGCTATGATGGTGTGTAAGTCCTCTCGGCTACTCTGAGCACATTCAAATAGCTTGCCTTATAAAAAAAAAAACCCCCAAATGTGTCACTGAACCTAACACTATACTGCATTACCGTTTGGCTTGTTTGCAAACCCCTAGATCGATAAGATGGGATTTCTGAAAATATGTTTAGTTCTGCCTACCTAAATAGTCTTTCAGCATCTGTGTCCTTCTTGTATGACAGCTGATACAGTATAGATGTACGGCAAAGCCAAAAACATGAGCTTGTGTTCCATTTGTCCATCTCAGGAAGCAGCTTTGTGGGGTACTTTTGAACCAATGGACCTACAACTGTAATGTATAACACATGACAACCAAGACTTAGAGGACATCATTCTTAAAAAAAAAAAAAAAAGCTTACAATAACCGGGCGTTTAATGAGAGGTTTCAGCAAGTGGGTTTGAAAACACACTGGGAAAAGGCAAAGATTATGAGAATAGATATGACTAATGACAGCTAAACTTCACTAGGAGGTTAATCCCCTCAAAATGTGTTATATCATAGCAGCAATATATGCAATGTTCTGAGGATAAGATACAATATCAAATTAATATTAAAGGCAGCACAGCTTTCATTGCATTGACAAATGTATGGAAATCAAAAGAAATAAAGTCCAATATGCACACACACACTGGCCACATCCTCAGAAGAGATCCTGACACCATCACCAGAACTGCCATGCTATGGACTACAGAAGAAAAGCAAAAGCAAGGATGGCCATAAGCCACCTGGTGAAGAACTGTGGAGACGGAGATGCTGAGCATGAACCAGAGCTGGGGCACCATATGAAGGATGGCTGTTGACCGAGCAAGGTGGAGACAGTTTGTTGCTGCCCTATAAGACGCCACCAGGCATGATGGCCATTGATTGCTTTGTCAGTCAGTGGCCAGGGACAAAAGAACACACACACACATAAAATCTTCAATGTCAAAGCAGTCTATTGCATGGCTCTGAAACAATGAACACCAACAATGACAATCCGAATTTCATAAATGGGTGCTTGTGCGGAACAGGACTGAAATGGTATAGTATGATCACCAATTTGATACTGATGGAAGGAAGCAGACAAGTACCAGTGGAACAAGGTATAAGGAGAAATCATCAGTGCTGGATATGACATATGCTGAGGAAAGAAGCTGTTAGTATTGCAAGACAGTCCTGATCTGGAACCCTCTGGGAGAGAAATAGGGGAAGACCCAAAAAACATGAAGGCATAGACAAGAAGGGATGGAAAGGACAGGAAAGCCTGGCATGTATTTGTTGAAGGCATTGCTCCAGGGGGACTGAAAGGTCATGAGTGAATGACCAGCATACAGCCATAATAACATAAAACATTATCTTTACAAAACGGAATCCAATTTGCAGTGTTTCTCAAAGTGAGGAAAGTAAAATAATGTTCAGTGCAGATGAACCTATTTAATTTTTATAAAGAAAAAAGATATTAATTAAATAACAGTGCAGGTATGTCGTAAGAGGATGTGGCAAAAATCATAAAAGTGGTATATAATAGTGACATTGTTACCATTCGACGAGAGTGGATCCACAGTGTCCCACCAGCTGGATGGATGTTCAATGAACGTCTTCACAAAGTTCAGTGTTTTTAAAGCAAGGTCACTAGTGGACAGACCTTCATCCCCATAGATGCTGAATATTTCTCTCTCAAGTAATTCTACAGTAAAGTAATGAAGCTCTCTTTCAGATGAGAACCATGTCTGATGAGCCAGCGTGCGTAAGTCATTTGAACTAAGATTTGTGACATCTTTCCAGAGCTGTGAAGGTATGATACAAGTACAATTCATGTCAGCATGCAAGTTCTTCTAATTTCACATTCTAATTTCTTCCTAAGTTTTTGTTTAAGTCAGAATCAACTTCATACATCATTCTACTAGCCTCTTAACAAAAAAAGTTTCCTATGCCACTTACTCACCCGGTCGATGTAGTTCCAATGGTACAAGGAAAGAACACAACTACTACCCGCTCAAACATGTTACAAGAGGCAACAAATATGAGGTTGGGCAAGGGGATGGCAACCTCATGATGTAAAAAAAACACCTTACAAAAAAAAACACCACTGCTGCAAGAGTATATAAATGCTTTCAATCAATCAATACCCTTTAGCTCCCTCGAGGAGCATAGGCCTTCAACAAACACATGCCAAATCCTCCTGTCCTGTGACATCCGCTCAAGTTCTTTCCATGTTTTCCTCATCATTTTCACCTCTGTATCCAGTTCTCTTCTCCATGTGTTTTTTTGGTCTACCTCTGCCTCTCTTTCCCTGTGGATTCCAGAACAAGGACTGCCTTGTAATGCTATCAACAGGTCTCCTATCCATTGTCAGCATCTTTTTCTCAACTCTTGTTCCACTGGCACTTGACTGGTTATCATCAGTTCCACATTTGTGACTTTGTCATACCATTTCAGTCCTTCTATTCTACGCAAGCACCCGTTTATAAAAGTCTGTAACTTTCTGGTTGTTGTTTTTGTTGCTCTCCATGTTTCAGAGCCATACAATAGGATTGACTTGACATTTATAAATGCTTTGGTGCAGGAGTTTTGTAAAGGGGCCAGCTGCAATGGTAATTTCATTGGGGGGTGGGAAGAGAAATCATGACAATGCCACTTATTCACAATCTTTAAAAATGATGTGCCTTCTTGCCTTCTTTATTGTAGCCTCTGGAGGTTATTTTACTTAACCTGAAATAAGTCAACTTAGCAAACACTGAAGTTTGAAAGGCTAAAAATAACTGCTTTGTGGTGAAATAAATACAGCTGTTCAAGCATGACAAAACAGTACTGTTGTTTTTAAAAGCCAAACTGAAAGTTTGTCACTGCCGAATAATTAAAAAAAAACAAACTTACATCGGCATGTGATGCCCTCCGTTGTGGTGATGAAATCCCAAAATATTCAAATTTGTTTCGCATGTATTTTGACATAGCTGTAGCTTTATTGTCATTCCGTAATTTCTCATAACGAGCACACAGTGTCTCAAATATTGGCGTTGTGGAGAAAACGCTGCTTTTCTTTAGATCTTCTAATCTTTTTCTGTATTTAACCAGCAAATCTTGATCACTAAGTGTCTGCCCGCTTTGTGCTGAGCTAGAACCAAGTTTAGATGGCTTTGTTGAGTTTGTGGATTGATGATGGCCTGAATTACTTCGTGGTTTCTTGTTGTGTAATGTTTTTTTACTGCTTATCTGAGGTTCATCACTGGTGGATGTTTCTGAAGATCCTGATCTTGGACGCTTGGAACTGTTCACAGTGACCTGAACATCTAAGTGGGATTCTTCACCTTGAAATGATTCTGCATTTGTTTTTCTCTTCCTTTTAGTCATGTTTGTGATTTGTTGTACTGGATCCTGATGCTTGCCTTTTATCACTTGTAAATTGGTTGTGCTCAGTTTACCATGGTGGCTGTTGTCTGCTTTCTGCAATAATCTTGCAGATGTTCGATTTCTGACTTGATTTTGGTGCATTCTGAAATATAAGTAGTAGTTCTAATTAAATATCAGTGTTACACCATATATACAAGACAACAATAATGTTCAAAGTTATGTATGTTTACATTAAACATTAATGAAGAACTACAATGTTTTTAAAACTGAAAACTAATACAGCAGGTCCTCCCATTTAAATTGTAATATGTGTGTAGGCGTAGGCTTCTTTGCTTGTAATGAATTATGAATATGACTATTATATAATGACAAGTCATCTCTTTAAAAATCAAGTTTAAAATAAAAAAAAGTTTTCTGTATCATTCAGCATTCTCAGTCACCAATCAGTTTTCTTAGGACTGGAAGTTTTTTGTATTTTAAACTGATGATGAAAAATATCCCGTTCAACCTATATGGGTTATAATTAGGATATATAGTGTTTTCAAGTCCAAATCTGAATATGTTCAACTGCCATTATATCTCCTGTCTAATTATTGTAAATGAGGAAATCAAAATTGCCAAATTGTGTGTGAGTGTGTGTCTGTTTATTACCCTGAAGTTCAAACAGCTGGAAGTATTGTGCTAGCCACTTGTGGATAATCTACAATCAATTAACTCCCTGTACACAGTAAAATCAACTTAAAAAAAAAACAGTCAACAAATATAAACAAGTCATCCAAAGTTTGTGCAGGACATGAGCGCTTTTCGCGTGTTCGTCGAAAGCCTGTGCTCCGCGGGGCGCTAAACGGTCATGAATGAATGAACGTACCTGTTACGCAAACAGCTCATAAGAATATGGCTGAACTCATATTGTACTATATTTTTAAGTGCAGTGGAGGCTGTAACAGAAGCAACACTTCTTAGTTTATGCATAGACTGAACATCTAAGTGTTCGATTTGCTGATTAAGCTATTATCTGCTCTTACCCGTGACTACGCTACCATCAACAAACTGTCAAGTCATCGCTATTCATCGTGTTAAAAATTGTGTTGATGTAGCAGTAAAAAAGTTTGCTATAATTGCACTTCGCTGTTTCGTAAGAACCTTACCGTGCAGTGGCTACAGGGAAATAGTATAGATTTAAAAAAAAAAAATTCACTTCAACCCTTGATGGGTTATAAGGGTTATAATTAGGATATATAGTGTGGTTAATTCAAGATAATAATTCTGGTTTCTATGGCATCATCTGCCCACTCCACTCAGCCCAAATATAGCAAATCCGGTGTTGGGACTCGACAGACCTAGACAATTACAGAGTATAGTAAAACAGTATGTAACAAGAACTAAAATGAATATATAAGGGTTAGTAGCGGGGAAGTGAGGGTCTGGTGAGGTTCTCGTAAATGCATATTGATGATGACAAATGCATAGTGAATTGGCTGTCATCCTAGCAGGGTGGGATTTAGACAGGACCGGCCCTAGGAATTTTTCCGCCCCGTGCAATACCATACCTTGCCGCCCCAGCCCAACCTCAAATTAACGTTTGAAATTTTAAAAACCATAATGTTAAACAAGCTTCAACATTAATTTCATGACCATTAGCCTAATTTTAAATAGTACCATTAATAATAATGTATTGATGAAAATACTGTATTAGTCATAAAATAAACCATTGACTTTATTAGAGACAATTATATGAAATAAATGTAGTTACTATTACTTACATATAGGGGATGCTCTTCTCATGTGGAACGATGAACTGTTGAGTCACAAACACCTATAGTATGTACATGTTATAGTTTTTAGCACTATTTTCACATTATTTGAATTTATATTGTTTGAAGTATCTAGGGCCTACTGCTTAAAAAGACACTTTTCTTGCTTTCATATTTGCAAAATCAGAAATAAGGTCTGCGTAGTCTAATTTTTGACCGATTTCGTGTTCAATTGAAATCATGGTAAGTCCTTCGAATTTTGAAATGATTCATCATTTCCGAGATTCTTAAGGCTTTTAGAACATTTCTCAAAGTTGTTATGGCACTGGTCAATTACAGCTGTATGCTTTGCAACAGTTTACTAGCAACCTTAATTTCGTTTAAAACATAGTGCCATATAACCAGACAACATAAAAATTTAAAATCTCTGAGTTTTAGGGCAAGGGTTTCAGCTTCATGTCTCGCCATTTTGTCTACTGACTCGTCATCAGCAATTTCTATCAATGCATCATAAAATTCCTCAATATAATATCTTAAAGGACGAATGGCCTCGATTCTAGATTCCAAGCGACTTGTACTTTGTGGCTTGGGCGTTACGGTTGTAATATATTTCTTAAGGATTCCCCAACGCAGTGTTGACGCTGAGAAAAACACATACAATTTCTGAACCGTTTCAAAAAATAAAACCCCTTCTCTAGATGACATCGCGGCATCATTGACCACCAAGTTGAGAGAATGAGAACAGCAAGGGATATAAAAAGTTCTCGGGTTCAAATCCCTAATATGTTGTTGAACTTCTGAATGCTTTCCTTTCATATTTGATCCATTGTCATACCCCTGGCCACGCATGTTTGCTATTGGAATATTCATGTCTGACAATTTTCTTAAAATGCATTCGGTTAACGCTGAGCCTGTAGTGGCTTCTACAGCAATGAAACCAAGAAAATGCTCATGAATGTTGATATCATCTGGATTCGTATTAACAAATCTTACAATTAGTGTTAATTGTTCAATGTGACTTACATCGGGAGTACAGTCTGCAACTATGCTATAGTATTTAGCTTTCTCCACCATAGAAATTATTTCTCTTTTTATGGTTCCAGAGAGAAGAGCAATCAATTCATTTTGACTGTTTTTCCCAAGGTAATGTTGGGTCGATCCACGAGCTACTCTCATTAAATGTTCACACATAGCACCACCAAATCTGGCAATCAGTTCAACAAGCTTTAAAAAATTTCCATTGTTAGGGTCATATAATTTATCAGATTGTCGTAGATTTGTGATAGGTGAATTAAGACTTGGTTTTGTCCCTTCTGAATAGCAATAGAAACAAGTGATAGCTCAGTGGGAGATGATAAAATAGAAATAGATTTCACGAGTGAGATGGAGGAAATATATTAGAGTCGGTCTCTGACCCTCGAGATGATTTCTCTCAGTCAGCCTATCATCTACAACAGATTAAGATTTGTCAGACCGTCTAGTATAATATATAGTAATATATATATATATATATATTCTTCTTCTTCTTCCGTCCTTAGCCACTGACCGACAAAGCAGTCCGTAGCCAGTACGCCTAGTGGCGTCTTAGGGCAACAAGAAACCAATTGTTGTTCCGTTACGCCTAGTGGCGTTTATTGGTACAACAAACAATTAATTGTTGTTTCCGTAATCAGAGTGGCTGGCAAGCGGGTGATCAGCCCACTGTGAATATATATATATATATATATATATATATATATATATATATATATATATATATATATATATATATATATATATCCCTCACATACACACACACCTAAGTGACTACAATAGACACACAGACGTGAAACTATGACAATGTAAATATAGATAATTGGGAACGAACTGACCGACACACTGGAATAAGTTTAAGTGAATTTTAATTATCATAATAAAATTCCATCACAACACATAAAAATTACATCAAACATATACAAATAGTCATAAGTCAATGAATTGCTAAAAAAATGATAGACCCATTGGTATGATCTTTTCCCTCGATGTATAGCCCACAGTCCTGTTAGAAGAAGAGTGATAGCCCCAAAGAGTCACGGATACATATGCTTTAGTCTAAGATTTCCCTTTAAAGGTATGAACAGACTTTGATACTCTGATCTATCCTAAGGAAAATATGGTTAGCAACAAAAACTTGCATAAAGAAATTTAAGACAGAAAAAATGGGTGCCAAAATACAACAATAAAGGAATCACTCACTCCTGCCTTTACTCTATTCAGTCAGTCGTGATCACTAGCTTGCATTCGTACTTACAGCTTTGATAGCAACTTCTGCAAAACAATTTTTAGGACATGCACACACAGAATCTCCAGGGTTAGTCATTGGCCAAGGGAACCCCAGCTCCACAAAGATAGGTTGAATTCACTACTTCAGGGAACGTTTCCTTGGTTATTCTTATTTTAGGATATCTGGTTCTGTCACATTAAAATTGTCCAGGCACGAACGTTAACAGCGAGCAAAGTGTCAAAAGCTTAGGTTTCTAGTAAATAGGAATGTCAGGTCGGTGCCTTCTCTCAGTATAGGACTTTATTTGGTCATACCACCACTAGTCAGAACTCCGTCTGAATGTTACTGATAGTAATATTTTACTTGCCACAAGGGCTGCAATGTACTTGAGGTTTTTCTCAGGAAGAATTAAATCTGGCGCGATAGGCCCGTTACTTCATTTAATCTTAAAGTTCATGTAATGGGTACTCTGTCGTTCTGGATGCCAGCGCAATGCCAGACAGGTTTTACTTTATACACCCAAGTCTTTAAGAAAAAAATGTTTTTGTTCTTCACAGATATTTCTCCGTACTAAAACCGTTGGTAAAGTTGGGCTACCCCAGTTTCACTGAATAAAGAGAAAACAACATATAAAATACTTATACATACTATTCCTCGGTTAAAACTTACATTATAAACTGCAAGCGTAGAGCTTGTCTTATCGTTTAAATCTCCCGTGAAATAAGTTATATATTCATAAAATCAGTCATCATGAATTAGAAATACATACGTATTTCGCCAATACTCAATGATGAATCAGTGCAGTTATAAGTTAGTTTAAAATATTCTCGACTAATTACTAGCAATTAAATTAAATTTATTTATAGCTGCATGAGTTTAAGCTAGAAATTATAATTTATTTTGCTTTCCACTGAAACACGTCAACTAGAGAATATAACAGACTTACAATGTAATTACCAACGGGCTGATCACCCGTTTGCCAGTCACTTCGATTACGGAAACAACAGCAGATGGATTGATTTGCCATTGCCCTAAAGACGCCAATAGGCGTGATGGGAAACAATGGCAAAGAAAACCTATCTGCTGTTGCCCTAAGACGCCACTAGGCGTAATGGCCACTGACTGCTTTGACGGTCGGTGGCTAAGGATGGAAGAAGAAGAAGAAGAATGTAATTACTTCTGCACAGAAATCTAGCTAGTGAAATGAAATAAGCAGTTATCACTGAATCACTCAATATTACTAGATATATAATATATTTACCTCAACACAGAACTACTAAGAACTAAATCCACTTCGACCAACTAAATGATGCTTCTATTAACAGAGATCTTAAGAAATCTTGTTTGCGGAGTACTGAGCGAATGAAGTCTAAAACTCTGGTTTATATCTTAAACAGACAAAAGATGCGCACTATTTTCAAAAACCCCCGTCTCCCCCTCTCCTCTTAACACTTCACATACTTAGACGCTGGCTATAACTGCCAAAACGCATCTTCACACCTACTACGACATGTCTCATTTCTGAGCTATGCAGATTGGCGCCTTCCACACCTCACGCCGAGAAACTAGCCGAAGAAAAACTCGTGTCAGATGAAAATGTAGACAAATGTCTGCTCTCTATGTCTGACTAAACGAATTCTCACACTATTTCGTTCACATCCAGGGACTGACATATTACGCAATAAAATGCGTTACTAGTATGAGAAAAGAAACGGCAAAAATCAGAATGGGAAAGTAATATTTTGTCGCAAACGAACTAATGCGAAAAAAACAGGAAAAGGATAAAAGAGCGATAATAAAGTAGAGGACACGGGTAGAAAAAGAAAAGAATATAGAAAATTTATTAATCATAAATCTCTCTGCGACACAGATGTTCTACGAAATGGCAAGCATTGTTGGCTCAGAAACTGGACAATAACAATTAGGCGTTCAATTATGCTCCTCCAGCATCGAACTTCTGAATTTAATAACTTTTGTTGCATTGAATCAATTGTCTGTCCTGATTTAAGCCTGGACGATAATTCAATTCACTTTGTATGGGACTCCAAGTAGTTTTTAGATTTTTCGTGTTCATTAAGATACACATACAAATGACTCCAATCATTATAGCCATCAGTAGTGAGTGACATTTTATTACAGGAAAACAACTTACAGCAGAAACACAATACAGAATCTTTTTCTTTTGAATTCACTAACCATGATCGATTAATATGTTCTCCATTGCTTAGCTCCCTAGTGTAAAAATTTAGTGAACATTTCCGACCATTAGAGCTGCGCGGAAAAAAACGAAATCATTTTTTGGTCTCTCTGGCAGGCCTTTTTTTACGATTTCCAATCTTTCGGTATCGCTTAAAGAAGGATTCCATCTTGCCGGATCAGTGTACCTCTCAAGTTCATCACTTAAATCTCTGGAATTGGAAACAGTCAAATCAGTCTCATTTTCGACATTGTTAGTAATGTCTACGTTACTGGGGTCCGAGTTAGAAGTACTTGCCATGAGCTCAGAATCATTTGTTTCGGTACATTTGCTTATTTTCTTCTGTCCTACGTCAGCTGTTCCAGTTTTTCGATATTTATGTAAAGCCCCGCTATGTTTTTGAATATCGCGTTCTTTTTCCAGTTTCAGTTTCCGATATTCGGCACCTGATAGTTTTTTTTCTTTTATCGGACATTATATCTATTTGAATATTAAAACTGTTTTAAATAAACCCTACAATAAAATGTATTATTTAGTAATGAATGGAGGCTGAAGCACTGTACTAATTTCCATAAAACGTTTAAAAAATTTATTTATCACTGTTACACATAGCACACTAACACTGAGCAAAATCAACTTCCTTGACTACACACTCGAAAACAACTGAAACATTCGAGCCGCCAACATAGAACGGTCGATTAAAAAATCAATACTTAAGTAGCCTATGATTGGCTAATCTGGGTCACGCGAGATTGTCATTGGTTTAATTGAATAAGCTGCATCATATTAAGAAGTTTGGGAAACTGCTCACTGAACTGACTGGGAATCCCGAGACAGTGTATATCACGTGATCTCTGGTCACAATAAAAAATTATCCCAGGGATGTACAAAGGCATCTCAAGGCGGAAAATTGATCGGGATTGTAAAAATAAGTAAAAAAAACATTTTGCCCCCCCCCCCCCCCCCAAAGCTTGCCGCCCTGTGCAAATGCACGTGTTGCACCGTCGGTTGAGCCAGCCCTGGATTTAGGCATGTTAAGGTCCTACGCTATGGGAAGCTGTGGAGGCCCTATCTGGCAACTGGTAACAATAAGACCATGTAACAACTGAACTTGGCAGCACCATTGTTTGAGAGGCCTCTTCAGACTGTGAGGCCCTAAGCTGTAACTTATGCCTAAATCCGGCTCTGCATCCTAGACACCACGGGCTTTCACATGCTCCTCCACCTTGTTAATAACATGGTAGATGTGAGGGACCTTTTTTGGAATATGGACATTCGCGGATCCAAGAGGGTGGCGACGGGGCGATCGCCCCTCCCTTGGAGCTTTATTTCATATCAACCGCTCAAGTACCCCCATTCCCATTTGGAACTTAAATGTAAGTAATCGTTAGGTCGGACGAATTAAAACATGTCTCGTACTGGACAATGGTAAGTACCCTAGAGGTTACGAACGTAGTTTGCAAGTAATTCTACGTGGCGGGACAATGAAAGAGAATTACGGGAACTGCGAGACAAAAAGACGGCGCCAAGCAGGCAACACAAGGGGACTTCACTCGAGCCGCAAAAACAGAGGACTGCAACAAGTGGCAGATAATTTCTGTATCGGGGGCCAGTGCCGAATAAAAAAATGTTATGCTATAATATAAAATACGTATTAATTTTTATCAAATTGTGTCTCTTTGTAGTTGTACCTTACTTTTATGTAATTGTGTTATATATATATATATATATATATATATATATATATATATATATATATATATATATATATATATATATATATATATATATATATATATGTCTGTGTGCGTGTATTTATACATTTACTGAAGAAAAGTTTGTTTTAAATTTTTTTTAAAGAAAAAGTATGCTGTTAAACCTTTGCTTGATTAGGATATATAGTGTAGTAAATTCAAGATATATATTTTGATTTCCGATATGTAAATATTGTACCATCTGCATTCCACTCAGTCCAAACACAGTTAAAAAAAAAATAAAAAAAAAAAAAAATATATATATATATATATATATATATATATATATATATATCACTCATATTCATCCTCTGATGTGTTTATAATTATGATATACAGTGTCCATAATTCTAAAAAAAATTTGTTCCGTTACCGCTATTAGCTCATTGATTTTTTTTAATGATGAAAAAATAACCCGTTGAAGGGTTATAATTAGGATATATATAGTGTATTAAATTAATATGAAACAAATATAAAGGTATGTTATCAGGCACTCGCAGGAAATAAAGAAGTAGAACACCAGACAACAGAAAAACAACAGACATGAGTGACTTACCCAGGATTTGAACACTGGACCTTCCGTGCGACAACCCCGCCTAGCCATGCAAGCGAATCACACTATCCGCCCTGCCATCTACGCATCAAAAATGATGTTTCAATGGCAGGTCAACAGTGCGAACCACAATACACGACACCAGAAGTCCGCCATGGGCAGTTCAGCCTATTAATGACGCAATCACTTCTGTTGTATTTCTATCTAGCAGTATAGGCCGAATCCAACAAGACAAGGACCTTAATACTGTGTCCAGTAAATGATAGTAGACTAGAACAGTGAGAACAGGATAGTGGGTAGGTTTGGTATTGTATAAACATTTATTACACATAAGGGAGGAAACCCGAGGCCTGTAAACAGTAAATTAAGTCTGGTGTTCTACTTCTTTATTTCCTGCGAGTGCCTGATAACATACCTTTATATTTGTTTCATATTAATTTACTGTTTACAGGCCTCGGGTTTCCTCCCTTATGTGTAATACATGTTTATACAATACTAAACCTACCCACTATCCTGTTCTCACAGTTCTAGTCTACTATCATTTACTGGACACAGTATTAAGGTCCTTGTCTTGTTGGATTCGGCCTATACTGCTTGATAGAAATACAACAGAAGTGATTGCGTCATTAATAGGCTGAACTGCCCATGGCGGACTTCTGGTGTCGTGTATTGTAGTTCGCACTGTTGACCTGCCATTGAAACATCATTTTTGATGCGTAGATGGCAGAGCGGATAGTGTGATTCGCTTGCATGGCTAGGCCGGGTTGTCGCACGGAAGGTCCAGTGTTCAAATCCTGGGTAAGCCACTCATGTCTGTTGTTTTTCTGTTGTCTGGTGTTCTACTTCTTTATTTCCTGCGAGTGCCTGATAACATACCTTTATATTTGTTTCTTATTAATTTACTGTTTACAGGCCTCGGGTTTCCTCCCGTATGTGTAATATATATTGTGTAGCTAATTCAAGATAAATAATTTTGTATTGGGTAATTGAAAATATACATTGCGTGCACGCACGTATGTTTCCGAGATTCAGTATATAAGAAAGAGGGTAGATAACTGACCTGATTACTATTTCCCAGTTTCCTTAAAACTTTCTTTTCCCAAACAATTATTAACAATTCTCTTTTTCTTTTCCTCACCAGATGGCTAACACAAGTAAGTATAGTGTAGGGTTCCCATAATGTTTTGTTTAAAAACCGGGACATTTCCAAATTTTTACCTAAAAAACCCGGGACATTTTGTAAAAAAACGGGACATGTTAAAAATTAAGGTAAAGCACAAATAAATCTATTATATATTATATGTTGCACTTAAAATAAGATATTGGTATAAAAATACACACATTAACTAACACAACTTCCACTTTATCGTTGAAAAGTTTTTTCACGATGGCTGTTGTGCAGTCCGTGGACTTAAGCTGTGGTTATGCACCGCATGTGATAAGCGAAGGTTGCTTCCTGTGCTGCCAATGATAACTGTTTTTCCATTTCCTTTTCACTCTGGGTTTTCGTATTTAAGAAATGACTTATACTGCTGTTGGAAGCCTTACTTTCAACAGCACCTTTATGTTTTTTCGTTTTCACGTGGTTGACAACGTCTGACCGACCACCATGTGAAATGCAAAATTTAGAGCTGCATAAAGTACATTCCACATTTTCATCTACACCTTTAACGAAGGAAAATTCTCTTGTAATGTTATCATGTATTCTGCACTTACGTTTCGGCATTATGCGGATGAAAAACGATAAAAATACTGTATAATAATGCTAATACGCATTAAATCATTTGGTAGATGCTCACTGAACACTGTTTTGGTCGACTTTCGAATTTTTGTTCGAGATTCAAACCGAGGGTCCACTGTAACCGGAAATTGATAAAGTAACACTACTAAAACACGGAATAAAATCCGTTACCCAAAGATTTTTTTTTCAGGAAGGACCCTTAAAAAGCGGGACATTTGGAATAAATTCGGGACACCGGGACATTTTATAAAAAAAACGGGACTGTCCCGGGAAAAACGGGACGAATGGGAACCCTAGTATAGTGTCGAAGAACGAATTGTTGGAAGTGTATGAAACAATAAATTAAATATAGGAAGATAAAAGAAGAATCAAACAAAAGCAAATAATTAAAATCTCCATGTCCTTAGAATACTGAAGTTTAAAAGCAGATTTTCTGATGTTGTTGTTGTTATTGTTGTTGTTATTGTTGTTGTTATTGTTGTTGTTATTGTTGTTGTTGTTATTGAATTAGCGGCGCTTGGGCTCTGATATCTGCATGTTTTCACAAGTTGTTTTGTTTCACGGTACAAGGTGTTCCACTTATCTGGCCTCGGAGGAAGGAGCATTTTCCTAACATCATCGAATGCTGGGCACTCAAAGAGATGGTGGTCAACTTGTTCCGTAGGGGTAGTTACACAGCTGGCACTCTTGAAACCCTAGGCCTAGTGAATTCATTTTTCATGAAAGGAGCGACCATTGCGGTGTCAGCCTCTTGGCCTAGCAAAACCTCTCATACCCTAAGATCGTTGTGCGTGGTGAAGAGCCACACCCTCCTCGAGGTAGTCCTGGTAACTGAGGTGCGAATCCTCAGGGTAAACTCAACGGATCTAGAGGAGCAAACCTCGATAATAAAACCAGTGCACTACACCGTACACACCCTCTGTTGGTGGGAAGGAGCCAGATGGATACTGAACAAAGTCTTAGGAGTAGGAACGAGTATGCACTACTTCCTGAAGACCGGAACCCATCGTACAGGCACAGAGACTCAGGACGTGACGATCCTATTGCCTTCAACTTTTCGTCATACGCCTAGAGCCTCGGAGAACTCGGCGTAACCAGCAGGTAATTGATGGCGGGGAATGAGCACTGTGAGCCCTACCTTGGCTACGTATCTCAAGGAAACTCAGAAATGCCCCCTTTATCTCCCGTAGAGCTGGCACAGTACACATCTGGCTTCTACCCAGGGTGAGTAGAAAATCCACAGGCACCCCAGCATCGCAATGCCATGATGATGAAAATGCCAGATTTTCTGAAGACATATTTTCTAAATTTATAACTCTTAGTATAAAAGGTCAAGGTAGTCACATAGCAGATACTACCGTTGGGGAATGAAGTATTAGCGATTTCACTTTACTAGGTTCAACATCGAGACATGGGGTAAACAGGTCCCTTCCTCGCTACTTTTTCCTTCCCTAACTCAAGAGCGAAGTCAGATACCCATTTACAGCTGGTTAGACTGGAGCGTGTTGATACCGTGAATCGAACACGGCACCTATGCCGCGAGAGACCAGCGCTCTAACCACGCTGTCAATCAGAAACTCTTAGTATACGCGCTCAAAAACCGCATGATCACGTGCTCATTTTAAGGAGTAAATTTTGAGACATGGCTGCCATCACTGATTTCGTTTTTAGTCGTTACGAAACGTCACAATAACAAATGCCAGAACTTGCAGCCTGGAAGAAACATCAAAGTAAAGACAAACAGAAAATGCTATCTTGAAAAAAAAGAACACTTTATACCCAAATTATATCCGATACCGGTTGAATCGAATATTCTATGCACGAAACCCTCTTATTTCTTGTACATATGTTAAAAAAGAAATAAATTCCCGTGGTACAAAATCATAACTCCGCCTAGGCCGGTCCCAAGCACGGCTGAAAAAGGAGGAGGGCGGCCTGCATGGAGGCAGTAAGGAGGCAGCCCCTGCACCATGCAAAGGCACAACAGGCCAATCACCTGTTTGCTTTAAATCACGATTTATATTTATTTAGGTTCTTATGTGTCATATCTAGCCTTCACTTTCTTTCCTTTCCCTGACGAAGGCCTTGTGGTCGTAACGTTGGCTATTTTCTTTGTTTTTTGTCCTCGTAAGACGAATTACCTTTTTTCGATTTTTTTTCACACCCATCCATTTTAAAAGCAATACAAGAGAGACAACTGGACTGATTCTAAAGGCGACGAACTGGAACGGACTACGACTTATGGAGCATGGAACGCAAGAAGTATAAGTGAGAAAGAAGAGGAGCTGGTTGTAGAGATGAGGAAAGCAAAACTAGAAATCCTGGCTATAACGGAAACGAAGAAAAAGGGACAAGGAGTCATGGATCTCGATGGCAACACGCTGCTCTACAGTGGTGTACCCACATATGAAAAAGCTAAAGGGGGCGTGGGTTGCATTGTGGCCAAAAACCAAAAAGATAGTATCAAGGGATGGAACTTTGTCTCGGAGCGCATTATGGTTGTAAAACTGAAAGAAGGAGAAACCATAGTCAACCTTGTCATAGTGTACGGGCCAAATGAGGATGAGAGAGCAGAGGTCAAGGAGGAATTCTTCGAGCTGCTACAAAGGACAGTGAATGACTGCCTAGATGAAATGATCATGATCGGAGATTTCAATGCCAGAGTTGGAAATGACCATGCTAGATGGGGTGGAGTTATCGAAAGATATGGAGAAGATACTCTTGATGACAATGGAAAGCGACTCCTTAGATTCTGCAGTGAACAGAATCTGATCATTACAAACACAAAGTTCCCCCATAAGCGCATACATGCTTACACTAGATGTGAACCAACATAGAATGAGAAGTCAGTGATCGACTATGCCATAGTTAAAAGGAGCACATTCAAGTATGTCCGGGATGCTAGAGTGTGGAGGGGGCCAGAGATTGAAAGTGATCACTACCTGCTAACCATCAACAGAACAACTGAAAGAGTTGCTCAGCCTAGGAACTGCCCAACATCACGCAAGAAACTAAGTAAACGATCAGGAGAAATGAGCATTAAGACCTACAAGCGGAGAGAGCTAGAAATTAAGACCAGATATCAGGGGCTTATTGCTGCAGCGGTGAGCAACACAGAAAAACAACCTGATGTTTTGGGAACCCTCTGGCTTAAATTCAAGGATACCATAAAGACAGCTGCTGCTGAAGCATGTGGTCAAAGTCCGACTTGGGAACAAGAGAAAGAGGACACCTTGGTGGACAGAGGAAGTTAAAGAGAAAATGAGAGAAGAAAATGGCATGGAAACAATACTTAGGAGCTAAAAACACAGCAGGAAAAACAGAGAAATATAGAGAATATGTGATACTCAGAACAGAAGCAAAGAACAAGGTGCTAGCAGCAAAACAGAAGTCCTGGGAAGAATTTGGAGAAAAGCTAGAAAATGATGCACAAGAAAACCAGAAATTGTTCTATAAGACCCTTAAGAACATGAGGATGGAAAAACAGTGCCCTCTCAAATTTATAAAGGACAAGCAAGGCAAATTGCTTACTGCCCCGAAGGAAGTAATGGAAAGAATATTTCTCAGAACTCCTTGATTGTGAGCAAGGTCAAGCATCAGAAATGATAACCACTGGCACAGAAGAGAAAACCAGATGACATAAAGATGGAAGAACTGAAGGCAGCACTGGAGAAAATCAAGATGGGCAAAGCAGCAGGGCATGATGGTATAACACCAGAAATGGTTAAGTACATGGAAGCAGCAGGCGACCTATTACTCTTAAGGATCCTACAGGCTGTGTGGTGTAACAAGACCATACCAAAGGATTGGGAGATTGTCATCATAACACCAATTTTCAAAAAGGGTGACAATCGATAATGTGGAAACCATAGAGGCATATCCCTTCTCAGTGTCCCTGGTAAAATCTACTCTAGAATTCTAGAGCAGAGACTCAGACGCCTAGCTGCGCTACAATTGGATGAGGTCCAGTGTGGATTCCGAGCAAACCGAAGTACTCAAGACCTAATCTTCACACTCAGACAGCTGAGTGAAAAGGCTCTTGAGTATAAGAGTGAGATCCATCTCTGTTTCATAGATCTGGAAAAGGCGTTTGACAGGGTCCCTTGAGCAAATTTTGGGATTGTTTGGCAAGGAAGAACATCCCAGCACCTCTGATTCATGCTATACAGAGCTTCTACAAGTCTTGCAGAAATTATGTGAGGACAGCAAACCATAAGTCAGAAGAGTTCGGGACCACCACTGGTGTAAGACAAGGTGATATCCTGTCTCCTAATCTTTTCATACTCCTCATGGACGATGTCATCAAGGCATGTAAGGAGAGAACAAGAAAGTATTCAGTGGGGAACTGGAAGATGAGACAGGTCTGTATTTCAGAGCTGGCATTTGCTGATGATGTTGCCCTGATGGCTAAATCAGAGGCACATCTCTAATCCAACCTGCAAGTCTGGATGGAAGAGCTGGAGAAGACAGGGATGGTCATAAGCAGCTCTAAAACAAAAACCCTGGTGATATCACGAGAAGAAAGAAGGCATCAGATTAAGCTGGGAGAATAGGTCATGGAGCAGGTCGACCACTTTAAATACCTCGGAGCTGTTATAGACCGGAAGGGAGGCATCAGAGAAGAGTTGGCCACTCGAAAAGCAGCAGCTGGGAGACTTTTTCAGGCCATAAATCGATGATTCCTCAGCAAGAGAGAGGTTGGTAAGAAAACGAAGATGGCTGTATACCGCTCCACCTATGTCCCAGTCTTGACATATGGATGTGAGTCATGTGCAATGACTACAGCCCACAAAAGCCAGATCCAGACCTCAGAAATGAGGTATTTGAGGAAGGTGGTTGAAGTAACAAGAAGAGACATGGTCCGCAACCAGACGATACGTCAAGGCCTAAAATCCCACCCCCTTCAGCATAAGGCATGAAAACAAACCAAATAGAATCATGGATCCTAAAATATCTGGCGAGTCTTCGATTCCTACCCTATAATAAAAAAACACAAAAACTCCAAACAAATATTTAATCCCCTTAAAACAAATAAGTCATTCCTTCCCATTCCCTTGGTCCCTTCCCTCTTTCCATAACAAACTCTTTGTCCTCCCCTACACATTTGTTAAAAATGGTAAATCTTTAACTTAGTCACCCACTCACCAAACAAACATTTAATAATAATAATTAATATACCCTCCCCCCCCCCCCCCCCCCCCACCCCCCCCCCCCCCCCCCCCCCCCCCCCCCCCCCCCCCCCCCCCCCCCCCCCCCCCCCACTACACACATTCCAATCATCACTAACTTCTTGGTGGACAATAGCCAACTTCCTTTCCGTGCTCCTAACGTTGGTGTAGATGGGTTCCAATTAATACTTTGGTCAGGTGTATTTATCTCCTCTGTTTACCCAGGTAATCCATATACTAACAACCACCACCCCCTTACCACCCACCACAACCACTTAATCCCACCTACCCCCACCCCCCCCCCCCCCCCCCCCC